>CM076581.1:385501536-385843705 GCA_034641835.2 Pinus albicaulis | reverse complement strand
TTGCATTGTGTTGGGGTTCCCATGTTTTGGCCAGGTTGACAAGACCAAAAGATGAGACAACATAGAACCACTTTGGGACCTTAGGATCTAGCCCTCCTAGGTCCAGAGAGGGATCTCTCTATGATAGTCAAAGGTTTTATGTCTTTGAAGCTCAAATGTTAAGGTTTTAGGCTAGTTATAGGCGCAGGGTTTGTTTGTTTGATTGTTTATGTTTGGTTGTTGGGAATCAGGAAAGAAAGGTCCAATATAAGACAAGGATGAGCAAAGAGGAAACTAGGCAAAGATAGATAACTCAGGAAACATCCAGGCCATTGGGAAATGGAGTCAAGAAAGGGTTTACTTGTGTTCAATGTGCAAGCTTTCAGTTGGGCTAGTCATCTAGAGCATTTGGATCTTAAAGGATGGTTGATAGAACGAAACATTAAGGATTGAAAAGGAAAGAAGGAAAGACAGCCAAATTTCTGTCTATAGATAAGGTCAGAGGTCATTTAACTCCAGACTTGCTTGGACATACTCAGGGGCAACTCTCAAAGAGGGACAAAGGGGCTGCTTATAGATTAGACCAGAGGTCATCTAACTCCAGGTCTGCTTTAGCAACTCCAAGGAAAAACAAGGATAAGTTTGTCAGAAGGGATCTTAGAAAGGTTTAATAAGATGGAAAGATCCTAGTGAGGCAGAGACAGAGTTCTAGACCTCCCAGTGTTCTCAACTCATCTAACTAAATCCTAACAAGAACATCTAAACATAAATTTCATTAATTCATATATCAGAGAGCAGGCAATAACATCCACTACACTGGTTAAATCAATTGAAATCAATATTCAGATACACATGTAAGCAGAAAACATAAAAGGCCGGGAGAGCAGCAACATAAGGTACCTATCAAGGGTAAATCTTATGCCAAACTTCTGATGCGAGCCTGAAGAAACATAATGAAATGAAAGCAAGTCAATCACAAATATAGAGAAAGGAAAACATCACCAGCTGCTTTAGATCAGGATCCAAAGAAACATGCTTGTCATATTAAAAACAACACCAATCAGACACATCATTGCCCACAGCTTGAACATTCAATCCGAATACATCAAATCTCAGCCTATCTTACAATATTACACAGAGAACTTGTCTCAAGAGAAAAATTCTTGCAATCTACTGATATCTCATCAACCACCTTTACACTAATTTCCTTCTGTGCTTTATAGCAGAGGATGCACAGAAGATCGACTAAGGAGGTAGGTGAACAGTAAATGTGATATTAAGCATAGGAATGAATGCAGGGCCGAAGCCCATTCTGTCTGACTACTATGTATTTAATCTCTGTCACCACTTTATGCAGGAGTGATCCTCTCTGGGTATGACTTTGACATATTTTGGCTGTGGCGTTTTGCTGTACTAACGGTGAATAAACAAAGAGCGAATGGACTGCTAAGAAGTCTACTACATAAATGTCCTGATGGTCTCGAACTGCTGTTAGGGTGGGATTTCCTTTAGGGACACGGTGCATAATAAAAGAAGTATGGGCGCCCTGTACTTGATGAAGGAAAACATTCTGCTGACGAACAAAACCTTATGTTACCTTTTACTCATGCTTAGGACTTTCTGATCAGTCCTCGGGGTCTTCTAACTGGTGCTTTGCCTCTTAAACTACTGGTTTAAGGCTCCAGATCTTCATTAGGGTGTTTTAATCTCCTTTGCTCTGTACTGAAACACTTTGCCGCTCCATTTTCGCTTCTGACAGGTTAGCTTGGGTTATAATGGCGCTGGGAGGTTTCTACAAAGTTTAAACCCTGTTCTCTTTAATGCATGTCCTGTGTTCATCTTCCCGGGTCATTTTTCATAAATTCCAGCCGCTGAAGATGATATTTCCCAATTTCTTTGTCCTTGGAATAGAGACGTGCATGATGGCGGCCATTTCCTCTTAATAACCCTGCAAAACACACAAATAAGTTAAGGAAATCATGAATGGGGTGGCGGATGATGTGGAGGCGGAGAAAGGCCGTGCGGATGACGATGCGGAGGAGAAAATCGCAGAAGGAGTGGAGACAAATTGGTCTGGTGGAGGGAATTTTACTGAGAAAAACCTTAGAAAATACAAATTTGGATGAAAATATACAATGGAACGGTCGAAAGTACGGAGGGCACACGTGGAGAGGTGACGTGGAGACCTGGGCGACGGTGGAAAGGTCAACGGCAGAGGGACAAATCAGGATCACTGATCGCGGCGGGAATCAATGGCAGAGGGCGGGCCAGGGGGTACGATGAACAGGGTTAAGCAGTGCGTAGCTTGGATGACCGACGACCGTTGGATGAGGCACTCGGGATCGGATGGCCTGTGGGGATTTCGCTGCGTGACTTGGACCGAAAGTTAATGCGCGGGGAGAAAGCGCTTTCGGAATCGTACAAGAGACAGGTGTCGAAGGGTGAGTGGAATCGCCGGGCGATGGAGAAAAACCGCCCGTGGCCCAAAGGCGGTGCGGAATAAACAGGCAGTTTTGAACAGTGCACGGGCGGGGTACACCGAGCAGATGGGCTCCGCGCCGTCGATCTGGCGGGGAAACAGATGGCGATGGCCCGGCGTAGGAAATGAACGGGAAACACGAGGAGCTATGGATTAAATGGTGGCCATCCGATCTGTCAAGATCGACGGTCGAGGACGCGCCCGAAAAAACCATGGGACCAGCGCCTTCGGGGTTAGCGCTTTGGTCATGGCGCAAGGTTTCATGGAGGGATGGGGGACGAGGCTATGGCCGGAGGGGCTAAGGCCCGATAGACAAAATATATGTTTTCTGCACATTTTTAATACGTTTTAGGGCCATCCAAGGTTAACGATAGAAGGATGATGGGTGAATTAGGTCAAACAAATGAGTATGGGTGGAATTCGAAGGGGGTTTTTGGGAATTTTTAGGGAATTAGAGGGGAATTGAAGCAAGGGAGAAAAAAAGGTTAAAGAGGGAGAAGTTGCAGGGGTAAGGGGTAGAAACAGGATTTGAAATAGAAAGTCAGCAGAGGACATTTGCATAGTGCAAAGCACAGAGAGACCTCAAGGATGATGTGTCTTCAGGGAAGATGCATTCCTTGAAGGGTCTCAGTGACATAGCCCCCGGCTGCTTGTCAATAATTTCACGGGGGGGCTAACAATTTTAAAGTCATAACCCAACATATTTGCGACCCATTTTCTTTGCTCTTCGAAGATAGTCTTTGTTCCCAAAGAAAGTGTTTAAGACTATCATGATCGAGTTTTTACCTTGAAGTGTCTTCCCATTAGGTAAGTTCGCCATTTTCTTTAGTGCATGCGGTATTGCTAACATTTCCTTCTCATAAATAGGTTTTACGTAAATACTTTCCTTTGATTGAGTCGACTTTCGAAAAGCAAATGGGTCTTCCTTGCTGCAGTAAAAAGCAGCGCCAATTCCATTTCTTGAAGCTTGTCACATTCCTGATAAAGGTTTTGTGAAAGTATAGGCGTAGCTAAGACCGAGTGCTTGGGCATTTGCCTCTTTTAAGGTGTTCTAAAGGCCTTGGTTGCTTCGGAGTCACATGAAAATGCATCTTTCTTCGATAATGTTGTTGTGAGGTGTCTTTCGTTGTTCTCCCATAATTCTTAGCAAACTTGTGATAATTTCCTGCATTAACTTTCGAGAAATCCTCGCTGCTTGTGGCTTAATGGTCTGTGGGGACTTTCCATTCCTTAATGGCTTTAATTTTTGTTAGGGTCTACTTTAACACCCTCGTGAGATCCTGATATGGCGGAATCTTCCACCTCTTGTACTCGAAGAAACGTCTGGATGTTTTTTGCATATAATTGTTTCTCCTAACGATAGTTTGAAGCACACCACTGTCAACATGTTCAACATGATCCTTCCAAGACACCAACTCAATGTAGATTAGTATGTCATCCAAAAAATACTAGCACAAATTTTTCTAAGGAAGGGTTTGAAAATGGAATTCATCGACCCTTGAAATGTGGAAGGTGCATTTAGGTAAGGCCAAAAAGGCATGACCGAAAAATTCATAATGACCCTCGTGAGTTTCGAAATGCTTTTGTTTTTGGAATATCTTGGGTCTTCATTCTAAATTTGATGATATCACGAAAAGCGAAGATCCAACTTGGTAAAATAAATTGCTCCATGTAATTCATCCAATAATTCATCGATCACGGGAATGGGAAATTTATCTTTTAATGGTGAGCTTGTGAGGCTCCACATATTCTGGACACATTCGCCATGATCCATCCTTCTTGTTGTACCAATACTACGGATGGCGAGAGAAAGAACTTTTGGCTAGGGTTGAATTATACTCGCCTCTAACATTTACTGCAATCATACGTTCAATTTTCAGCTCTCTTTTGGACGTAGGGATATCTATAAAGAAACTGATGTTTGGAGGAACACTTCCACGGAATCAAATGAATAACGTGAGTCATGATCACGAATGGAGGTGGGGAGTCCTTTGGGAGTTTCAGCTTACCTTGGAATGATTGTCCAAGACTTGTTGGAGATACTGCCCAGTAAATAGATGATTTTGATGTTGGAACTTCTAGTGAGCATGTGTGTGCAATTACGCCTGGGTGTTCTTTCTTTAGAGAAGATTTTGTCATGACCATTAGAGCTTATTATGCTTCTGACAGCCACTGCGATACCCGTAATTCGACTTCCCTTTCCTTAAAGAAAAAAGAATTTAGAAGAAAGTTCTTGAAAATCAGCTACCGATCAAAAGATTGTAACCATTGTGCTCCTGGTACAACATCGGCCCTGCCTCCCATAGGAATGGAAAAGCATGTGGACTGGTCAACACATGTTCCCCCATGGTTAGCTTGATATTATGGCATTTTCCCGGAAGCGATTTTATGGTTCCTCCGACTTTGCCAGCCATCACTTGACATTCGGGTGCTTGGGTATAGGAAACAATTTAATTCCTTGGCTACCTTACAATGGAGATAAAATTATGGATTGCTACTGAATCAATCCTCTCTTATTACCTTTTTCTTCTTGATTTGTCCTTTCTATCTTGAGAAGTTTTGAGGAGTGGTAATTCTTGCAGCAGTGCATTACACGATATGGTCGGATTCATTCTTCCTCCTCGAAATTTGTGGTTCTGGGTGTATATCACTCTGCTTGTTCATTTTCTTCTTCCTCTTCACAATCTATGTAAAATAATTTCTTCTCGGCGCACTTGTGACCTTTAGTGTATTTGCTATGCACTGCTTGCAGCAAAACCATACTCTTTCTTTTCTTCCAATTGTTGTGGTGTCGACGACACTTGTCGGTTGTGGAAATCTAGGCGTATGCACACTTCCCTTCTTTATAGGGGTGAGTGGTGAGGCTTCCTTGTCGCCATAATTTTACATTCAAACTTTTCTTGCCAACTCTGAATGCCTTCTCCAATGGGCTCGAGGTTCCTGAAGCCGTGAACTTTCATGTTGGATGTTGTCCTTTAAAGTGCCTGTGAAAGAGATCAATCACCGCTGTTCGCTTTGGAATATCATTTACCCTTATATTCAATTTTTGGAAGTCCTCGATGTGCTGCACCCCACTAAACCCTTTTGTTTGAGATTTATCAGTGTGGCCAAGAGAAGGTGTTGCTCTTTGTATCCTCATAATGTGCTATCATTTTCACTCATAAAAAATTGACCAAGTAGCAATTTTTTGTACGGGAGCAAAGCCATCGAGTACCATGTAAATATACTGTTTGTTCCTAAATGTAAAGTTTGCGATGCGTACCTTTTTGTGTGTTTTGCACGTTATGGAGATCAAAATATTGCTCCATCTTAGTAGTATCCATGTTACGGGATCACTTTCCATCAAACTTCCTCATATCCATCTTTTGGAATATGGTGGTTCTTTCCAGCAACTTGTAGAGTTTGTGAAATCACGATTGACATTTATTTTGTTCTCATCATGAGGTTCTTCTACTATCTTTTCACGTAGGAAAACCTTTCTTGCTGTCGACTTTGTCAAACCTTCCATGTACTGCTTTTAGAAACATTCTTCATGTTTTCTCCATTTTCTCATCGATCTTAGCTTCCATGTCATCCATCTTAGATTCATACTGGCATCCATGCCATCTATCTTAGATTCCATGCCATCCATCTTAGCTTCCATGCCTTTCTTCAGACCATCCATCTCATTTTCCATGCCTTTCTTCAAAACTTCCATGTCATGCTCTTTAAGGTAGTGAAATTTTCGCTGCACTTGCTCTTGTAATTTTGATGATGTCAATGTTGCCATTCTTCGTCTTCATGAGTCATGAGAAGCAGAGCTTTCTAGAGGCTTAATGGGTGTTGAATTATTTTTTGCCATTTTATAAATCCAATATTTGATATCTGTTCTACAATATGCCCTTGCGATCGATTCAAACTCGATTCTTCGAAACAAGACTTTCCCATGCAATTCGGGAGAATACACACCTTTTACTTGCTTTTGAGGAGCTACGTGATATTGAAATTGTATTATCTCTATGATTGCAGCTCCTCTATGTCTGAAATTCTAGCCCTATAGTAGCCTCTGAAGCATATCTTTTTCCAATTCCATAGGTACGGCATGATTTTGGATTCTCGAGAGACAAAGTTGTGTCCAATCTCTCACGATGACCCAATTATTAATTTGGTTCGGTGAGAGCGAACTTGTACAGACTTTCCACGTGTCATTGTTTTCATCCTTTGGCTACTGCAAATTTGATAGCTGAGAAACTACGAGTCCGTGTACTTGCGACCAATTTTTACGGCACTCGATGCGATGCCGGAGAGAGAGTTATTGAATATTTTCCCGATCACCTCTTTGAGATGAAATTCGAGGGCTTGAAAAAGCACTACCTTCCACGGATCCTTGTCTCCATATTGCGGACAAGATCGACTGAAAAATTTCCTTAAGTTCTCATATTCGTACCATACGAACTTTCAGATTACGAACCTTCGTATATTTATAGCGCAAATTCCACAATGACGCATTTAGGGCACCGAGGACCTAACTTCCATAGATCATGTCTCCATAAATATTGAACCAAAACTCTTCGAGGTACACAGAAAATCTGCATCGAGTTCAACTTCGCACCTAAACATTTCAGCTTCGAAACTTCGGAAGCTTGATTATAGAGAAATACCACGAATGACTTTGTTTGGGTGGCGAAACCCTAGAATCCAAAGCTCGTGCAAATGTTGTGTAAACCGGCTTCAAAAATAGAAGAGAGAGAGATATCAGCGCCTTGCCAAGACCAGAGCCACTTCGAGAGGAAACCTCCGAAGTACATTACATAAATGAGACAATTCTTGGATGATACAATTTACAAAAAGCCTCCTTTGTATACTGTAGGAGTCGAGGCGGGTGTAATGTAATCCTAGTGGGCCACGATATGTTATCTGCGACCTAACAATAATAATTTAGGGGCACAATAATAACAAAATGGGGGTTACAAGGAGAATCAATAATAACAATAAGGAGGTTACACTAACAACAATAGGGGACTATACTAGTGATACGACCTAACATGATTCCAAGGGCATATTGTGGAATAGATATCGGTAGTTCTAAATGGCCCTAAAAAGAATTCAACACCCATTAATCCTTTTAGAAGTCTCTACTATGACTCATGAAGACGAAGAATGGCAACATGACATATCAAAATTACAAGAGCAAGTGCAACGAATTTCGCTCTCTGGGGAAGCAACAAAAATGACATGATTTTGAAGAAAGGCGTGGAAAGATGGATGGTTTAAAGAAAGACGTGGAATCTAATATGGATGGTTTGAAGAATATCATGGAAGATAAGATGGATGGCATGGAAGCTGGCATGGAATCTAAGATGGATGACATAGAAGCTAAGATCGATAGAAAAAATGGAAAACATGACTGATCTAAACGGAACATGGAAGGTTTGAAAAAAGTTGATACAATAAATGTTTCCTAATGGTGAAAAGAATGAAATAGAGAAACTCATGATGAAACAAATAAATGTTAATAAAATGATTTCATAAACTCTAATGTTGGAAGGAAAACCACCGTATTCCAAAAATGGGATATGAGAGGTATCCTACCAGCATGAGATCACTGCACCAGTCTGGGCAATATTTTGATCTCAATAATGTGAAAACACACAAAACACACGTGCAACTTGCACGACAAAATACATTTGTATATTTATCGATAACTGCTCCGTAAAAAAATTGTCACTTGGTTAATTTTTCTGGAGAAAATATTAACACATTATGAGGATACACAAACACCTTCTTTGTAGTGTCATCTCAAACTTATAAGTGTTTGATCGTGGGGGAACGTGAGGGACTTCCAAGAATTGAATATAGGAGTAATTGATATTCCCCGGAGGCTGGGGTGATCTCTTTATAGGTACTTAAAGGATAACATCCAACATGAGATTCATGTTTTGGAGCACGGTTGTCATTGGAAGATGACCGGTTGGCAAGAAAAAATGAATGTAAAATTGTAGTGACAGAAAACCTACCACTCACTTCTATAAAGAGGGAAATGTTACTTTACTCTAGATTTCTACAACCTCTGAGAGTTGACACCACAATGTGGAAGAAAAAAGAGCAAAAGTTTTATGCAGTTGTGATTTCAAAATACACTAAAGGTCATAAAGTATTAACAGAAAAATTTATCTTACATAGATTGCGAAGAGGAAGAAAATGAGCAAGAATCTTCAAGAGATTATTATGCACAAGACAACCCTGAAGAGAAGAAATGAGTCATTCATGTCATGTAATGCATTGGCAAGTACCACTCCTCCAAACTCTTAAGATAGAAGTACATATCAGAAGAAAAGGCCAATAGTGTTGATTATTCAGGTAGTAACCATAATTTTATTCATTGTAAAATACTTGAGAATTGAATTATTTCTATACCCGACACCGAAATGTCAGTGACTGTTCTTAAATAATTTCTCATTCTCTAGAAAATATCATAATGTCAAGCTAACCATGAGAATATGTATTGAATGGTCAGTAGCATAAATTCCATGGGAGATTGTTAATGTTGCTAGAATACAATGGTTACAATCTTTAAGGAACATTAACACAATTTTTCCAGAACTTTTCTTGATTTTTTTTCGAAGGAAGAGATCAGAATATAAATTATTGCGGGAATGCAGGAAAGATAATAAGCTCTAATGTCATGAAAAAAGCTCTAAAGAAGAACAACGAAATAATTACAATTATGCTCACTATTCTGGATCTCAAAAGTCTTGGACAATCATTCCAAGGTGAAAATCCAAAGGGCTCCACCTATTCATGATCATGATCATGCTATTCATTTGATTCTAGAGTATTCCTCAAACATCAGGCCTTATAGATATCCTTGTATCCAAGAAATTGAACGTATGATTACGAAATGGCTAGAGTTATTTATAATTCGGCTAGTCAAAATTCTTTCCTACGTCCTGTAGTATTAGTACAAAAGAAAGATGAATCATACTTTACATGTATTCGGATTATAGGAGCTCAATAATAAAATAAATTTCCCATTCTATGATTGTGGATTGTGAATGAATTACATGGAACAATTTATTTTGCAAGTTGGATCTTAAGATTTGAGATATCATCAAATTAGGAAATGAAAGATTTAAATCTTAAAAACTAACATTTCCGGCTCATGAGGATCATTATGAATTTTGGTCATGCCTTTTGGCCTTACTAATGCACCTTCTACATTTCAAGATTTACTCATTTCCAAACCACTCCTTAGAAAATTTTCTAGTATTTTTGATGATATACTATTACAACGAAGTCTTGGGAGGATCATGTTCAACATGTTGACGGGGGAGTGCTTCAAACTATTGTAGAGAAAACAATTATATACAAAGAATCAAAATGTTTCTTTCAGATACAAAATTGAATATGCAGGAATCATATTAATATCTCACGAAGTGTTAAAACAGACCTAACAAAATTAAAGTCGATAAAAATGAAAAGCCCACAGCCATAAAAGCTGATGCGAAAATTTCACAAATTATGAAGTATCCACAAGTTTGGTAAATAGGAGAATGGCAGCACCTCTAACAACATTGTGAAGAAAGGTACTTTCATGGACTCCTACATGACTAAGGCCTTCAAACTATCTTAAAGAAGACAATACTAGCACCGATCTTTAAACATGGGACTAAAATACCCCATTGTGGAATGTGATACCTCGAAAAATGGAATTGGTGTTGTTTTTAATGCAGAAGAAGATCAAGCTTGCTGAAATTCATCTGATCAAAGTATTTACATAAAGCTATTTATGAGAAGAAATATTATATCTTACATGCACTAAATAAATTGCTTGAACTTACTAATGGGAAGATTCAGGTAAAAGCTGATCATGATAGTCTTAAAAACTTTTGGAACAGAGATATCTTGAGAAGAAAGCAAAATGGGTCACAAAGATATTTGGAGTTATGGCTGAAATAATACAAATGGAAGCTAAATATTTAACCGTGCACTCTCAGAAATAATGAAGAGGTAGAACGTACTTTGTACCATTTCTATTATCCAACTAGATTGGATAAGCTGAAGCAGTGAGATGAATAGAAGGACGAAGAAGTGTGGACACTCATTTCAAAAAGTTCCAAACTGCAAGATCTAGTACATACGATACATTTAGCTAGAAAATGATTCCTTATGGTACAAATACTCTCTTATATATTTTAGCAGAATTCCCAACTAAAAAAAAAAGATTCTTTTGGAATTGCACTTATCCTTTAGGAGGAGATTTTCCGGGATTTTTAAAAAACTTACCATGATTGAAGAAAAGATTTTTTTTTTGGGATGGCCTTAAATGCGATATTCAAAAGTTTGTGGCGGAATTTTTTGGTTTTCCGGTAGAAGAAATTTGAGACAATTAAGACCTCGGGTCTTCTAAAACCTTATTCAACGTTGGGGAGGAGATTTCAATGGATTTATCAAAGGTTTACCTATCATCAGAGAAGAGTGTCATCATGGTGGTAGTTGATAGACTTACCCAGTATGCACACTTTTGTGCATTATCTCATCCATTTAAAACAAGTATAGTTGCTACTACATTTATGGACACAATTCAAAAGCTACATGGAAACCCAAAGGTTATTGTGAGCGACGAAGTCCCATTTTGCTTGGAAATTTTGGACGGAGTTATTTTCTTGTTTAGGTACTCAATTAGCTCATAGCTCATCTTATCATCCTCAATCTAATCGTCCAGTAGAGATAGTAAATAAATGTTTGAGAGGATATCTTGAATTGTTTTCCATGTATACGATAAAAAAAAACAATGTGTCCAATGGTTACCTCTCGCTAAATGGTGGTATAACACTTCCTTCCTCTTTGCGGCAAAAATGACCCCATTTTATGGCACTTTATGGATATCATCACTTGTGTCACATCATCTTCAAAGAAAATTCGGTTCAAACGGTGGAAGATCACATCGAACATAAACAGAATTTTTTCCAACTCTTAAAGGATAACTTTGAATTTTGGCACAAAATCAAATGAAACAACGAGCTGATTGACATCCATAGTGAGAAATTTTTTGATGTAGAAAGGCTTGGATATTTTTACGGCTACAACCATACAAACAAATGTCCCTCAAGCAAGTAAGAAGGATAATAAATTATCGCTATTAAAGTACTATGGTCCTTCTGAGGTGTTGCAAAATATTGGTACTATGGCATACAAATTGGAGCTTCCTGCTTCTTCACAAGTACATCAGGTTTTCCATGTTTCATGTAGAAGGTTATATGTGAAAACCTTCCCGGTTGAACAATATTTCTAGAACTTGATGAGGAAGGAAAAATCATCGGAGCACAGACGGTCACGAAGCAAAGAACTTCAAACTGACTACGAAAATACGATCAATTTCAAAGTATCTCATCGAGTGGAAGAACTTACCTTGAATATTGTACATGAGGAGATGAGAATTTTATACGTAAGCACCAGGAGGCTACTAAAGCATATTGAGGACAACACTTTTTTGAAGGAGAGGGGCATATTGGAGTCCTTATATTACTAGTATAGTCCTTATTGTTATTCTTGTCACTAGAAAATTTGGCGGAATTTACGTGACCAATTAAATCTATTCGAACTTTATAGTCGTCGCAAAGCCGCTGATTCGAAAACGAGGAAAAATGTGGTTTTCCATACCATCGCGGTTCCAGCGCACTTAAAAAGTGTCACACTATCGACACTTGCAAAGTCGCGCTGCTTCAAAACAAGCATCGCTCTTCGAGCGTTCCCAAACCATTGCGCTTAGACGTTTATGCGCCCCATCGCACTTCGATGAAATGTGGTAGATGTTTTGAACGTCGCTCTTAGAACGTTTGTAGGCCATCGCAATTCCGACGAAATGTGGTTCGACGTTTTGAACGTCGCTCTTCGACGTTTGTAAGCGCGCAATTCCGACGCAATGTGTCCCAGGCTTGTTTTGGGCCGTGGCTCTTCGGCGTTGTAAACTATCACAATTACGACGAAATGTGGTCGAGTGTTTTACGAACGTCGCTCTTCGACGTTTGTAAACTTTCGCAATTCGACGAAATGTGGTGCGACGTTTTGAACGTCGCTGCGTCACGACGATTTTTATATTGTCGCTCTTCCGACATTTTGATTGTCGCAATTTCGCGCCTACAGGCGTCGGTATATAACGACGGGTTCAATTTAAAAAAAAATGGGGAAACTTGAGGAAAAATGTTGTTTTGAATATATTATATGAAGTAAAATAGTCCATGAAGTCATTACATTTCGCATGCGAAGATTGGAACCCAAATATCCATCGAGAAAAGTGGAATTCCGACCCCGAGAAAATGATAGAAAAATACCCCATGTCACATATGGGGACATGATATAAAACCCGATGCTTGTCCACATGGAGATTATCGACAATGCGAGGAAAGCATCCGAATATGCAAGGAGACATCACAAGAAAGTGAAATAGCGATATGTAGAATAGTAAAGCAGATAGAGTACCGATGTCCATTTGTTCCAAATACAAATTAAAGTACCTTGAAATTCTTGAGCAGAGAAAAACGCTAATCATGTGAGGAGTGTGATATGTCCAAAATATAAAAATACCATCGAGACCATATCAATAAACTAGCAACATGAAATGACATCGCTGAATTTTGAAGCGAGTGATAAGCATTTATTCATTTTTTTTTCACAGAAGAAAAAGACCGTTTTGAATATATTATATGGTCAACAGTCCGCAAGTCATTACATTTCAAATCGAAGATTGGAACTTAAATATCCATCTAGAAAAGTGGAAGTCCCTAGGAACGGTGATAGAAAAATACCCCATACATATAGGGACTTGATATAAAACACCAGGTAACGGTCCACATGGAGATTATTGAAAAAATTTGAGAAAGCATCCAAATATGCCGAGGCATCTATAAGAAAGTGAAATATAAACGGTATGTAGAATAGTAAAATAACAGAGATGAAATAAAGCGTCCATTGTTCCAAATACAAATTAAAGTACCCAAAATCCTTGGAAGCAGGAGAAAAACACTAATCATGTGAGGAGTGTGATATGTCCAAAATATAAAAAGACCATCGGACCATATCAATAAACTAGCAACATAGACCCGGCATCGCGCTTGTTTTGAAGCGAGTGATAAACATTAATAATTTTTTTTCACAAGAGAAAAAACGTTGTTTTGAATATATTATATGATAACAGTCCATGAATTCATTAAATTTTCACATCGAAGATTGGAACCCAAATATCCATCGAGAAAAGTGAGGAAATTCCCACCCCAGACGGTGATAAAGAAAAATACCCCATGTCTGCTCCAGGGACTTGATATAAAGCTTGAATGCTTGTCCACATGGAGAATATTGTGATACGAGAAAGCATCCAAATATGCAGAAGCATCTATAAGAAAGTGAAATGGCAGTGTGTAGAATAGTAAAGCAACGGAATGGAAATCCCAGGCGTCCATTTGTTCCAAATACAATTAAAAGAAAAGTACCCAAAATCCTTGAACGAGAGAAAAGCACTAATCATGTGAGAGTGTGATATGTCCAAAAAATATAAAAAGACCATCTGAGACCATGTCGATAAACTTGACAACATAGACCAACATCACTAGTTTTGAAGCGAGTGATAAACATTAATCATTTTTTTTCACGAGAGAAAAAAACGATGTTTTGAATATATTATATGATAAAACGAGTCCATGAAGTCATTAAATTTTCACATACGAAGATTGGAACCCAAATATCCATCCGGAAAGGAGTCGTCCCACCCCGGACGATGATAGAAAAATACCATGTCACATACGGGGACATGATATAAAATACATTAACGGTCCACACATGGAGATTATCGACGATGCGAAAAGCATCCGGATATGCCGAGGCATACATAAGAAAAGTGAAATAGTAGTATGTAGAATAGTAAAGCAACGGTCGTCACCGACGTCCATTGTTCTTGCAAATACAAATTAAAGTACCAAAAATCCTTGAGCAGAGAGAAAAACGCTAATCATGTGAGGGTAACGATATGTCCAAAATATAAAAAAGACGCGGACCATATCGATAAACGGCATCGCTAGTTTGAAGGCGAGTGATAAACATTAATCATTTTTTCACGAAAGCATTTAACTTTGAATATATTATATGAAGTAAAACCGTCCATGAAAATAGTATCATAAAACGGATACGGAAATGTTCGGGAGACATGTCTGCGCATTTGATATACGCCTCACACAAAAACATTGCCCGGACTCATGGCAAATTTGTCATCGAAAAATCAAAAAATTAAGAAGAGCGCCCTCATACGGGGAAAATAGTCTTGAACGTTTACAAAATTCAAAAATGTCCTGGAGGTCCAACACGGTAATATAATCTAAAAGCAACCCAATTAAGTGAAGCGTGGCGAAGCAAGAAAAACAAATTAACCAAACTAATCCTCTGGTGGTTCCTCCACGATTCGGCTACATCCTTCGGAAGATTCAGAGGTTGCTAGGTGCTACCTCCACATTCATGCCACGGCTCCCGTCTGAAGGCACAGATCTTTGGCCAGAAACTTTCGAGCTCGGACCCGCCCAGGACGGGTGCATTCTTCCTCGTTTGGGCCTCTCGTGGAAAACCACGGTGGTAGAAGGCACGTGATTGGTGGGTGGTTGAGAGAGAAATTAAAAGGAAAATTGAGTGCGCGTACGTGGGGAGAAGAATTGAAATGACGGTGAGGAAACGAGGAGCAAGGGAATCATACGGTGGCGAGATCCTACAACGACCCACTCACTCTAGTATTTGGATAAGCGACACAACGTAATAATCCTTTGGACGGCGAGGAAGACGACTTGGTTGAAAGTGGAGGGAGCGATGTGGGGGTTGACCTCTAGTGCTCCCTATGGCAACGCATCCTTTGACATAGGCGAGGCATGGGTGTAGTCTCGATGGTGGGCAGAGACGAAAGAACGAATTCCAAGAAATGAGGAAGGCAAGTTGGACGGTGAGAGAAATCCGGATATGCGTGAGGTCCTAGCGAGCGATTTAGGCGGCCACTTCTCCTTCAAATCACGGTGAGAAGGCGGTATAACCCGATATTTGGCTCATCTAAAAAACCATAGCGAAACACCATTTTATCGACGAAGTAACGATGCGATCGAAGGATGCCCGTCATAATTAATCTGCGATCATTAATGAGAGTGGAAAGCGGATCATATTAGAGCATGTGGAATCACTAACGAGTGGAGGTCCGATCTTGAACGGTGTTAAAACTTAAGTAATGTGGTTGATGTGAAAACCTTGGAACTTAATTGAACAACGGTGTAAAACTTAATGCGATTGATATGAAATCGCCCATCCATGTCCCATGTCGCCTTCGCATGCATCGAATGCACACGCATTTGAGAGCGAGAAAGTTTTGATTGAGGACATGTGTGAGAAATTGATTGACGGATCTTTGTTTGGGCCTTTCATGTGAGTGGAAATCCGGGACCGAAAATATTAGAGTAGGTGATAAGAAATTCCATCACGAAGCTCTCCCTCGGTACACCGGCCAACTTCGGACCGAAAAGATTAGGGTGGAATTCATTTTAGTTTTGCGTCATAAAATTGGGCAGCATTCAATGAAAACTATTTTGGAACGCAAATTTAGTTTAATTATGGTTTATCGCCGTTTGAAGTCCGGAGGGCTAGAGCTTAAGAACAATTTTGTTTGATCCCATCTTATAAAATTTGTTCATTGGAGGGCTCTTTGATAATACACATATTTATAATAAATCATGGGAATACCATACTAAACATGTAGAAAAATTCCTGTAATTATTGAAAGCAATCATTTTTATGTAAAAATATCCAAATGTGATTTTGGAAATAATAATTAAATGCCCAGTTCTATTGTTTTAAAGGAAGGAGTGAAGTTGGAGCCTTAAAAGATACGGCTTCAATGACCTATTCCTAAGAAAATCAAGGTTCTTAGAACATTTTTTAGACTTACATGATATTGTTGATCATTTGTTAAGAATTATGCATGCATTTCAAGTCCTCACATATCTCTTGAAGAAAAATATCATTTATATGGAATTATGAGGCTACTTTGGCATTCTCTCTTTTAATGGATGCCATGTCTTCGACACCAACATCGGTTGCACCTACTTTTGGTAAAACATTCATAGTAGAGTGTGAGGCACTAGGACAAGGAATTTATGTAACATTAACACAATAAGGGATATCGTTGGCTTTTAAAAGCAAGGAATTCAAAGAAAATATTTGGTGAAATCTACGTATGAAAAATAAATGGAAGCAATATTACATGCAATAAAAAATGGGGATAGTATATCACTGGGAGGTACTTTAAAGTCAAGATATACCATGATAGCATAAAGTATTTTTTAAAGCTATGGATTTCATTGGAATATTAACAAAATGAGGAGAAAAAATGCAAAGTTTTAATTTTGAGATAATCTGCAAAAAGGGTAAGAAAAATTTAGTACATGATGCTCTTTCTAAAATAGAAGAGGCCTCAAATTTATATCCAATTACATTTTCTATTCCTAGGTGGCTAGAAGAAGCTTGCCATAATGGAAAAATGACAATAGTACTAAACAAAACCTAAAATTTATAAAGGATGGGATGAACTCTATGGAGCATTGGGAGTGAAAGAGAGATATACTTTGGTGCAAATGTAGAATATTTTTATGCACGCAAGCATATTTGAATAAACAAATATTAAGGGAGTCCCATGTCTCTCTGATGGTAGGACGCAGGGTTCCTTAAAACATCTCAAAGGATCAAAAAATATATTTTTGGAAGGAATGAAGAAAGATATTCAAAATTTTGTAAGAGAAGGTCAGGTTTGCATAATAAATAAAAAAGAGATAGTAAAATCTCTAGGGTTACTTCAACCATTCCACATACATATTCAAAGACTAGAAGATATATCAATAGACTTTATTATAGGGTTACTGAAATATAAAGGTAAGTATTACATTTTTGTGGTCATTTATATAGACAAATTTTGTAGATTTTTTTTGTAGAGCTAAAAGTACATAAACAACAAGCCAAGTGGCAGAAGTGCCCATGAAAGAAATTCATAGTCTTCATGGTTTTCCTAAAGTAATAGCAACAAGAAACTTTTGGAAATAATTATTTAATATGAGTGGAGAAACACTAGTTGCCATGAGTTCTACATATCAAACACAATCAAATGGTCAAACAAAAATAGTTAACAAATGTTTTTAAGGTTATCTACAATGTTACTATTTAGAAAAGAAATCTTAATGGATGAAGTGGGTTCCTCAAGGAAGAATGGTAATATGATACTATCATACTACCTATCACACATCTACTAAAATTTCCCCATTTAAGGCCCGTTATGGATATCCAACTCCTAGTATCTCATACTTTTTGCAAGATAAGTCCAAAGTATAGGAAACATAGTCACATATGGAAAATACTAAAGAAAATTTGAAAATTATTATGGAAAACCTTCAAATGACATGAAACATGATAAAACAACAAGGGGAACAACATTGAAGTGAAAGATAATTTGAGGAGGGTAATTGGGTATTTTTAGATTATAGCATTATAAGCAATCTTCATTCAAGAAAAAGAAGAATAAAGAATTAGTTCAAAATTGTTATGGCCCTAAATAATTATTCATAGGATTGCACAAGTGGTATAGAAGTTATATTTTCCTTCTTCTTGCATTCATAAGGTTTTTCATGTATCTTTCCTAAAAAAGGTTTTGGGAAAAATATGCCAATGTAAATAGAACTTCCAAAATTAGATGAAGAATGAAAGTTGATTCTTGAACCACAAAAAGTTATAGATAAACATTATGTATCTCTTTGACATATAACCATTATGAAGTACCTAATCAAGTGGAAGAATATTCCTTTAGAAGAAGGTACATGGTAAAATGATCAATTCGTGATGAAATACCCACGGCTAAAGGGTTCGTTTGAAGTTTTGACAAAGGTTTTGTTATATGTTTTATATAACGCGCAGCGGAATAGTTTTATTTTTTGTTAAGGTCCCACACAGTGATCAAATTTGAAGGGCAGGTCCAAATTTCAATTAGAAGGGCATATATCTATGTTGCCCTTCCATAATGAAAAGCTTTAAAAAAAAACTTTTCAATTGACCACAATAAATTATTTTTACATTTCATTTTCAGAAAGACAAAACCATCAATCTTTATATTAATAAAATACTATTACATATACAACAATGAAGAAGGCTCCATCTTTCATTGCTTAAATATCTCATTGGAAATGTCAACATAAGTCTTGAAGACACTATTATAAGAATTTGGATACATACCACTGGGATATAGGAGATTCTTATGTGTCAGATTGTGTAATGCAATTTTGACTTTGTCTCACAAGGAGCAACAACATGGAGGTCTGGATTTTTCTTATAGAACTTTATTATTATTATTTGAAACATTGTTTATAGATATGAAGACAATAATGAAATTATGAGCATGGTGGACAATTAGTCAAGCTCATGATGCCAAACCATGATGATGTAAGTTTGGAATTTAACATTTTTACATGTTAAAGACAAATAGTCAAAATCATTGACAACTTAGTATGCCATAATTAATAATCATTCCTTGTTCACTTTTGTTAATAGGTTTATGTCACACGATGATCTCTCTTCTCTGGCATTTACTTGTATTGAAGATTACTATTCTAGGAATAAGGAGTTATTTTCTCCAAAAATAACCCTAGCCAAACATTGACAATGCATCAAGGATATCTTTATATGCTTCATAAGTACATATGTTCTACTTCTAAATCATGTCTTGGAAGTGGTTGTTTTGCTAGAAATTATTCACCAGTTGGTTTCATACCAAAGTCTTTTTTTCATTTTCAGCATCCAATACATGAAAAAGATAATGGTTTAAAACAACATAAATATTTGAAATTTTGCAAGAATTGTCTGGCACACTTTGAATATTAATTTTGAAGTCAAGTGCATGATGCTATATAGGATCAAGTGTCATTTTGAATACCAAATGTTTCACAAGAAACTTCTCAACATGCTACCCTGCAGTAAGGACTAAATGACAATATTGCATCAACTATTTCCATAATAAAAGTGCACCTCGGCCATAAGACTAGAAAACTACAAATGTTGTAGATCTAACAAGACCACACAATCAAATGTATTCCACAAGGCCAATACTGTATGAAAAATGAAAAGGAGTTTGCAACCAAAATACCTTAGGCAACTAATTCAATTAGATACACCAAACCATCAGCAAAAAGGAAAACCAGCCTACTCAAAAGGCAAGCGTTTACCTCCTTTGACAAAATTTTGAGTTCCAAAACAAGGGCCTTTATTGTCTTGTCAATGCCCCTAGTAATTTGAACGGGGTTTGCACCTGCTACAACAACCTAAACAAAAAGGTTTCATTTCAAATTATTTTCCATAAATTTAAGATACAACCATTGTCAGTTTTGTATTTCCCAACAAGCTCATAAATTTTGACAAAAGAACCAAAATTTTTTAATACCTGATAGCAATTTTTTCACTCAAAAACTATCTTAGACTCAATAAGCCCAACCCAAAACTAAAAAACGAAACACCATAAGACCCTACAAAAATGAATAGATGATCTTAATCCAGTACTATTGACAAAAAGTTACCTTTACACCCTCACTTATTAAACCCCGTGCTATTGAATTTTAACTTCAATTGCTGCAGCAGAAGGACAGATGCAGCAGCAACATTTTTTTTTGGAGGTTGCTTGCATGCCATCCAGAAATTTAATTCAGCATTTAAAATTCCTGCAAGTTTTTTTTGTAGATGGCCGCAACCATATTTCTGTACAGGATTGTATTTAAACACAACAACCAGCATTAATGCAATTCACCAACCAGAAATTAAACAAACATAAATTTACCCCCCAGTTTTGTAAATTCAAAAGGAGGACACGTGGAGCATTAATATTGGATCGCATGAAATTGAAGGGAATCTGAAAACCTGAAAACCGGACCCGAATTTTTTATAAGGCACATTGGATTGAGAATTCGCGTTACAAATTAGGTAGACGTCAGCATCCCATTTTGGAACGCAAATTTGGTTTGAAATTCAATCTATTCAGACTTTTGAAGTCCGACGGAAAGGGTTCTTTAATGTTTTGATAATTTAATTTTATGTATGCTTTAATATATACATATGTTTTAAACATATGTTATATATATATATCATATGTGAAATGAAAGGTGGGCCATAGAATTTAGTTTTAATTTTATTTTTTTTAAAAGAGGGTTTATTATAATATGTTTTATATGTTACGACATATAAAAATAAAAAGGACAAAAAAGCTTGGTAGTTTTTTTTATAGACAATACGTAAATTTTTTATTACACAACAGTGTGTAAAAAGTGAAAGACTGAGTGTAACTTTTTAAGTGTGTATGCACAACAGTGCGAAAGTGAAAAACACAGCAGAGTGTTTTAGAGACAGAGTATGTTTGTTTTGAACAGACAGTGAGTTGGTTTTATGCACCGCGTTTTGTAGCAGTCATAATTTTGTAATCCCTCTCAGTGAGGAAGAAGTGTAATAGTTTTTTTTTGAGTTATTGAAGGGAATAGAAGTTTGTTTTCAAAGTATTGAAACTCTGTCTCCTGTCAAAGAAATTTTTATTTTCTCCGTGTTAAAAGAAGGGAGATTTATTCTCCATTCATTGTTCTGGAATTTTTCAATATTCCAACATGTGCAAGAACAACAGATGTTGTGGTTCCATCCCCAGCTAAATCATTTGTCTTTGTCGTAGCTTGCCTTACCAACTTGGCCCCAATATTTTCAATTGGGTCCTCTAATTCAACCAATAAAAAGGCCAAAACCATAGCATTGAGATACATTTCATTACACTGTCAATAACAATAAAATTTGACTCAACCATAACCCTTTCCTTTTATTGTTGTGAAAATCTTTATGCATTACTCTAATGTGGCTAGTCCATAGGCCAAGTAGACCACTGGGTAACAAATATGTTTCCTTTCACCTTTGATTTTTCAAATTATGCCTACCAAATCTAAGACATTTAAGAGGGGGAACTAATACAACATTAAAAAGAAAACTAGAGCACACATCTACAAATTACCTCCTTAGCTACTGTCACACCATCATTAACTATTTTTGGAGAACCATGCTTGCTCTCCAAGACAACATTTTTCCCTTCGCCCCAAGGGTGACTCCAACAAGATCAACAAGTTTGTTCACACCGCCTGCAAGAAAAATTGACAATGCTTTCAGTAAGTGTGCAATTGAATGCCATACCATATGCCAAAACAACCCTCCATGAAAAATTAAAATAACACATTAAAATCAAATATAAGTGGACAAGGAAATATCCACCGCAGTGAAGTTTCACATGCAGGTGACCTTCCCTTAAACATAATTTTTTCTCTGACCTGCAAAGTTTTTGTCACTGAGCCATCCTTGTTGAAGTAAAACTCCTTTTCCATAGCTCTTGTATTAACTACCTTCTCTCTGTCGCGTAATCTCAGAGTCCCTCTTCTGCTTGAGCGATTAAAGGAAATGGGTGAAAAAACCGAAAGAGAAGACAATTGTCTGCCATAATTATCAAACATTGCACCCAACTTCTTCCCCTTTCCATTGTTACCCAATGAGGTAGATGTGGCAATTGTTGTCATACTGCCCAAAGCAGAGGCCATCTTCTCTTATCCTGAATATAGAATTACAAGATCTTCATATTAGTATGAACCTTAAAAAACATGACTCCCATTACTAAAAACCACTTTTAAGTTGTAACAGGCAAACTAAACAACTATCGCAACTTTTGGCAACTTCTGGAGCATTAAGAGAGAAACAAACAAAGAGAAATACAACCACAATCCTCATTTTAATGAGACCAGACTATATATTTGCATTAAGATAATAGAAAGAAATCACGACTATATTAAGGCCAGCACAAAACAATCTTTAACCAATGTCTCTCGCGGCCTTCAGGTTGCCATGCTAGAGGTTGCATATTTTTAATTTAAATTCTTGACCTCTCGTGCCCATCTATGAATTCATCCAATGGGATATCTACATCAAATGCTCCTTTATATCCCCAAAAACAAATTCCCTACTACAAGAGCACCAGTATTGATGGATCACCCCACACCATCCCACCCACTAGAAACGGTGAAAAAGGAAACCCGGGAAAACTTCTGAAATATCTCAAGATGACTATATGGGTGGTTCTTATGAATCAACTAACCATTCAGAACATGCTCATCAATCCAAACCATGAGTATTATGTGACGATATTCAAGCAGGCACTGAATCGGATTTCTGAAGCTATGTTAGAGAAACCCTAAACTCTCACAGAAAATAGGTGAAATGTGGCACCACTCAGAGATTGACATGTGCCAATTGGTACAAGTGGTAGAAAATTGGCATGCTCAAACAACGAGGTGATGCAGGAATGACATGAGGGATAAAATATCAGAAAAGCCCCAAATCTGGAGAACTAAAGCTCATCACCAACCTCAGATTGACAACTTTACATGATGTAACCTATGAAATCGTAAATGGAGAAATCATAGTAACAATAAAGTAACCTATGTAACAATAAAGTCGGATTCATCCTGGGAGTGGTAATGGGAAAAATCATAGTGAACAACAGGAAACATGCAGAGTTGCTTACAATCAAATAGATGAAAAAACACATACAAAAAACCTAGATAATAATCATGAACAAGCTTAATATTGAATTATGAACTGTAAAGGAACTTACAAAATGTGACGTTACGAACCTGGTCAAGCGCACAAGAAAAAATATCCTGGACATGACCCTGGTTGAAAAGTTGTATTGCTCATGATGCAAGAGGATTTGTACCTGCACTGCCAAGTCAATCAAAATCCATTATTATCTATACAATAAATACAAGTAATTGATGTCGTATTTTTTACTCTAAGATGCATTCTTATGATAATGTTAGAACATATGTTGAAAATGTCAAAACATACCCGAATAAGCTCCTCTTCGTTTCAAGAAAAATTTATTGGAGTCGCATGAACTTGGAACAAGCCTCCCACGATCTAAAAGAGTAGCAACTAAGTCAACAGTGACTTTTTTGTTGCTACGCTGGATCAAGGGAGGTTTGCTCCAAGATTAAATCGCTCCAATAAATTATTCTCTACTAAACAAGGCCAACCACGTGAAGGTGGAAGCTCTTATGGCCCCTCCCCCCCCCTCACATCACTCTCAATTCCCCAATACCCAATCTATATTTCATTTTTTACTTTCATGAGCATAAAAAAAAATATTCAATAACTAATTAAAAAACAATTCAACAAAAAGTATGCAAGGAAACATTGCAATTAATGCTTGACATAAAAATAGTATGATAAATGAGTTTTTTATATAACGCAAAAAACGTTCCAAGTATGGTAACGTTTGTCTTATAATAATACAATATTTTACATTATCGAATTTTCTTTTTCTTCTTCCTATTTCTAAATCTCCTAATTACATCATCAATATCATCATGCTCTGCTCCTGTTTCGTGCCTTTCGACCCGCACTACTGACCTAGCTGCGTAGTCACGATGTCTGGTCTCATCCAGTGACGGGGAATCGCCTACAAAAACAGATAATATTAAATTTTAATTGTCTGTTTTTAAATATCATTGAACTAGTTCGGTAATATTAATAAAAAAAATTGCAATGAGATTATTTACCTGGTGCACCAGTTGTCGCCGCTGACCTAGTTGCATAGTCACGATGTCTGGTCTCATCCAGTGACGGGGCATCGCCTACAAAAACAGATAATATTAAATTTTAATTGTCATTTTTTAAATATCATTGAACTAGTTCGGTAATATTAATAAAAAAAATTGCAATGAGATTATTTACCTAGTGCACCAGTTGTCGCCGCTGACCTAGTTTCGTTGTCACGATGTCTGGTCTCATCCAGTGACGGGGCATCGCCTACAAAAACATATAATATTAAATTTTAATTGTCAGTTTTTAAATATAATTGAACTAGTTCGGTAATATTAATAAAAAAAATTGCAATGAGATTATTTACCTGGTGCACCAGTTGTCGCCGCTGACCTAGTTGCGTTGTCACGATGTCTGGTCTCATCCAGTGACGGGGCATCGCCTACAAAAACAGATAATATTAAATTTTAATTGTCAGTTTTTAAATATCATTGAACTAGTTCGGTAATATTAATAAAAAAAATTGCAATGAGATTATTTACCTGGTGCACCAGTTGTCGTCGTTGGGACTGTTTCCCTGTCTTCCTCTCTGGTGGTAAGATCCTCAAGGGAAAAATTCTCTGTCATTTAAACAAAAAACTTTATAAGGACAACCATCAAGGTATAATTAGAAAAAATTATAAGTGGAAATTAATTACCGTCACGGCCCTCACTGATAGTAGCATTGTCGGCCTGGTCCCCACTACAATGATCAGGTTGCACGTGAGGATCATCTACATTTGGCTCTAAAACTGGGTTATTTGCCTTGTCGGTAGTGCTGCTCCCCTGATTTAAACAAATTTGTTAGACATTAAATTTATGGACGAAAACAAACATATTGAAAGGTTAATGTTTTACCTTATCAGGCATTCTGGATCTTGGGACCTGCCCCAAGCTTCTGCGACGTTCAACTATGGCTTGATAGCTGAAATGGAAAGCGATATTTTTATCTTCCTCTGTAGTTTCTGTTCCGAAGTCATCACCCTACATTACATATGATTGTGTATTTTTAATCATATTTGATAGGATTACAAAAACGTTGGAAGGCGATACAATTAATTATAAGATGTTTAGCTACTTAATTAAAATTCTTGCAGCTAATTTCAAGTAGCCACCCTGGCCGAGCTTGTGATGGCCCTTTTTCTCAATCCTAGCTTTGGTTGCCTTTGAGGTGTCAGGCAACCTAGCATAAAAAGATTGAAGTCAGATATGACGTAGCACACTTTTATTTTAGACATAAAGAAAATTAAAGCTATTGAATTAAAGTTGTAATTTACCTTGCGGGTCCAGTTGGCATTTTTCCTTCTTTCTTTGCCCTTTTCTCTTTTCCGTCATGGATAAGTGCTCTCCACTCACTCTCTGAAACTGCGAGAGGACGCTCATATCTAGGGTTAAATTGCAATTGCGTCCTATAGGTGTCCCTGGTATATTTCAAATATTTGTCGGCTACCCGAGCCACCGCTGTTCTGTCAAATGTGCCGACCCCAAAAAGGGCTTCTAGATAATCTAGAAGTTCTTTTTTCAGGTTGGAATTCTGGGAATTCCACCTTGTGCGTATGGTTGGGCCAAAAATTACCAACGCATGGCTCTCCAGAAACTTGTAGAACTCATTGTTTCCTACACAGAAAAAAAAAAATATTATCATTAATTTAAAAATAAAATTCATGATAAATATGTTTTAGATAAAGTACATGAAATAGTTAAAATATTAAAATTTACCTGGGAGTTGTACATGCTTTATAGGGACACCTTCGTCGTTCACCAACAATGTGCCATTAATGGTCCCTGTGGAGCTGACACGTGTAGCTCCAGGAAACACAATAATGTAGTTGGCCATATCAGCCTCATCATTGCCAACACGTTCAGCGGTTGGCTGGGTGTCTACTTGGGCAGGGTGTGTTTCTTGCCTGGCACCTAAAGGAGTAGAAGGTGTACAAGAGGGTTGTTGGGCAATCTCTTGCCCTTGTGTCCCACTACCACCAACACCGGTTTCAGCAAGTGCCAGAAAATGCTACATACAAAAGAACTTTTTGTTAGTTTAGTCAATGTAAAAATTAAAAATCAAACTATCACAATTCATCTCATGCAGAACAAAAAAAATATACTTTTGACTTTTTATTATTACCTGATATCTTTCTAGCCGGCTCATAAGTTGTTTTATCCTCTCTTCTGTTTCAGGTGTTTGAGGCGGGTCTATCAAAGTATTAAATTCTGACCTTGCATCTCGTGCCTTTTTTCGCAACAAGAACACTGGAGATAGGGATGAAGAAAGCTCTTCCTCAAAGAGGGAATCATCAGGCGTACCATGGCTAGGTGTTTTCATATTTGAACAAAATTAATATTATTTCAATTATGTAAATAACTAAAATACCCGAAGATAGAGAAATGCTGGCACTTTACATGTTCTTCCGCTGGCCTCTTTCCACGATCATCCCGTCTCTGGGTTGTTCCTGCACTGCTCTCATCAGTCTGCCACATTGCAATAAAATTATAAATGTAAAAACTTGAAAACAATATCTAACTTGAAAACACAAAATGAAAACTGAAATAATTTCTAATAAGACACCCGAAGACAGAGTTAGAGTTTCAAATATGCCTTGCATTGAATTCAGTCCTGGAAACATGTCATTGCACATTAAGGCACCCAAACAAGAGACGAGTTGACAATGAAGACCTTATTGAATATATTGTTGGAGAAACTTCTAGTAAACTTGTTGTGAAGACCTTGAGGACATTTTTGGAGCAATATTGTTGAAGCTGATGGTATAGCATTGTTGGAGACGATCTTGAAGGGCCTTGAAGTGAAGCTTTTGGAGCAACTATTGAAAAATCCTTAGAGCATTTAAGTAAGGCACTTTCTATCTTCCATCACCTTTTTTCTTTCAATATCCTTTAAACGATTTTGTTGATATTTAATGTTTGAAATCACGTTATAATTCCTTGATTATATGTGTTTGGGGACTTTCCCTTTGAAATTACCCAAAAATACCCTAGCAATTTTATCTTCGGATGCATGTCCGACCCTATTGTTCAATATTTTGATTGATAGTAGTAAACATAGAGAGTTAGGGGGCTCTTGACTTGGTTTGGTTGGGCCATTAGATCCCTAACATATACTAGGGAGAACCCCCCTTGAGTTGGAGGAGAGCTAGCCCGAAGTGAAAAGAGGTTAGTGAGGTGACAATGGGGCTATTGAATTACACATGGTATCACACTTTAGCTTTAGGACTTTATCTTGAGAAGTGCGAGATTTTTCTATATCAATTCTCAAATTGTTTACAACACTATTGTTAAGAACTAATAAGAAGTGATGTTGAGGGGTTTTTGGGCATAAGAAACAATACCATTTAAAAACTAGGGTTCTCAGTCCTTGGCATTCCTTCACCTGGGCCTAGGGGCACACTAGAATAATTTCACACTAAACCATGAAAACTTAAAAGTAACTTAACAGATCCATAAAGTAATAATAATCATAATTCCTAATTCCCTATTGTACGATATGATGCAAATTATTCAAACATGAAGCAATGAAGACATGCAATGTCTGAATTTCAAGATTGATGAACCAATACAAGAAGTTAGAAACTACAACTTTGATTCAATACTCCGTGTCCTAACTCCAGGAAGGAATCTAGTTTGTAGTACAAAACATGCATCATGTATTATCAATTCTTAATTGACAACAACTAAAGGTCATCTACCTCATCAATTTCTTCCCATTTTGTGTTTTTATGTTATATTCCTTATAAAAGTGTCAAATTTCTCTCAAAGTAAGCAACCACTGAATAGAATAAAAAATAGTTGAGATATGATTGAGAAATGGTCATTTATTTCTTGAAAGGATCTTCACAATTTCTTTGGTTTTTTTTCATCTCAAGAAACAGGAAATGACCTAAGAAACTATCGTGATGTAATATAAGAAACAACACGGTGCAATGGCCATTTTCAAAGCCAAATGATGTCCATTGAGGACATGGCCTTTATTTGGTTCCTGTTTCATAGGAGTTTCGGGTAGAAATGGAACTTTGTTGGAAGTGAAAGGAAAACATGTCTCATGTTGAATTATGAGAAAATCATGTTGTTCATGATGCAACAATTGACTGAAAATTGTTTTGGAAATCTCTTGGAAGTTGTAACTTGTGACTAAGGTTCTCATTGACCTTTACCCAACTTTGGAAAAGGAGGGTGTTGATTTTCATCTTGATATATTTGTTTTTTATGACACTAATACAGGGTAATGTAAAAGGGGGAAGATCAAATTACAGTTTGATTCATTGTTGATAATTGGTGCCAATCTTCAAGAGGAATGAAGAGGTTGTTATCTTTACAATCCCATCCCAACATCAAATTCAATGATAAGTTTCTATGAGGTTTTGGGTCAAGGAAACATTCACTCCACGAATGATATATTTAAGTAGGCTTCTCCTATTCTGGGAAAAAACCATACCTATAATGCATTCACTTGCATGTATAAAGGGAATGGAAAACATGTTTTCATACAATGGTGACAAAGGCATCTTGGGGAAAGGTATCTTCACTTTTTATTTATGTTGCTCACCCACACCACTCTCGTGTTTTCACTAATCCTGTTTTTTCATTTTTGGATTCAAATTAAGTTAAGGCCTTAAGTATTTTTTGACCTTTCGGTGTAGTTTTTATAAGTGGCATGTATGGATTTTCCATTAATTCTGCACTTTTTCTCTTCATGCGCATGTTTCCCCGGAAATCAAATGCATGATTTAGTCCCATACATTTAACAAGTTGTTGGATCAACTCCATAGGAAATATCATGTTTCCTATTCAATCAAAATTTATCTCAATTAGGGTAGGTAGGAAGGTTTTCCCTTTGTATTAATAGGGCACTTCTAGCTTGCATTTTTATTATATCTTTCAAATTTAGTGTCGTTTCAATTAGGGCATGATTTTTTGCAACTTTCAAGGAGAGAATGAACAAAGACAAATTTTTGTGATGGATGACTGTATATGACTCCATGGCCAGAGGAAAGGGCACTAATCTACTTCTTCAAATATCTATAGTTCTCATTCACCTCATACGGAGATGGTCCCTGATTTTGAGCCAAATGTTGCAGCAAAAAGTTCCCCCCCTCCATAATTTGATATTCAATGGAAATTTCTTAAATTGATGATGGGGCATGACTATGGAACATTGGCACATACATATGTAATGGAATTCCAAGATCATGATATATGTTTGCATATGTTTATGGAGGTGGTGGAGCAAAAAAGAGCTCAAATAGAGCTGAAATTTTTCACATAAAAAGGACTGTGGGCTTGACTAATGGTTCCATTTAAAAAATGATATCTAGACAAAGAATAAGTGTAGCATGCAAACATGCATTGAAAATCCATCTGATTTTGCATTGTATTACTTATGATGGATTCAAATTTGGGTTTCAAAATGCCAAGTTATGGCATGATTTTGTCGAGAAACCCTTAGTTGGATTCTCATGTTGGTTTAATTTATATTTTAAGTTTGTTTTGCAGTCTTTGGGTGATAGTAACTCATGAACTAGGTTACCAATGTGTAACAATCATATCTCAAGAATAAAGTTGTGATTTTTTTATATTATTATTATTATCTATTAGCTACGAGTATTGACACCTAATGCTTGGAATTTTGACATCTTGATAGCATGGATAATTTCGAAAATGTTTCTAGTAATGTTAACATAATAACTATCATTACGTGTCTTCAATTTTGTCACCATAATAGACCTGTGATATGGACTCATCACACAAATTCATATGCTATGTCCCAACAAGTTCAAACTGGTTGAACCTACCTCATAGTGTGGTTATTAAGGACAAGTTGCTTGATATATAACTCGATAGCATAGACCGCGTTGCAGTTCTAAAAAGAATCCTCAAGTGTCAAAAAAACTTCACAATATGTTCTACTATAAAGCCTTTTTGGATACCTGAAATAATATATGTATCATTGATGACTTTTAAAGTATGACAAGATCTAGAGGGAAAGGAAATCAATGGAAGAGTGATCCACCAATGAGAACCTAGAATTTAGCATCAGATGCGTTAGAGTCTAGGAAATTGAAACCCTATAATTTTAATTAGTGATGAAGGACATCACATAGGTAATTATATTTTCATGTAGAATAATCTGTTAATTCAAATTTAAACTACATAATATGAAAGGCATACAATAAATTTTTCCACGTAAGTCCAAACAACCTATAAAAAGGGAAAACCTTCTTTTTCCATGGGAAATAATTTACCTTTCCTTTTTCAAGATAATCTAAATCACAAAAAATATGAACTATACTGCACACATTCTTGGATAATGTGAAAGTGGAAAAGGAATACCCTACACAAGTGATGCACACATGTACATTTGAACACTAATAGATTTTTGTAGTTGAAATGCAATGCTTGTTTTCATTTAAATGTAGGGTTTTTAAAGCAGGGAGAAATAATGGCTACCAAATTAATAAGAGTTTCTTTGGGAAAAAGCAATGCTTGTTTTCATTTAAATGTAGGGTTTTTAAAGCAGGGAGAAATAATGGCTGCCAAATTAATAAGCGTTTCTTTGGGAAAAATTTAAATCTTGTATTAGGTGATGAAGATAATAGAGGGTATTGAATCTTGATTCTTGACATCTAGAGAGAACCATACAGCCTAACACAATCCAATGGAATTGACCAAAAAAACCCAAATAGAGTCAACCCTACTATAGGAGGAAGGGCTCGGAGTAAGAACTTACCATTTTGCAAGAGCTGAGGGCGAATGTTGTTCTGCAAGAGCTGAGGGCGAACGCTGAGGGCGAATGCTGAGGGCAAATGTTGTTTTTCAAGAGCTGAGGGCGAATGCAGGGCAAATGCTGTTTTGAAAGAGCTGAGGGCGAATCCAGGGCGAATGTTGTTCTGTAAGAGCTCAGGGTGAATGCTGAGGGAAAATGTTGTTCTGCAAGAGCTCAGGGCGAATGCTGAGGGAGAATGCTGTTCTGCAAGAGCTGAGGGCGAATGCTGTTCTGCAAGAGCGGAGGGTGAATGCACGCGTGATATCAGACGTTAATGTAGCACACATGTACATTTGAACACTAATAGATTTTTGTAGTTGAAATGCAATGCTTGTTTTCATTTAAATGTAGGGTTTTTAAAGCAGGGAGAAATAATGGCTGCCAAATTAATAGGCGTTTCTTTGGGAAAAATTTAAATCTTGTATTGGGTGATGAAGATAATAGAGGGTATTGAATCTTGATTCTTGACATCTAGAGAGAACCCTACAGCCTAACACAATCCAATGGAATTGACCAAAAAAACGCAAATAGAGTCAACCCTACTATAGGAGGAAGGGCCTGCAGTAATAACTTACCATTTTGCAAGGGCTGAGGGCGAATGTTGTTCTGCAAGAGCTGAGGGCGAATGCTGAGGAAAAATGCTATTCTGCAAGAGCTGAGGGTGAATCCTGTTCTGCAAGGGCGTAGGACGAATGCGCGTGTGATATCAGACGTTAATGTAGCTATTGCGACGGATACGAAACAATAAAATCATTTTTATGTAGCGTGCATATAAGTTTTGTATTTTTATGTAGCGCATATATAAGTTTCGTATTTTTATGTACCGCACATATAAGTTTCGTATTTTTATGTAGCACGCATATAAGTGTCGTTATACCGACGGCAGAAAAAGCATTGCTACTGGGACGGCTGCCTCCAAACGTCGCAATTGCGACACTTAGACGTTGTGTCGTACTTGCGACGTTTGGAGGCAGTCGTCGCAATAGCGATGCTTTGGGCCATAGTGTCGCAATTGCGACGTCTTCCTCCAAACGTCGCAATTGTGACACTTTGTCTAAGTGTCAATATTGCGACACTTTTATATAAACGTCAGTATAGCGACGGTTTCGGGCGGGATGGAAAACATTTGGGGAAATTTCCGACATTTGGTCAAAAGCGTTGGAACCAAGTGTCGGAATTTCCGCCAAGTGTAGTAGTGGATCACATCCCTCTAGACCTTAATATTGATATCAACCAATTGTAAGAGAACTCTGCTGTCAATAAAGAAATGGCTGATGAAATGCCGGATGAAACAGAAAACCCTAACGAAATGATAGAATCAGTTGGGGTTGCTTCCCCTGAGAAGTATGAACAAGAAAAGGAGAACACTGAAGTAGTATCCCATCCTGAAAATTCCCAGGGGATTGCAGAGTCAATTGAGGGTATAACCCCTATAGAATTCAGTCAGGGGAATATGAACATTGAAGAAGAACCCCGGGAAGAAAACAGAGAAGCGAGCCCAACTGAAGGCACGACTGATGAGGGGAAAAACCTCGATGAGCAAGTAGGTCCAGAAAAAGGAACAGTCGTTCCATCAAGAAAAAGGAAGAAATTAACTGAGCTTGAAAAAATTCGGAGGGAACGAATGAAGCTTCAAATATTAGTGGAACAACTCAGGCAGACGATTAGGGTTCTTAAAATGAAACAAATGCCCAAACGAACCCCAAAGAAAAGAAGCGTAGTCACCAAGTGAGCCTTGAAAAAGAGGAAAGTGGCCGCTAAAATAAAGCCCCAAGTTGCAGAAACTATGGCTAAGCCTAATCATGAAGATATGGAATAGCAGGAAGCTGTTCCAGAAGTAGTTGTTCCAGAGGGAGCCACTTCAAGTGAAAATGTGCAAGCCAGTAGTCAGAATACTTTTAGTGACCCTACATTAGCCAGACTCCAAGAGGAGTTGGCACAGGCTCGACTGGAAAGGGAAAAACTGGAAGAAGATACTGTCCCTAGAAGTAAATATCAGGAGTTGCAGTAGTAGATGAAGATCATCCATGAAGAAGAGGCTGAAGCCCATGAGAAGTGTCGAAAGGCATAGGAAAAGGCTGAAAAGGTAATGAATCAATTAAAATTAGCCTAGAATCGAATGGAAACTCTCTGTTCATTATACACGGATATTTTAGCTTGTAGATGCCCTGCCAAGAATTATGCTTTATTTTTATTAGAAAGATATTTACTTTTAAATATTAAGGCAGTTAGGGTAGGAAAATCTATAGAGTTAAAAACTATAGATGATTTTGTAACATGCTGCAAACTCTATGGGGTAAAGGTACAGCGTCTCCTATGTGAGTTCTATTTGCATAACCTCATATTGGAAAATGATAGTGAGACAAATCCTAGCCCTTTTGTGGGAGACATCCAATACCAGGCGTTTATTTCCTTTGCTGTTAATAAATTAAAATGGCTTAAAGCTTATAATTTTTTTCAAAGGCAGGAAAATGAGTTAGATTTGTGGGTTAGGAGTGAACCTAAGCACCCGTTACAACTATGGGCTAGGCAAAATAATTTGATGACAAAAGAAGGTGTTATCCAAGTGTTGGGGCCTGTCCATAAAGCAATTGTCTTGAATGGGATAGACTATTTCCTATCTATTAGAAACCAGGCATACATAGAAGCTAAGGTCCGATGGGGAATTTCCAATCGGAATGTTCAAAATAGAGAACCATTTAACTATAAAAACTTTGGATTAGCTACAGACCGTTGGGTTTCCTATAGCAACCTCATTTTGAGGGAAGGACCATTCTGGCTAGGGTGTAGGTTTCGAAGCCCCATTGCATGGTATCTTGCTACAGATTACAAAGCCATTTATGAAATACCCGAAGGACAGACAGGGCATGTATTCGAAGCATTATCTGCAATGCATGGTTTTAGGCATTTTGATGAAAAACCTTCTCTAGTTTATTCTTTAACTGCTCTGCATGTGAACTATAGTTTTCATGAGGACATGAAAAAGGGTAAGTAGGGGGGTATGTTGATCAGTGGAAAAGGTATGAATTCACTATGTGTTTTCCCATTCTTTTACTTTAAACATAATTATTTTTACCTTAGAAAGATGATTTATTACAAGAATTGTGGTAGAATTGTGAAGATTTATGTTTATTGTAAAATATGACTAAGAACTGCCTTTTATTGCTAAAAATAGGAATTAGGCGAGGTGAAAAGTTATATCAGAGGCGAGGCTAAAATGAATGCAACTGTTGTTCCTCCAGCATTAAACCAAATCCTGCCAAAGATAAGGAAATCCGAACGCATCGCTAAGAAAAGGCAGGGGACAGCTCGGCTTCGGTCAAAAGAAATCAAGTGACAGCTAAAGAAAGAAGGGAAGCGAATCCCTCAGGATCCTTCAATCCTAAGGGATCACTGTTCAAACCTCATCTCATTCCTTGTCTTGTCCGTCGAGTTTGATATATAAGGCAACGCCTTTAGCGACTTTAGAGTCAGATCCTTTGATTAAAAACATTCCTTTTGTAATATTACGTTTTATTGACTCTCGTGTTTAGAGAGCGATCACTGTAATACTTTTATGTTCGATTAATACAAAAGGTGCGTTTCATTTTATCTTTCAAGCTCTGAAGTAACCCAGCAGTGTTTCACTGGTGCTAAGGGCCCAGCCCTGGTGGAATTGCTCTGATGTTTGTATTTCTATCCTTTGATTATTGTCGTGTGATAATTGCGTAGATTCATTACGATTACAGAGTTATTTGATTACCGTTGAACTGTGTTCTAGATTGCTGTGTGTGTTAATGAATTGCATTGCTATTCTATTTTAGAAAGGATCGTATTTACTGTTTTATTCATCTTGCTATCTCTTATAAAGCTTTTTTGTTCTATACTTAATTCTGTTTGTTGTTCCATTGGATTATGGTTCATTTTGATTGACTATTTCATAGTGTTGGTTGTCAACAGGGTTGGAGTTTAAGAAGACTTGTTACCTGATTGCGTTGAGTTTATATTTGCTGTTCAATTGCTATTTTTTGTTCAATTACTGTTTGATGTTCATTTCTAATTTGTTAGGTTCAAATTTGCAAAAATATTTTTTACAGTTGCTGTGTACACATAGGAATTACGAATTGTTGTTCCTTTCCAATTCTTGCTATTAGAAGAAGTTCTTCTTAGTTATTTTCATCAGCAAGTAGTTCAAGTTTGATTTCACTTTTATTACTTAAAGACCAGGACTGTCAAATGTAGAGAACATTGGTTACTACTTCCAAATTCCCATATTGATTGCCTTGTCTCAGTGTGATTTTAGTTGCATCGATTTCTAAGGGAATGAGTTATTGCTATTGTATCCCTGATTGATGCTTTGCAGAGTGAGTAGTTAAGATTTCAGAGTATTTGCATTCATGTTACTGTAATTATATTTCTTTACAAGCGTATGTTTACTCTTGTGTCTAGAGTACTATACTATATCTTTCATAGCATTACTCTTATCTAAATTTCAGTCTCAAATAGAGTACACTCTTGAAATAAAAATTCATTCCCAGATTAATAATTAATGTAGGATAATTAGGTGTTAAAAAGATACCTTTTATGCCTCAACAGTAACCATTGCAACCTCACATAAACAATGGAGTTATGGTTTCAACAATCATGACAAAGTAAGTAAGAAATATCATTAGGGTTTTTATGCGTGAAAATAGGTGAAAGCAATCCATCTGGCTTCAACATGTGTAAGGAGAAGTAAGAGGGCTAGTCGGGGCACCGAGGTTTGAGAGCTTCAGGTTCAATGGGGCTCATGCATTGGTGTGAAATATACAGAAACTTCCCTAGCTAGGTCAAAAACCAGTTCATATGATGCGAGGAGGAAAGTGTACAACGTGGTCTAATAGGTGAGGCTTATGACGCCATACAATTCCATGTGAGGAAGATCAAATATTGTAGGTGAAGAAAGCACGGCAATGCACATGCAGTGATTATTTGAATATTATGCAGCAATAAGAAAACTGAAAGAGCATGAGTGAAAAATAAATGGAAAATTATAATGCATAAATCTACTGACCGTAAGAAAATACAACAAACATAATTTTATACCATGAAGAAAATTTAGCGAGTAAAACCTAATTAAAAACTTGAACCAACAAACTTTTATTAACAAAACCTAGCTAGCCTAAACCTAAAGCCATAATTTTAACCGGAGAGGCGGTTGGGTTATGTGAAATCAGCTTTCCAGTGCAGCCAGTGCATTAGTTCTTGATCTGCAAGAACAAAAATGTTCACAATCAGAACCAGCATACAAAAATTGTGCACCGACAACAAGACTTACCTAAAAAGCATGTGCAACAAGAAGACGATCATGGCTACTTACTAGAGAATGTGCCAGAATAGATTGTTCGAGCTGAATTTCACTTTCGTCCTGATACACAGAAATATATACTTGAAACATAAAATCATTTATAAATGACACACATCCATTTACGCACAACCCTAGGTCCAACGGAAGCGAGGTAGGGAATTTCCTGTTTGTAGGCATATTCATCGGATAGGATCCATCAAACTATCGAGGAATCTCATCATGATGTTGAGGATGATCAATATGATGGAATGGAAAAAATAATCATTCGTCGGGTGAATTCGAGGTGCTCACGAATCCAAGTGCAGAAACCCTAATTTTGAAAATCCTAGTTCGAAGTTGTCCCTGGGTTTCATCGAGGATGTGAGGATTTGAAGTAGCCTTCATTGGAGGTTGAAATGCATCACTGTCCTGGACAAACTCTGGACCTTCAAGCGAGGGTTTTCCAAACTTCAATGGTTTCGTGAGATCTACTAGCGAATGGATCTGATCATTAATTGTGGTGATTGGACAACCGTCAGTGGACTTATTATTAACTCGTCCAAATGCTTGCGAACTGACAAAATGACAATCCAATGTATCAGATTCTTTATATTTCCTAGGATGGGATGAATTGACCGGAAAATTTTCAGGAAATAGAGAGGTTTGCAAGCCATCACATGCTTGTGCCTGAATGAAACTAGTACTAGCTGGGCAACAACCAAAAACATTAGAGACAATGGTCGGTGTTTTCATTCCAGTGAAAAAATTAGGGTATATCGGTTGTTGCATACCATTTGTTAGGGGATAGAAATATGTGCTCAGAGAAACATCACTCGAATGGAAGGCTTGCCCAGTTGAGCTAACATCCGGCATGATTATGCTGAGAGGAGTGTGATATGTGGGAACCGTCATTTCAGAAACCCTAATTCGAGAAACCCTAGTTTGAATTGTTTCAGGGGTCTCATCAGGATCGTGAGAACTTGAGATAACCACTAGCAGAAGTTGAATTGCTTCGATTTCCTGATGGGTCCCTGAACCATCACAAAGCAGATCATCGAATTTAGGTGGCTTCATATTGTTGACAGATAGATACAAATGACAGTTCTCAGAGGCATGAGTGAATATTTTTTCAGATAAGTAGTGATCATTGGAGCCACCAATTTGATCAGGTTGTGTACCCGGCATATTAGGCTCCCCTGGGATTAATAGTTGGAATGAATCAATAAAAGAAACATATTGAGGTTGTTGATACAGATAGTCACTCTTTTGGTTTTTTAAAGATTTCAAATGAAAAAGATCAAACATAAGAGATTCATCACTTTTGTAATGTGATCATGAAACACCACTGGCGTGTTTGTGATTGTCATCAACACTAGTATAAGACAGCTCTGAATGACTTGAAGAAATTACTGGTGTGGCATACTCATGAAATGAATCAGGGAATAATGGATGAAATGATTTAGATGCAGGGGTATCAATCGTACAAGGACCTTCATCTCGCACATCAGTGTCATCCAAAGAGGGAAATGTTCCTGCATGCATACCACAGTCCAAGGCTTTTGCAGGGCAATCAAATTTATTTGGGACAAGACCCAATTCATTGTCGCTATCTAAATGAGATTTAGAACTGGACCCTAGAAAATGTTTAGTGGACCCGAGTTTTTTTTCATTAACAGGGAGAGATGTTAGGCCAATATGGTTTTCAAGTTCTGATTTGACGGGAGGTGTGAAAGATTCAGAGGTAATACAACAAGTTTTATTTTCTTGTACACGTCTATCATCACTCGGAACATTTGCGACCAAAACTCCATTACACGGAAATTCAGGAGGAGGAAAAAGAATGTGACAGATAGTAATGCTCTTCTTACAGATATGAATGTGTTCCAAACTCAGAGAGATAGACAAGGAAATATTAGGGACAAAATCCAAACAAATAGCAACTTGAGGATTATCATAACAAACATTTGGATCAGGCTTTGTTTCCGATTGAAGGGGTTCTAGGAAAACAAAAACTGTCAAAATTGTTCAATTAAATAGGCCCAATCGGCATCCCTTTCAGGGAACTTAAAACAAAAATGAACAAATCTGATAGAAAACTCCTCTAGATATTCTTGAGGTTCCATTCTGATCTCATTTAACGTTATCAATACATTTTGAAAATCGTACCTGTGAAAAGCTTGTTGAAATTCACTTACGAGCTGCTTGAACGAATGGACGGATGTTGCTAGCAATGTGCGGCACCATTTCTTAACCTGACCTTCGAGAGTGAGCGAGAAAATCGCGCAACCCAACTCCTCATCGTTAATTTCATAACACTCACAAAACTCAAATAAATTTGGAAGGTGCTCGGTTATGGAAATTCCATTTTCACCATCGAATTTTAACTGGGACAAGTGATACAAAGGTTCATCGGGGATTGAGCATCGATCACCAAATAAATCCTATAAACATCTCAGGGGAATGATTTGGGGATAAGCCATTTATAGATATGAGACTAACTGTAGGCTCTAAGGGCTTAGCTTATCATCTAGCCCTCCTTCTAGTTCCAATTTATTGACGGGAAAAATTGCACTGTCGACAACAAAGGGGTCTTCCCAGTGAAAGTTCCCAATTAGACCTCACACCATTTGGGATAGGAGCCCCATCCGGTATGTGGGCCCGGCTGGCGCCATAAGTGTTTCCACTCTTGGTTGTCAGATGAGAAGATGATGAAGCGGAGGCAAAGGTGAAATGACCAATCAGTGAAGCAAAATCGGCCCAAGATTGACGAACCACAAACAAAGATACAAGTAAGTCTAAGTAGCAAAAATAAAAGGGGGTACATCATGAGTGGGATCGGTAAGCCAAAAACCAGTCAGACATACATGAAAGAAAACACGCCAGAAGTTAATTGCAAATAAGTTCACAATAGATCACTGACATGGCAAGGAACAAATAAACATTGATTCAAGAGAAAACGTACATGCAACCACTGTGAATTATTTCATAGCCAATTGCATGCATGAAAGCACACGTACAACATAGTGAAATATTTAGACAGTTAGTACTATCACCACAAGCAAGCACGTGAATTAGTGCCAGAAAAGAGAATATATTATTAGTGCCACTGCAACGTCAAATACATATTTACAACTCGTCAAATCCCAATAGTGGAGCATGGGCTATTACTCTCAACACATGATACCAAAACCCTAGCCTTGCTACCTCTCTCTCTACTTAATACCAAGAGATGAGTACCCTTAGCTCTCAAGTACCAATTCATTGTCTCATCCTGGCTTCAATTGCAGAGCTAAAAGTCCTTCTATCATTTCCCGAAGTTGTACATATAGGCTGAGATGACCCTTGAGTTGCCCTTGACTCTTGGTCTTCCCGACTGTTGAGCTGGCTTGCGCCTTGGGCCATTTGCGACTTCCGAAATAGGGTCATTTGCTACCTGCGACTTGGGGTCATCTGCAACTTGTAACCTAGGTTCATCTACGACCTGAGGTTAGTCGCGAACTAGGGAGGTTGCGACTTAGGGATATTCCTTCTACACTTCGCTCTTGGAAATCTCAGAGCCTCGCTCTCTGGAGAACAACCTTAGCTCTCACCATGCAAACCAGCAGCTTCTATCTATCGGTAATGCCATTGAAGTACTAAGGGAAGTTGCATGAGTCGATAAATGGGAGAGTGATTTTTTCCCATTTTTTGAGAGATCTAGAGCGTCCATATGATGGGGGTTTCTTTGTTGGTTCGAAACCCAATTTCACAACTTCTGGAGAAAGTGAGAAACTCTCTTCATCTAGGTTAACATTACCGTTTCCTCATGTTACCTACAAAAAAACAAATTAAATTAGCCATACATACATACATACATACATACATACATACATACATACATACATATATATATATATATATATATATATATATATATATATATATATATATATATATATATATGCATTGAGGAAACAATTTAATATACTTATGGAAGTTAATATCATGTATATATATGCGTTGAAGAAACACGAAATATATTTAGGGGAGTTAACAATTATCTTGGACCCCTGCATAGTCCTATTCTGTAGAAAATGTATGAACAACTCATACATGTCCATACCTAGCTCGCTTACTGGTGCAGAGGGAAAAAAACTTGAAATGCCAACCAATATCAATCATACAAAATGCATGTACAGTTAGCTCTCGCTTAATGTTACTTCCCAATGGTGATGATTCTAAAACCAAGGAAACTCCTATATGTTACTATGTGCTGGGATGGACTGCGATGTGCGACCTCGACAAAGTGTTGAGAGGCTGTGACCTAACGAGGATTGCGACTTGTAGTGGTTGCAGGGTCGTAGCTCATCCTTTCTACCTCTGTATAAAATGTGCAACTTGACGAGGGTTGCTACTTGTACCAGTCGCAGGGTCGCTGCTCATCCTTTCTGCCTGTATCTAAGGTGTGTGACTTGGTAACCTGAGTGACGATAGCGACCGATGGAAGTTGCATAGTCGTTGTTCACAAAAGGTCGCACCTTCTTCTCGTTCTTGAGGTTTGCGACTTTGCGACCAGTGATACCTTCAACTTGAGCGGAGGTCGCAAGGTCACGTTCAGGATTGAGTCACATTTGCCACTGCTGTAGCAAAATGCAACTATTCGACCTGATAGCATAATGCCTTCTGTAGCCCCGTGTTCATCATACTGAAATTGACTCATCAGCCTCCCTTCCGAGCGTGATCCTTCCGTTAAAATACTTTGAGCTGAGCTCGATGAGGTGTCACGTCATTTGACGGAGGAATCGTAGTGCTAAAGTGTGGATAAATGGTGTTGTAATGCCAATATTTCACGCATGATTTCTTTCCTGGTGTTATCACTGGGCGACTACCCTTCTACCTCCACGAAATCACCATCGTATCTAGAGCAGCTCTTGGTAACGGTTCTGGCATGCTGATTATTAGTGAGAAAAGAGGGTTTTTTGTTAGAACGCGGGCTGTTGCTGCAAACAGAAATAAATAAAAAACACAGGGAACCCAATCGGTGGTGCGGCGCAGAAGCTTCCACCCACTCCCAGGATACGCAACCACTGACATTGTGTGTTGGCACACCTATCCTGTTACCTATGACACTGAGAGAGAATCATCCATCAGGTCAAATGCATAAGCAAAGGCACTATTCATAGTGTGCCTGTGTTGTGGTGTTCGAGTGCCGCTTAGTCGAATGGTCACGCCATGCAAGAGCACACTCTCAAGTCTTTGAAGTGCGTTGGACTTTCTCGTGACTAACCACGCGACCTTTGAATCTCTTGAGTGCACTATTGTGGTCTATGGTAAAAGAATTTATCCGTTTTGAGCACCCACCACCTCACATGTCAATGAAATGTCGCGCATCATATTTGAGCAGCTCGAATAGACGATTAGAGCCTTATATTGTGGAGCATATTGATGGTGTCGGGTTAATGGATCCTCAATGATCCTGTGCATTAGTGGCCTCCTCGATCAATTTCCTTCGAACATACTGCCTCCCAATTAGTAAGGTCCCCGAGACATATGTTTTCATGTCGTGCACAAGTTTTCAGGACTCCACGAAATATGGCTCCTCAGGAAATCAATAAGGCACGCATTTATGGAGCTGGATTTGTGCCCATGTTAGGCCATGACCTTTAAAACATTTCATAATGCGTATTCATTAGAATCCTTCCTTTTCCCTTTAACTATGGCTTTGGTATGCATGTAGAATGAGAACTCTCTTTTCATTTGAAATATTATTCCCCATTGAACAAGTTGTTGGCTTTTACAAGCCTCTCTCTTTAGGAATGAAACTATACATCCAAAAATATGTGGCTTAACCGTGATCAAAAATTCCCCCAATTAGTGCGCCCTTTGTTCACTGCTTATAGGCATTAAATATCTTCCACTTTTCATATTTCAGCTTGAACTACTCTTTCCTTTGTCATCCACCTTGACAAGGTCTCAGATAAAGCCTTTGCTCTCATCCCCATATGGAAAGGGGACGAATGTGTCATGTTTCGCAATTGCACCCTTGTAATTATAGTTTTGATTTATTTCCCTCAGTGTGGTGGTGATATTGTTCGCCAAATCATCTCTAGGCTTGACCTGCATGAAAAATTGTAATATTGGTTAGTCCATGGTTACCTTTTTAGAGAATGACGTCCCCACATTTGAAAATAATTTACATGGGGCCATGAGCTTGGTAGATGGAATGCCTAAATGATCTATGGTGAAAGCACTTCTAATGGACATATGTCGAGTATTTAACACATAAAAATTTCACTCAAGTACATGCATGATCATGGTTGTTGTATAAGATACCTCCCTGCATAGTGTGATTGCAGTGAAAGTGTCTTGTCAGGCTGGTGAGAATTTTTGCGAAGGGCTTGGAAATAGATCAAGCACGTCTGAGGCTGCCACCATGACAACCTAGGGGAGACCTACCTTTAGATTCAACAAGGAACTCTTAGTGTTATTTTAAGCAACAAACCCCAATCCTTAGTGTATTGATGAGACACCAAGACCATTGGGTACGGTGACATATTTTGGCAGGAATAGGTCATGGGGGGGTCACTGACTGAAGGTCGGGTCGAAAAATTAATGGGTTGAGCGAGTAGAGGGGGACCCGAAATTTTTGAATATACCCAGAATTTTGGGTGGTGTTGTAGCGGCTACAATAGGACCCAACTAGTCCAATCGACTGTCATATTCTTACCTTCTGTTGTGCTTACTCGTGCACCAAGATTCATCCATGTATTTTATTACTTGTTGGGTACCACACAACTCTCCCCGAGCTCTATTAACTTTCATCTTTCCCAAACCAATTCCCAAGCCTCAAAGCATAAAAGGAAAGAACAAGAACAAACAAGAAGAAGACCATGAAAACCAATAGAAATATGACAAAACCAACAAAGTACCAAGGCTTTGCACCAGACATAAAAAAAACCACAAATCGAGCTCTAGAAATCACAAAATACCAAAGGCACAAGACTTAGCAACAAACACTATGACTTGATCCCCATGGTTCCCAATACTTCCAAAGGAAAGTACAACCTGAGCCTTCTCCAAGATTACATAGAAATATCTCTTGCCATGCAGTTCTTTGCATTATACTGTCATAACCACATAATTTTCAATGCATAAATACATATAACAATATACCAGCTACCTTACCTTATTATTCCAAGCACTTTGCCTTGTAACTGAACACACATGTCAGCCACATGCTCCAAAGATTAAGACAACATATCTATCGACTAAAATCAACCTCTACCAAGACTAACAGTCATGTCATAATCAACTAGACATCAAAATCACAATACTGCAACTATTTCCTACTTATACTTAAGTACACATTAGCTATCTCAACACATGTGTGTTAGTACAATCATCAAAACAAGGTCATTTCTTCATTCAATATTATAGGCACATACTCATATCATGCAATTAATCAAACATTCAACATTAAATAGACGACATAATAGACACCAACAATCAAACACCAAATATATGAGATAATCAAGCATTCAAGTACAAAGTAGACGACATAAGAAAGCTCATACTTTAATGTATCTCAGGGGAGGTTACCTTGTCTGCACAATCAATCTGGATTAGCACAATATAAGTTCTCAACATATCAACTCAAACATAAATACGGTCATGATATCCATAGCAGTAACTAGATAACATGTTCACATTATAAGCTCATAAAAAATTATCATTCATACATAACACTCACATATGCACAGTTAGTCTAGATTAGTGTGACATAATAGCACAAATAAGTCAACTCATACCTGAATGTAATAACCCTAACCATATACCTAGGCCAATCAAATTTAGCATGATACATATAACATCAAGATATTAATGATATAACCCTAATCATCAAGTTAACCAACATATACCAAAAATATGTTAACATATAAAATCCTCATAAACAATGTATAACATAATCATCGAGCTAACTACAAGTTAACATATAACATGCTCATAAAAAACAGATAACCTAGTCATCATGCTTTTCAAAATTCTATGGTTTTTGTTGAATGCAGAATCCGAATTATCCATAGTATCATAAAACGGTTGTCGACATTTCGAATCCCAATGGGGATCCATCTTCAAGACGAGAAATGAATGAAGAATGAAAGAAGGTCGCAAAAGGTATAAATAATGAAGGGATGAGATGATGAGATGATGGATCTCCGTTGGGATTCGAAATGTCGACAACCTAGTCATCAATTTAATACCATTCTTAACTAACCAATTCATGTACATATGATCACACTAATTAACTAACATCTATCATGTATATAACCATAACATCAGTAGAGTGAAAGACATACACTTAACCATAATGCATATGACTACAGTGATCAACTAGCATTTATCACATATGTAACCATAATAATAGAATGACAAACATATATGTAACCTTAATTATTACAACAACCATGAATCACATACCTGCATGCCAAGCCTACAAATTTGTATGATGATCTTCTCTTACCCCAAATTCCATTGTTGCAAAATCACTTTAATGATCTTCATCTCCTGCTCTATCTTAGCCAACGCTTTAGCATCATAACATACCAATATCATCATGATGACCTAATTGCATAAAATGATCTTATGCACAAAAAACTCAATAAAACCAATGAAAACTTGTCCATATGCACCCACTTGACATGTATAACAAATCATGAACGACCAATGCATGCTCAACATATGACATCGCATAAGAAGGCATACACAGATAATATTGAAGCATGACCAATATGTAAGCCTAACATAAGCAATAAATGAATGTACAGTATGTAAGCAAGTGTGCATGAAAAATACACAAACATGAGAAACACATAATCAATCATACACTCATGACAACATGTTGAAAACAACACCATCAACACTTCCATGATGAAACCACTGCCACCATGGCCAATAACATGCAAATGCAATAAGCACACATAGGACAAAAGCATACTAAACACATATGAAATCAACATAAATGCATGATCAACACACTGCCCATCTCGTCTAAGGGTTGAACCATTGTATGATACCACTCTGTAACACCCTCTTCCCACATCTACCCAAGTAACCATCCAACAGGGGTAAACATGCGATGAGAGATTACTATAATGAAATTCAACCTCCTAGGTAACCTTAAGGAAGTGGAACCGACGGAAACACAACATACAGGCCTTGTACAACAACAAAAACATCCACATGAGGTAACCTAACCTTTCAAGCCTCTTACCCCTGGGTCACACTGACACTTTGACCTCTTCGAGCCATAGCCGCATGAATAACACTGCATGCCAATGCCCACGGCCCCAAAAACTCAGTTTTGTGCCTACCTCTCTAGGATTTGAGCCACCTTTTCAGGCCCATAACCCATTTCTTTGCCTAGAACTTCATGAAAATCTCAGAGATGATAAATAAAAATAGGACAATGATAAGGAAGAAATCATATCATTAAGAACTCATCTAGACCCCTCCTATCCATGACATACATTTTTCAAACATGTCACAAACATTGAATATACAAGTGTAAACAACAGATCTAAGCATAGGGGTTTCATACTAATCTGAGAATCACTAAGAAGAATTTATCCCCTACATCATTAAGTGAAATACAATCTATTTGACCATAGATACATTGTGTATTCATTTATACATAAAAAAACAGGGAGAACCATACATCATCACTGTAAAAATACATGCTCATAACCAACATAGTAATAACATAAATACCATGAACAAAATAGAAATAGAATCCACATATAAATCAATATATTTGCATACCAAATACCAAGGGAGTGAACTGATAATTAATGAATGTAGAAACCAACCGGAGATGGTAATTCCACGTTCCACCCAACCATAGATTAGTTGAGCCAAGTCTCTCTTCAGCCAATCACCCCCATGCCACATTCCAAGCATGAATGTGGGATCTCATCAAACATATCAATCAAAACCAATCGAGCGCTTCCAGAGGCCAAACCACATCAACCCTCAACCAGTAATTCCACCTCATGGTTGGACATCATAACCGTCATGGGTTGGTCTTTATCCAAGTTGCTCCAAGGCTCTAGAGTGTTTATTCCAACCAAGGCTCCAAGACTCGTAACTCAACCCCAGTTATTTTTTGGCTCCAAAGCGTTTATCCAAGTTAGGCTTCGGGACTAGTAACTCAACCCACCTAGGGCTCTAGAGCGTTTTTTCAGCCAAGGTTCTAGGACTAGTAACTCGACCCAACAGTTTTCCGTCGGGCTCTAGAGCATTTCTCCAACCAAGGATCCAAGAACTAATAACTCAACCCAAAAACTAAAGGAATCATGAGAACCAACCAGAAAAACAATAAATGGAAATAAACCCACAACACCATGCCTATCTAGGAAATGGAAAGGCTAGGAAAATCCACATGCATACACCATGCATGTCTGATTGCGCTTCCCTGATCTTTGATTTACTTCTTGCTCCAAATCAGCAAATATCCACACCCTCCAAGAATTCTCCAAGAAAACTCTAAGTATCCAAGATTATAAGAGAGAGAGAGAGAGAGAGAGAGAGAGAGAGAGAATAATGAGAAAGCTCCAAAAATGCATTGAACAAAAGCTTACCAACTGATCCTCAAAATCCTTTTTATTAATGAGGCCTCTATTTTCTTCATTTTCCATTATTTTCCTTCATTTTCCTTCTTACATGTAACTTGTGACCTTTCACCTTTCTTTTCTCCAAATTTCCATTATTTTCATAAATAAAATACCAATTAATGTCTCATGCCTTTCCAAATCCTTTTCCATTGCCTTTGCCAATTTCCTTTCTCCATAATAAACCGAACTAACACCTGCTAGGATATTATTCCCACCATTCAATTTGGAATACGTGTCCCACGAAACGTGGTTATTATTTTTAACTTTTATTACAAGGAATTTTTACTAGGGATGTTACAATGCTCTAGATATAGGAGCAGCTCCTAGAACAAGTTTAATGATAAAATTTATGTCCTTTTTTGGAGGAAGGCTGAGAATGTCTTCAGGAAAAAAATTAGCGAAGTCTTGTACAATAGGAAAGTTTTCTAAGGCATCAGTATTTTCTTTAGAATTTGTATACCCCACTTGTAATGCATAAATTTGGCACCCCTTCCTAATAAATTTCACCAGTTGTGAAGTTGTAATCGGTCTTAGTTTCAGGGGTATTTTCATTCATTGAACTTCTTGCCTCATGCCTTCTTCATTCAAGTAACTAATTTTTTTGTCTTTACAATTTATGAGAGACCAATTTTTTTCCAGCTAGTCCATACCAATTAAAATGTCATACGATCCTAGGGGTAAAACATTTAAGTTTTCTATTATTTGTTGACCTGCCAACTTTACTGGACAACTTTCTACCTTAGATAGCACCCTTCTTTTAGCTCCCGTGGCTAGCTATACCAGCCGTGGATTATTAAATTTCACGATTTGCATGAAATGATATTTTTCTGCTATCTCAGTACTTCTATAACTTAGACTTGCCCCTGGACCAATTAAAATAGACACAATTTGGCTGAAGATTTTACCTTCAAATGCCACCATGGTTGGTTGGTACTCTTCCTATGGATCTTCCAGTGCAACATTATGTTGGCATTATGATGCATATGTTGTCCTTGATGACAACCCACTTGTAAAAGACCAAGTATATTGTTTCTGGATAAGCTCAGAGGTGAAAAAGTGATGAAACAGAATGTTAGAATAATGGGACAGAATTTTTGCAGATCAGAAAAAAAAGATGGGTAAAGTACATAATTGAATAACTATACGTGAGTTAGTAAAGGAAAATTCACGTATACACGCAGGTACAAAGAAGAAAATTAGCATATGTGCCCACAATATTGAGCGCCCTAATTTTATAACACCATGAGTCCTTACCATGGTATTAGCCCACAATATTGAGCGCAGTAATGGTCATTTGATCTCGTCCAAGAATACCATCGACACTTGTGTGGTTTTGGCTCATGGTATTTGCTAAGGATAAAAATATATAAGGAGGTGAAGATCATAGTGATAAGGATGCATGAGTATGTGAATTAAATGAATACTACAATTTGAAGTATATTTGCATGGAATGGGCTATAATAAATAGTTAGATCTGATATTATGATGCACTCATGAATACAATGATGTATCAAGATCCCTAGACCTGAAATGACTATGTATTTACATGATTTGTTTATCATTTTTTTAGATCTATGGTTTGGTGAATTCTTGATGTAGTAAAGGGTATGATCTGAGTAAGTTTGTAGTTTTGAAGTGTTGTGCAGCCCTGAATTATTTATAGATCTATACATGGGTTTGACTCAAGGAAGGCATGTATACACGTGGGTTCGGTTTTGTAGAGATGCATATATATTCAGTAAAGGTACTAAGATCTATACACAAGTTGTTTTCAGAAGAAGCGTGTACAGTCACGGATATGTCTTATGAAAGGCGCGTATGCAAGCCAGGGTTTTACTGAAGAGTGATGAAGGAAATTTATGATTAGTTTTGTTGTGTTTCTATTGTCTGTCAATAATGTCTTCATATCGATCTAGTTTGTTTGAGTATTGATTATGCTGCTAGTTGATTTTGATTAAAGATCAATGATTGGTTGGTTGATTGGTGATTCACTGAATGATTTGGTCCAGTTATATGTTTCAATTTGATGTATGGTTTTTTTCTTAAATGAGTGTAGTGGGTCCAATCTAAAAATATGATGAAAAGAGGACTACAATTTGTGTTGAATTGAAGCCAGTGGATCCAGTGTGAAAATTTATGAAACGTGGTTCGCAGTGGTGCTGAGGGTTGGAGACTTCGGAGAGGAATTAGAAGCTTCCTGCCAATAGTATTTGATGATGAGATCAAGGGATTTTAGCTCCCTTCCAGTAGTGGCTGGTAAATTAGAGCAGGGGGTCGAAGCCCCCTACCAGTGGTGGCTAGTAAACGAGATCAGGGGGTTGGAGCTCCCATCCAATAGTAGCTGGAGAACGAGAGAAGGTTGTAGCCTTCTTTAGGTGGGTGCCTGCATGTTGGTATGAGTCTGCATCAGTACAAGATTGTAAGCAGTTTTCTATATAATAAATATTGGAGACAGAGACGACAACAACGATGGTTTTCTCCCAAATTGGGTTTCCACCTTAAATCCTGGTGTTCATGTGTGTTGCTTATGTGTGATGATTTATTCTATTATTACAGTGCATGTTTACTTCTTACTAAATGTCTGATGAATGAATGATGCATTGGTCTAAGTAAAGTTACTAAATATTTATATGAATTATAAGTTCTCTGGGCATACACTAGTTTCCTGAATGAAAGTCGCATACATATGCTAGTTGGATTAGGTAAATTCGCATATAGAATTAATTAAAGAAAATTAAAAGTTTGTGTGAGTTTTAAATACTGATTCACCCCCCCCCCCCCCCCCCCAAGTATTTTTCCCAACACATTAATCCTAGGAAAACTCCTTCTTATTTCCCCTACTGTAGATGATTCTTGACCCTGTGATATCTTCTCTATCCCTTTTCGGTAAGAACATTTTTTTACATAATGTGGTCCCCCACATCCCAAAAACTACAAAGGGGGTCTATTTACTATTTCCATCTCAAATTCGCTAGGATTTTCGATATATTTTAACTCATTCTGTAACTTATACTTTTTTTGGGTCCTTCCTGTTTTTTTGTTTTGCTAATTTTTGTAGGAACCTTTAAAGTTTGTAGATGTAAACCCTTTAACATTATCCAAAGGTTTATGCCCTTTCTTTTCTATCCACTTTTTTCTTTGTTGGACACCTAATCCTCAACGGGTAGGTGTGGAAGGCGAATGGACAAATGGAGTCCAAGAGACCACTTGGAATGGGAAACCAAGGGTTACCTAATGTACTATAAAAGCACATATATGGTTAATAGTAAAATAACTCACGCTTATATTTCTCCTTGTGTGTTTATTTTCTCCATTTACCATGTGTGTCTTTAACATGGTATCGGAGTGGGCGATCTCCTGCCCTGCTCAAGTGTGAGCCACTTGCTTTTGTAGCCTGTGTAAACCTGCAAGACCTGGGCCTTTTTTTAAGCATTGTAGCTCTACCTCTATTCAGTTTTTATGCAGACTGACAGATATGCACTAGTTTTTAATGCTCCCCACATGAGCTTGCTCCATTGAAAACGATCTCAATGGTTCCATTTTGTGTATGCCTTGCAGGGATTCTAACGCTCCCTTTAATATCTGTCAAAACTCCATTTTCATAATGCAACCTACCCAGTCTACCACTTGAGGTCGTTAACGTAGTTCACTAATCAATAATGCTCGTCTCCTCAGTTTCTCCTGGGCAGTGCAATAATACACTACTCCTCCTCTCTCCGCTCAACACCCCTTCCAATTCTACCGACACTTTAGCTCCTTCCCACTGTGCACAGCTCTTCCACAACCCCATCACTTCTCACCCCTCCGCTGAACCGTTTCACTTTCAGATTTTGTCTTGAAAATTGATTTTCCTGACAAGTTGGTCAAACAAAAATGTTGGACAGGGACGCAGTAACCATATTAAGAGAGGGCATGTACAAGAGGGCCTGAGGCCGAGTCGCACGTAGTACACAAACCCCATGTTGTTGAGGACGAAGAAATTGCAGGCATAGGGGAGGTCGGAGTCATTTCCCACCATGGGCTTTTTCTCGATCAGGTACAGGTGGTGCTGAACCGCTTCTCAGCTCCTCCATTAAAAATTAATTGCACTCCTGCATTTTCAACTAAATTCTGGTTGTAGCAGCTTCCCATTCTCTCAGTCAGTGGATCCCTCCCTCGGCACTCCCACCTCCCTCCGCTTCTCACCTCTCTTCTATCATGGCTCTCCACAACTTCTCTACATAGTTACCTCCCTTGCCCGCAGCATTCCCTCTCCCCCTCGCCCTCCTGTCCCCTCCATTTCGCGTCCCCACCCCTGCCCTCACTTTGTTATCCCACAGCCTCATGCTGCTCCCCCTCCCCTCCCCTTTTTGTTGCTCACCTCCCTCACTGCCACCTCCACATAGCACTCCCCTCCTCCCACTGCTCTCACTCACCACGTCCCTTCGCAGGCCTGCCTTCCCTCCCGTCGGCTCACTCTTCCTCCGCCAGCTCACTCCACACTCCACTTTCTATACTCTTGGCCTCCCTTCCCCACTTCCGTTGAGGCCTCTGCAACCTCCTATTCGCACTCCCTCCTTTCCCAAAACACCCTCCCTCATCTCCCTTTGTTGCTCCATCACTCCATTTTCCCCTTAAACTACCCTTCGTGGGCCCAACTCCCAGTTACAAACCCGCCTACCACCAAAATCCCATACGTCGCTATGTACTTATCCCCTCCACTCGTATATCACACATACTCCTTCGTTATATACTCACTCCATATATAACTCCTCCATTTCAGTTAATCCCCCCCCCCCCCCCCCCATATACCACCTCCCCATACAACCCTTCCCCAAATAATACCTCTTCTATATATACTACCACCATAAGTGCACTTTTTACAGAATATTCCCAATAGAGTGCAGTTTTTTTTACACAATACATAGTGTTGAAGACACATTTGATTGGATTGGTTTGTTGCTTTATATACAAGTATCATCAAGATATAGTTTATGCTACAAAGAGAGTAAAGTTTTGATTGCAGTGTAGACTGGAAATATTTGTAATCATTTCTAAATGGCTCTAATTGGTGATTTATTAGAGTTTTTAAATATTCACACTAACTCAACTGTTGAGATGGTGAAAATCAGTAAAGACACTCTCATAGATATTCAAATCTCTCTGCAAGATGCACAATAAAAGGTAGATTTTTTGCAGCTTGAATCTCAATTCCAGCAAGAATAATTACATCATTGGAGTTATCATTCTGAACCTATTTCTGTTCAGAACATTGAAAGAGACTCCCATAATCAGCAAGTAAATAATGTTGTGACTGATTCACATTTAGTGCCTAGTTCAAAAGCAGATTTGTATGCAGATGCAGATGTTCACACTTCACCTCCCAAGCCCATCATCAGACTTTGGGAACAGATTTTCCACAACAAGCAGATAACAGGTCTTGGATATGACAAGGAGTTGTCCTTTCATATTCCGGACTATTCCAGGCCCATTCAATTTCAGAGTGTCGGATTTCTTCATGACAGTTCACCTTCAGTTGTTCCAGATCTTGCTCCTCTTCCAAAGCAGAAACAACAAATTGAAAAATGCCAACACTCTGATCGTGTTGACCATATGAAAGATCATTTTTTCGATCTTCACCCATGCAAGCAATGTGTTCGGCACACCCATTCTTCATACAGATTCTTGAGAAACAAGCCTCCTGCAAGAATAAAGATTCTTCTTAGATGGATCACTTCTTGGCAATGGGCATAAATAGCCAAGAAGATGTTTAAGTCACATGTCAGAACTTGTTATAGAATATTGAACAAACTTGCAGTTGAGTTTTCGCCATCATCTCACCTTGTACCTGACAGGGGGGGGGAATGGTGGTCATCTACAAGCTTCGAAGCCACATCAAGCGAGCTTGAGCCACAATCTCTGATTCCATATTCAAATTTGTAGCCAAAGACACAACAGTTCAAGTGAGCGTGAGCTACAACCTGTCATTCCAGATTCAGAGTTGTAGCCAGAGACACATTAGTTCAAGCGAGCCTGAGCCACAACCTGTCATTCTAGATTCCGAGTTGTAACCAGAGACATGGATGCCCATGAGCATTCCTTTGGTTGATGGATAGCCTTAAACCATCCATGTGAGGTTGATATTATTCCTCTTCAAATAATTCGGAGCACTTCCTCTAGCAGAAGACTTGAACTTCTTGCCATCTTTGGTAGAGTTTTGGGAAATGCATTAAGCATTCCAGTGTTGGTGGTCATCCTTAAACCATCACAGTTTGTAGACCTCCCTTCTTCTAGGTTGAAGGTCTCCCTCTTCAGATATGAGGGACACTTCCTCTAGCAAAAGGCCTTAGCTTCTTTCCAGATTTGGAAGAGTTCTGGGAACTGCACTAAGTGTTCTAGTGTTGGTGGTCATCCTTAAACCACCTCTTTATGCCAACATTTCAGAGAGTTGATTCAACCTAAGTGCTACCATGCATACTTTGCAGATTTGTATTACAACTCTCTTCTTGGACTCACACGTACCCCTTCGGATTAAGGGGGGGAATGTTGGACACCTAATCCTCAAAGGGTAGGTGTGGAAGGCAAATGGACAAATGGATTCCAAGAGACCACTTGGAATGGGAAACCAAGGTCCACCTAATGTACTATAAAAGCATATCTATGGTTAATAGTAAAATAACTCATGCTTATCTTTCTCCTTGTGTGTTTAGTTTCTCCATTTACCATGTGGGTGTTTACCATTCTTCGATGTCCCTTATTCTTCATCTGTTGGTAACATATTCGAGCCTTCCTAATAATTTCGTCCATAGTTTTATAGTTGTCAAATTCCAAACGTTCCTTTATGAATATAAAAAAACTACTGACAAATCGATAAACTTTCGCCTTTTATTCACGTATGTAGGGAACATATAATAGAAAGGATGTAAATTTTGTTATAAACTCATCCATAGAAATATTACCCAACCAAATATCATGAAATTCCTTCTCTTTTTTAACATAAAACCGTTCAGTTAGATATTTGTTCTTAAAATGTTTATGGAAATCTTCCTAGGTTACTTCATGTTCGTCAATTCCTCGTACTATTTTTACTTCTTCCCACCATAATGTGGCTTTGCCTTGCAACTTATATATTCTCAGCCAAAATTTCGAATTATGGTTGTATTCAGAAATTTGGAAATACTTATTCATATTAATGAGCCAAGCTTCAACAACCTCTTCTTTTTCACCATCGAATGTCGGCGGTTTAATTTTCTTAAACTCTCCCTACAATTCAAATTTTTGTCTCTTAGGTTCCTGATGACCTGAGACATTATCATATTCCTCCTCATTGTTTTCTTGGTCTCATTATGATTCTAGGTTATCATCTCTTTTATTATGTGTCTCAGTCCTGTTTCCGTGTTTAGGGCTTGGAATAAGATGTCGATGATTTTGTCTATCTGAATGATTTTCTCATGTTCTTGCATCAAAATCTCACTATTGTCTCTCAATATTTCCATTTCATTGTTAAATTCTTGTATTGTCTCAAATAATGCAGCATTAGTATTTTGAGATTCCTCTCTCAGTTGTACTCACATCTCAGGGTTGGTTTTTGTAAATGGTACTGGACCAGCTCCTATTATTGGTCTTACTAGTGTAGGCGCAACTCTCATCATTATCTCTCATTTCTTTCACTCTGTTGAGACAATAATTTTTTTTATTACATTGTCTACCTAGATAGGCCACAACATTGGAACTTGGCTATGATACCACTTGCCACATCTCCCTAATATAAAATTTCAAAAAAATAAAACAATAATAAATAAATAAAAGAACAAAAATAATTTATTATACAATGCATTTATAACTTAGCAAGCACACTATGTCAGTAAAATGGATTAAGAGTTATCTATAATATAAAAATAGTGAATTTTTCATGCCATGGACATTACACAAGTTGCATTCTACATAAAAAAATATCTTTGAATTTCATCCTTCAAATATGCATAGCAATGTAGTTAGCATTAAAACTAATCCAAGTTGTGTTTGCATGTACACTATTCCAATTATGGTTAAGTATTTGAACCTTCTAGAGATTTCTCCCAACCATACATCTGGAAATATAGGTCCTCGAGATCAAGGAAGCATCCATGACTCGTTGATTAGACCTGGCTATCGACTATGGAAAAAGAAGGGTGGAGGTAGAGGTAACCACCTACCACTCTTCGTGCCTCCCAAACCTCATTTGGCTCACCAATCGTGAGGGTTCTGCTCTGCAACCCTGTTAGGGTTTCATAACTTCCAGGGAATTAATTCGATCAAAGAGCTCTAGAATATGGTTATAAGGGGTAGGGTTGGCCACTTATTTGCTACAAATTTAACTGCAACAGCGATGAGGTTTGTTGGCAGGGTTTTCACACATGTGAGTCCTTTTATTTGCAGTCCATTTAATATTTCAAGGGTTCTCTACAGACCACCAAGTAACTTAATGGTGCCTATTCCTATCATAGGGAATTAGATTATTTTCCTTACCAAATGTTTTCAAAGGTAACCCTTATCAAAGGTTGGTCCGAGACAAAAAAAACTACTCACAGGTAACCACTTTACCCTTCCACTAAGAGTTTATGGATTCTTGGTTTCCCTTCGAATTTCTTATAATGGTATATTGATTCCATGCTTTCTGCTAGTTTTACTGAAATGCAAGTGGTTGGATTGCACCTACTAAGGTTGGTATTTTTCCCATATTTCCTTGAGACCGTCACAATCCTCTCATATCTATGTTTGATCATAATTTCTATCTTTTCCTTAACAACAATTGCTTCATGCTTGCAGATACCTAGTATACTAATCTTACCCCTTAATGGATCCGGGATATTAAAAGGGTTACTGAGGGTTGCTTCTACACCTTCCTTCCAAGTATGGGTGTAGTTTTCATATATGAGGAAACAAATATTTTCTTCTCCTGAGGGCTTATAAATGGTTCAAGAACTTAATAAAAGAAGATTGGTTCCTAGAGTCGACTATTCTGTTAAATTATTTTTGAATTAATTAGCAAGATAGGCCACAAGACCATTATGTAGGGCTAATAATGTTAGCTTACTAACGTGTTTCTAGACCTTGTTGGGTCATGTACTAAGTTCATTGTAAATGAATATATTTCCTCTAGGATAAATTACCTCGATTCTTGGACTTGGGCCATAACTGGATATAAATATGTATATTTTCTTTAAAAGAATCCTTTGTTAAACGATACAAATATGATTTGGAAATGGTTATTACTCACTACTGGCTTGTTTTTTTATGAAACAATTATGTTACATGTTTGACTTAGTTTAAATATAAATATTTGTTTCAAAGGCATGCATATTTCCCAGGTTCTGTGTCTGTTATTAACTATGATATTTCTGGTACTAGGTGTTAGGAGTTATTGTTGCATAACAATTTGATTAGTAATATGGCTATACAATATACAACATGAAAGCATTATTTTATTTTGATATCATCTTAGTTGAGGTTATGACTGCAATATTATTCCATTCATCTTGCATAGAATCTATTCCGTTCTACACATTTTAATTTTCTAATTTCCAAAACAGCTTCAACACTGGGTGTTTGGTTGTATGACCTCTTGGAGTACAAAGGGACTATTTCTAGGCTGTTGTAATAGTTGGGCCTAGAGACTAACCCCAAGCTCTTCCCATATGAGAATTACTAATTTTATCGGTATATAATTAACCTAAATTATGGAGTACCCCTCCAATTACCTATATGATTTTGACTGATGCTCACCATACACAGAAGCCCAACAGGTTCTCCCTTGTTATGCCTCGACTCTGAGTTGATAATCTGACAAGGTTTCATCTATCTTCAACCTGACTATGTCCTTTTTATTTTATCAATAATTTTAGCATTAATAACTTAATATTTAACTATTTCTTCCTTGTGGTACACAATTTATTTTGTTCAACATTTTACCAATATTTGTCAAAGAATCTATTTCAAAAACAATAATAAACTGATTCGTGCATTTCTTATTTGTTCCCTTAGTAATATTACACAAGGGTCACAAAATCACATGGAAAGAAATGTTTTTCCTCCCTACCAACAAGATCAGTGTTAGCACTCCATCACCCCTCGAGTTATCCTCATAAGAAGGGTATTTTTCCTACAGAAAATACTACACAAAACAATCTTCCAGCGACTATCCAGTCCCAACCAAATTGAGCCAAGAACAACTCTATTATTCACAGAGATCCATATAGCCAACCATCGTGGAATTTTGTCTCTTTATCTTTCTTTTCCAATTGTTTTCAGTTCTTCTCCTTAAGGTCACCTCAGGTTCAATGTACCCTCTGGGTTTCCTTTTTCGGAGAACTTTTATTTCTCAACGAGAAGTTATGGGTAGGTCACTGCCTAACCCATAACTTTCAAACTACCTTGACATGTGAGTCTCATTCAACATCACTTTCCAATGTGACTTTCTTCATGATCCTTGCGTAAACATTTATATGTTTCATAAATAAAATTAAATATTTCATAATTCTTGTTTGAACTTTACATGGTATGCAAAGTATCATGATATCTTTAACTACAGTAATTCAATATTTCCAATTTACCAACAGATGTTACAAGGGGTTTAAATTAGATTGTGTGTGTGTGTGTGTGTGTGTGTGTGTGTGTGTGTGTGTGTGTATATATATATTAAAAATTGAATAAATTAGACATTAAAAAATTAATTTCAATTACTTTATATCTCTTTATATAAAGTTGGTGTTAAATTAAGATGAAAAATTGAAAAAAAAAATGTTATTACTATTTTTTAATTTGTTAATATAAATATTATTTTATTATTTTTAAATGTCACGTTAGGTGACAACATCTCCCCCATATTGGGTTATAGGCATAAACACACAAAAATGAGCAACTTTAAAGTAATATCCAGTTTAGGGAAAATTTTGGGGGCAAAAATTTTGCAAATGGGTTATTTTTGGGACATCTACTCAAAAATATATTCGCCAATTTCATTAAAAAACTTGTCTATTTTATATATTTATATGATTAAATAGATGGTATTTTCCAAAAAATTACTAATTTTAATAGTAAATTACATGTTTTTTAATTGAATATTCGTTTACATTCTACAAGTATGAATTTTCAAACCGCCTACAATACTATATATAGGAAAAATAGTAAATCCTTAAAAAATACTCTCATCCAGGTAGGAAAGCATGTAAAAGGAATGTGGTTAAATAATGTTAAAGTAATATTAAAATAGAAAATTAGTTTTTTTATAAATTGTTTTTATTAAATAAAGAAAATTAAGAGAATAGTAGAGAATTTATTTTTAATTGGGTATAATTTTCTTAAGAATATGTTAAGTAAATGGTATTACTTATTTAATTTTGCTTTGACTTTGTATTAATTTGTCTTTCACAAAAAAAAAAAAATTCTTATCATTAGTTTAACATTGAAATTTTTTTTTTTGCTATTTTTAATTATTATTTAAATTTATTTATTTGTAAAGTGATTGGTCAGGTCTTATTATGGGTTGTTTAGTAACTTCCATTTCTAATAGTTACTAATTTTTTATTTTTTATTTTATTTACTTTTTATTTTATTTTTGTTTTTTTCTTTTTTCTATTATTTCCAATTTCATGAATTATAGTTTTTTGTCCATATTTTCAATTTAAGATGACTTATTATTATATTAAAAACACATTTTAATAAATTTAATTATAAAAAATTATATATATTAATAAAAAATAACACACACACACACACACACACACACACACACACACACATATAGGCATAGTCTACCTTATAGACTAAATGACTTTTTTCACGACATTTTTTTGGTTAATTTAAATCAAAATCCGACAGAGATTTTTCAAAACTTGAGTTTGAATTGTTTAATCTGCATAATTAGAGTTCCCCATGGGCTTTTCAAGGTCCTAAATTCATTTATGCATTCAGAAATGTATTTTAAATAACAAAACATCTTGAAATTGTATTGTCGGATTTTGGTGAATTTCAGTGAAAAAGGTTATTTCGTCTATAACTTAGACTAAGAGCACACACACACACACACACACACACATATATATATAAGTGTATATATGTTAATATGAACAATATTAGTTAATCAAATTTATTCATTTTTGGTGATGCCTTTCAACAATATAGTATAGTATTTTATTAGTTGTTTTACTTTTGTGATGAAATCTTTTGCTTCATTATTTTTCATTAGAGGAAATTTGATTTTAAAAAGTTAACATTGAATTTCCATGTCATAATGTGTAAGCCAATCGAAATCCTTTAAAATTCAAAAGAGATACATATGTGACTAAGCACCGATAAATTTTTTAATAATATAATTCGCCTACCTTAAGAGTGAATGGTGCCCAAGTGATCCAGAACTATATTAAATGTTAAAAATAAAATTCATATATTATTCTATTAAATTTATAGTATCAATAATATTTTTAATGAAGAGTAAATCATGAGTTGAGTGTGTTTTTAATGATGCGTAACTAATTTAAATTTTAAATTTATTTTTTTAATTTAAATTTTATTAAATCTTGTGTGTATATATATATACACACATACAGTTATTTTGATAAAAGTGCATTTATTTGGTTAATTTAAATTTAATTTAAGTTTAATTTAAATATTAAATTCCTTTTTTTAGTTTAAATTTTATTAAATCTCGCGTTAATAAATTAATTTAAATATAAAATATATAAACTGTAACTAATTTAAAATTAAAATTTATTTTTTAAATTTCAATTTAGGTAATTTAAATTCAAATTTAAATTTAATTTAAATTTTAAATTTACTTTTTTTAATTTATAAAATCTCTTTCGGTAATAATCACATACAATGGAACATTTTCGATCGTTTCGAACCAACCAGTGGTTCATCATCAGGACTAGGTGATTAATTTACTTTTTTTAATTTAAATTTTATTAAATCTTATGTTTATATATATATATATATATATATATATATATATAGTTATTTTTATAAATGACACATTTATTTGGGTAATTTTGATAAAAGTAAAATAATAAAAATCACACATTACTTTTTTTTCTACATGGCATTATTTTAGACGCTCATGTCCTCAACTGTATTACAAACTTTGAGCTACTTAACGGGTACGAGCCTGGCTTTGACTACAAACCTTTGTCTTTATCTCTCAATCTTGTTATGCATACCACCCACACGCAGGATACCAGCAAAAGAAAAAGACAGATTCACTTCGATAGAAGTAATGTCGACCTTTTCTTAAGGGATTTAGAAAGGGAGTTAGGCTCTCTGACTAATAATAACAGGGTGAAAATGTGAAGTTGGGTTACACTTTTGTGAGAATCGGGGGCGAAAAACCTTTTTCTCAATAGTTCAGCTGAAATTTTGAGAAAGTTCAGCCGAACTATTAGAGAGTTCGACCGAAATTTCGAAATTAGTTCGGTAGAACTCTTTCTTCCATTTACATTGACCGCGTACTGACGGCGTGGGAAAACACATTTTTGGCCGAAGATGGGAAAATTGGCAACAAAAGTTCAGCTGAACTGTTAGTTTGGCCAGACTATTAGTTCGACCGAACTTTTAAAATAGTTCGGCTGAACTCGTATTTTATAAATATATCACCCACGAATTTTTGTAAGTTTCACATCTCTCTCGTGAGTCTGATCTTTGTTCGTTTCTTTTCTGATTCTTTGTGGCTTTTGTTGTTCTGTTGCGCTCTGTTGCTGCTCTGTTGCACTTTGGTGAGCTCTGTTGTGCTCTGTTGCTGCTCTGTTGTGATTTTGGTGATTTGGAGTTGCGCCGCGACAACTTTCTACGAATTTCCTGGTAAGTATCTGCAAATATATACAACAAAGCTAAAAAATTTGTAATTTTCAAAGGAGAATTAAACTCAATGTTTTGAAAGTTCAAAATGTACAATGTGATTTGGCCTAAAAAATTTATGTACAATTGTTATATTTTAAATTGTGGTGAATGAATCTTAATATTACATGTGTTTAAAAAATTATGGTCATTATAAACTAAATAATTAATTAGCAGGCATGCCTTCACAACAGCGCCACACTACTACCCATGAAACCATAACACATGTTGTTGCCCAATAGTTTCAATGAACCTATTATTGCTGCAAATATTTTATACAGAATTAGGACACACGGCACATGAGTTCATAGCATCGTTAGCTTCCATGAAGAACAATCTTCGGCCAAAAATGAGTTTTCAGATTCTCTTCACTCACCAATCAATCCATAGAGACATTAAAGAAATCTTATGAATACGATCTATGTTCTATTCCCATATACGAAGCTGATTACTTATTTGATATGGATGTCTCTGCTTAGTCTATACATTCTTTTTTTTTCAGCAAGAAAAATATTGTCTAGTTTATATAATGTACCAGGGCATATCACTTATAGAAATCTAAGCATTTACAAAATTTTCACTTGCAATTTCACCTATTACATTGATATCACAATACTGTTTCAAAAACAGGGTTCTTAATCATTACATTTAAAAGTCTGTGAAGACACTCTCATTTTTCTTTTCCAAATTGGATCTTAAAAAAAAAAAAACATGAAAAATACATTTCATATCATGTCCGTTTACAATCCTTTTCATTGTGTTTTCTGTTGGCTTAGTCTATACGTTCTATTCAGACTCTATCACCTTTGTGTTCATAAGCATGGGTACTATCTTGGATAATGCATATCATTATTAGGTAAATGAGGCATATCACATTCCCTGTTTATCAGTGATATAACGATTAGTTATGTTCAAAGCTTTAATGGGTTTACTTATTTTATCAAGCTCAGCAAGCACAACGATCGTATTAGAAGAAGCTTATGTGCAATGGTTACTCCTTGTTAGATAGGGTTGTATAGATCTTATTGAAACATACCAGTACTCCTTGTCCATTCATGTAATAATAGTGCACATGTTGAGTATAAAAAATGTCAATCTGCATCATTAGACAATCTCTCAAAATCTATTATTTCCATCTAAATGGCATTTTATTCTCTGCTGATGGATTATAATAGTTTATGGAACAGTAAAGTATAAGTGACAACAGTTTATGTTATTCCCTCTCTCTCGAAGTTGATCCTCTCTGTGATTAAAGTATCAATCACTCCAAGAGTCTGATTCTTGAGTCTGTAGAAAGTTCTTATATAATGAAAGTGCTGAATTTTTATGTATAATTGTGAGCCTATGAGCTTGAGTTGATATGAAACAGTAGCAGTGAAAATTAAGTTCTTAGTTTATTAAGTTTTTTGATATGAAACAGTACCAGTGAAAATTAGTTTATTAAGCCTTTTAATATGAAACAGTAGCATTGGTGTCTGTTTGTTTAGATACCATACTTTCATTCCTTAGAATCAAAATCTAATGCTCTTTCCCTTCCCAGCTGGGCTAGGAGAATTTATACATCTATATCTTTAAACTACTCAACTATTTTATTACACCATAGGAATCATTTCTATATATCTCCCATTTTAATGGGGTCTATCACATTTCGAGAAAGACACATTAGCCATAAAAGTTTCCCATTGAAACCAAAAATGATTTGATAAAAAACATAGGTTTTAACCTTATATAGTTAATTGTTTCAAATAGATTCTTAATAAAATGAAAAATATTCAATGTAAAACAAATGCATTAACATATAATTGTGATATTTTCCCTTCTTTCCAACGTAGTGGACATCCTTCTAGAAAATCTCTTTTAATGAAGTAGATATATCCAAAGTGATCCATTGATATTTATTCACCAACAACTATTGCACGTTGGACTTGTATATCTCAAAACTATGCTCATTGAATTTATGCATCTATATCTTTAAACTACTCAACTGTTTTATTAAACCATAGGAATCATTTCGATATATCTCCCATTTTAATGGGGTCTATCACATTTCGAGAAAAACACATTAGCCATAAAAGTTTCCCATTGAAACAAAAAGTAATTTGATACAAAACATCTAGGTTTTAACCTTATATAGTTAATTGTTTCAAATCGATTCTTAATAAAATGAAAATTATTCAATGTAAAACACATGCACATTAACATATAATTGTGATATTTTCCCTTCTTTCCAACTTAGTCCATCCTTCTAGAAAAATCTCTTTTAGAAAAATCCCTTTTAATGCCCCTACAGTTAATCTTTGGAATAGATCTAAATATAAGTTCTTCATTTTAATATCCATAAAACACAACCACTTTAAGGAAAACTATGTACATGTGTCATTTCTCCCATAAATTCTTAGGCATAGTTTTTAAAGCATACATGTCATGTTGCCTTTCTCCCATTAACTTTAAAGCATTTTTTTTGTAAGTGCATAAAATAATTTTGCAAACCATGTATATGTCATTTCTCTCAAGCTTTAAGGCCTAAAAATTGAACCTTAAGTGGCTGAACTCTCATAGAATTTTGAACTTCCATAGGATTTTAGTCTATCTGTTGAGTGTTAACTTCTACAAGTTCTAAAGGCAGAGTCTGTAAAGGGCTAGGTAGCCTTTGGATCTCATCTTTTCTCAAAGGTGACATATCCAGTAAATGCCCCTACAGTCAATCTCTGTAACAGATCTAAATAGAATTTCTTCATTTTAATATCCATTAACCTCAACCACTTTAAGGTAAACTGTGTACATGTGTCATTTCTCCCATAAATTCTTAGGCAAAGTTTTTAAAGAATACATGTCATGTTGGCTTTCTCCCATTAATTTTAAAACATGTTTTTTGTAAGTGCATAAAATAATTTTGCAAACCATGTAAATGTCATTTCTCTCAAAATTTAAGGCCTAAAAGGCTGAACTCTCATAGGATTTTGAAATTCCATAGGATTTTAGTCTGTCTGTTGAGTGTTAACTTCTACAAGTTCTAAAATTAAGTGCTTAGTTTATTAATCTTTTTGATATGAAACGGTAGCAATGAAAATTAGTTTATTAAGCCTTTTAATATGAAACAATAGCACTGGTGTCTCAGCTTGAGTTGATATGAAACAGTAGCAGTGAAAATTAAGTGCTTAGTTTATTAAGCTTTTTAAAATGAAACAGTAGCACTAGTGTCTATTTGTTTAGATACCATACTTTCATTCCTTAGAATCAGAATCTAATTCTCTTTCCCTTCCTAGCTGGGTTGGGAGAATTTATGCATCTATATCTTTAAACTACTCAAATATTTTATTTCACCATAGGAATCATTTCAATATATCTCCCATTTTAATGGGGTCTATCACATTTTGAGAAAGACACATTAGCCATAAAAGTTTCTCATTGAAACCGAAAGTGATTTGATACAAAACATATGTTTTAACCTTATATAGTTAATTGTTTCAAATAGATTCTTAATAAAATGAAAAATATTCAATGTAAAACACATGCATTAACATATAATTGTGATATTTTCCCTTCTTTCCAACATAGTGGACATCCTTCTAAAAAAATTCTCTTTTAATGAAGCATATATATCCATATTGATCCATTGATATTTGTTCACCAACAACTATTGCATTTTGGACTTGTATATTGATATCCTTATAATCAGAATCTAATGCTCTTTCCCTTCCTAGCTGGGCTGGGAGAATTTATGCATCTATATCTTTAAACTACTCAACTATTTTATTAAACCATAGGAATCATTTCTATATATCTCTTATTTTAATGGGGTCTATCATATTTCGAGAAGGACATAATAGCCATAAAAGTTTCCCATTGAAACCAAAAGTGATTTGATACAAAACATAGGTTTTAACCTTATATAGTTGATTGTTTCAAATATATTCTTAATAAAATGAAAATTATTCAATGTAAAACACATGCATTAACATATAATTGTGATATTTTCCCTTCTTTCCAACTTAGTGGACATCCTTCTAGAAAAATCTCTTTTAATGAAGCAGACATATCCATAGTGATCCATTGATATTTTTCACCAACAACTATTGCATTTTGGACTTGTATATCTCAAAACTATGCTCATTGAATTTATGCATCTATATCTTTAAACTACTCAACTGTTTTATTAAACTATAGGAATCATTTCGATATATCTCCCATTTTAATGGGGTCAATAATATTTCGAGAAAAACACATTAGTCATATAAGTTTCCCATAGAAACAAAAAGTAATTTGATACAAAACATCTAGGTTTTAACCTTATATAGTTAATTGTTTCAAATAGATTCCTAATAAAATGAAAAAATTTCAACGTAAATCACATGCACATTAACATATAATTGTGATATTTTCCCTTCTTTCCAACTTATTCCATCTTTCTAGAAAAATCCCTTTTAATGCCCCTACAATCAATCTCTGGAATAGATCTAAATAGAAGTTCTTCATTTTAATATCCATAAAACACAGCCACTTTAAGGCAAACTGTGTACATGTGTCATTTCTTCCATAAATTATTAGGCATAGTTTTTAAAGCATACATGTCATGTTGGCTTTTTCCCATTAATTTTAAGGCATGTTTTTTCTTTCCAACTTAGTCCATACTTCTAGAAAAATCCCTTTTAATGCCCCTACAGTCAATCTCTGGAATAGATCTAAATATAAGTTCTTCATTTTAATATCCATAAAACACAACCACTTTAAGGCAAACTGTGTACATGTTTCATTTCTCCCATAAATTATTAGGCATAGATTTTAAAGCATACATGTCATGTTGACTTTCTCCCATTAACTTTAAAGTATGTTTTTTGTAAGTGCATAAAATAATTTTGCAAACCATGTAAATGTCATTTCTTTCAAGCTTTAAGGCCTAAAAATTGAACCTAAAGTGGCTGAAATATCATATAATTTTGAACTTCCATAGGATTTTAGTCTATCTGTTGAGTGTTAACTTGTACAAGTTCTAAAGGTAGAGTCTGTAAAGGGCCAAGTAGCCTTTGGATCTCATCTGTTCTCAAAGGTGACATATCCAGTAAATTCCCCTATAGTAAATCTCTGTAAGAGATCTAAATATAAGTTCTTCATTTTAATATCCATTAACCTCAACCACTTTAAGGCAAACTGTGTACATGTGTTATTTCTCCCATAAATTCTTAGGCAAAGTTTTTAAAGCATACATGTCATGTTGGCTTTCTCCCATTAACTTTAAAGCATGTTTTTTGTAAGTGCATAAAATAATTTTTCAAACAATGTAAATGTCATTTCTCTCAAACTTTAAGGCCTAAAAGATTGAACTCTCATAGGATTTTGAACTTCCATATGATTTATTCTTTCTATTGAGGGTTATCTTGTATAAGTTCTAAGGGCAGAGTCTGTAAAGGGCCAGGTGGCCTCTGGATCTCATCTTTTCTCAAAGGTGACATATCTAGTAAATGCCCCAACAGTCAATCTCTATAATAGATCTAAATAGAAGTTCTTCATTTTAGTATCCATAAACCTCAACCACTTTAAGGAAAACTTTGTCCATGTGTCATTTCTCCCATAAATTCTTAAGCAAAGTTTTTAAAGCATACATGTCATGTTGGCTTTCTCCCATTAACTTTAAAGCATTTTTTTTGTAAGTGCATAAAATAATTTTGCAAACCATGTAAATGTAATTTCTCTCAAACTTTAAGGCCTAAAAATTGAACCTAAAGTGGCTGAACTCTCATAGGATTTTGAACTTCCATAGGATTTTAGTCTGTGTTTTGAGGGTTAACTTCTATAAGTTCTAAAGGCAGAGTCTGTAAAGGGCCAGATAGCCTCTAGATCTCATCTTTTCTCAAAGGTGACATATCCAGTAAATGCTCCTACAGTCAATCTCTATAACAAAACTGTGTACATGTGTCATTTCTCCCACAAACTAAGTGCATAAAATTCATTTCTCCCACAAACTAAAGGCTTCCTCCCATTAATTCTAGATGTGAATTCTACCATAATCTTTTTTTAAGTCAAACTTTAAGATAAACCATGCACATATCTTTTATCTCATACACATGTGTCGTTTCTCCCATGCATTTGCAATAAATGTCAATTTAATATATATTTTTAATATGGTTGAAAAATGGAAATTATGCATAGAAGTTTCTTGCTATCCCAATCCAGGGAATGCAGTGATTACATATGTGCTTTCCAATATTGCGACTAGCAAAGTCGTCCAAAGGAAAATGAATATACCGGGAAGAACAACAAACAACGAGGCATATTATATTGGATTGATAGAAGGCTTGGGAACAACGATGGAGTATGGATCAAATGGAATTGTAGTTTTCACCAATTCTAAACTTGTGTGCAACCAGATGAATGGCGTATACCAAGTTAAGAAGGAGAGGCTAAAAGAACTGCATGGAATAGCAAACAATATTGTTAGCCAATTTCAATTTTTTAGTATAAGGCATTGTACAAATGTGAATAAGATGTCTGCTGATTTATTGCATGGGGCAATGCAAATTCAGGATTCATCTATCAAAGATGAATTAGAATTATATGGGGCAATGCCAATGCAAGATTCATCTCTCAAAGATGAATTAGTTTTGAGACACTCTTCTTCAAAAATTCAAGAATATTCATCTCTCAAAGATGAATTAGTTTTGAGACGCTCTTCTTCAAAAATTCAAGATTCATCTCTCAAAGATGAATTAGCGTTGAAGCGCTTTCCTTCAAAATTTATTGATGGACATTGTAACATATCTTGGATATGTGTGTGTTGTGTACTTATAAATGTGTGTTTTTTAATGACCATGTGCTTTTTTCAATTATATACCAAGTGTGCTTCCACCACACCATGTAAAGCGCAACTTGGTGAACTTCACAATTGATGGACATTGTAACATATCTTGGATATGTGTGTGTTGTGTACTTATAAATGTGTCTTTTTTAATGACCATGTGCTTTTTTCAATTATATACCAAGTGTGCTCCCACCACACCATGTAAAGCGCAACTTGGTGAACTTCACATTTGCAACAAGTGGTGAACTTCACATTTTTATGAAATTAAAATGCGGGGACTTCAACAATTTTTTGTTTAAATGGAGTTTCACTTCTTTTTTAATGACAATGTGTTTTTTTCAATTTTATACCAAGTGTGCTCCCACCATGTAAAACACAATTTGTTGAACTTATCATTTTTATAACTTTTTTTTTGCTTAAATTGAGTTTCACACATCAATTAGTGCTTTGAAAGTTGTGTTTTACATAATTTGTTTACACTAAATTAAACAAATTAATTTTCTGAACTTTATCTTGAATTTAATTTAAATTAGTTATTTAAAAAATTAATTGTAAATGTCCACCATAGATATATATATCATGGAGGATGAACGACGAAGATCAACACAATCCCATATCTCTACAAGAGGGGAGGATTAGGGATCGGGATCAGGATCGAGAGCTATTCATGGTAAATTTAAATATAATCTTAAATCTCCATACATGTGTGTACATATGGAATTGATTTTTTATCAACTTGTGAGTTAAATTAGTTGTTAATAAGTTTCACTTTTTATTTTTTAGGAGCTAATAAGAAGAGAAGGGTCTCTACTCTAGCCATGGATGCCCATGTTTCACCCAGTGGTCGTATGGTTTTAACACAATTTAATCAATGAATATGTACACGTGTATTTATATGTATGCATGTATTTTTCAATTGATTATAAATTCATATTTGTTTATGAAGCTTCTCAATCCTCTCGAGAGGTTGGTGGTGGTTAAAATCCCCTTAGAGGGCCATCAATCAGTGGTAGCAGGTTGCGTGAAGGGGGTGATATTTATTCTCTCGGAGTCCAATCAACGGCTGGTGGTGTTGGTTCTCAGGAGGGTCGTTCTGGGTCTCAACGGTTTCAGGGTGGAGAAGATGCTAACCAACCACGTCGAGGTTGCCATCAATTTCAATATTTTTTTCATTGAATTTGTACAAATTTGTTTACATGTGTTTTTTCTAATATACAAAATTTTATATATATTGATGCAGAGGCTAAAAATTTTCCAAATATTGGTCAAAATAGACATAGGGCAGAACACTACATTCAAGAAGAAGGTTGTCTACCCACCACAACTTATCCGGCCGACTTTTTTGATATACCATGGGAAAGAAACATGGCGTAATGCACCTTACAAAGGTGTCAACAACTTCATGAAAAATTTCAGAGAGATCTCGTTTCTTTGACTCTACCTGCTGAGAGTCGACAAAGCTTCGAAATAGTTACACATTCATTGGGAAAAATTGTAAATGTGTACAAAAATATTGGGCCAACAATTGATACATTTGTAGAAGTGATAAGAAAGAGAAAGAAAACAGTAATAGGTCCCAATAAATAGGAGGATGTAAAACAAATAGTTACAAAAGATATGGCGAAGTCAATGTTTAATTTCAAGGAAGGGCCAAACAGAAAAATGTTGAAGGTGCAATATTTCAAGCACCCAAATATAGCTCACTATTTGTATGATAGGCACCTTGCGGCCTATGGAAGGCTCCCATGGAACGAAGAGGTTCTTGTTTATTTTGCACAATTGTTTTACGAAGATTTTTTTTTTGAATATGAAACCCAAATACAATGACCTTCCGTCAGAATTTTTTGGTCCGGGGAAAGGTCGATTGTATGACCGTAAGGGTGCTAAGAGAGATGTGGAGTTACCTCGCCCTGAGTCGCCATTGGTGAGTCGACCTTTTCGGGTCAAAACTCTGTGGTCAGATATGGATGCGACTTCTCAAATAAGTCGAGAAGCAAGGGATGTCATGATCGACGATGTTTACAGTGGATTGGGTGGAGTCGATGTTTGTCTAAATCAATAAAGAGCACGTGAAAATGCACGTGCCAATTTTGTGTATTGTACAGATGAAGAGATTGACAACATGAATGTTGAAGATCTCCAAATATATGCAAAGAATTGTCGCAATGGTTTTCAAGACCTAATTCTTCATGAGGAAGAGGGCACGGGAACGGTATGTGTTAATGACCTTAGGGTTCAATTATTTTAACATGTATACATGTGTACAATTTGTATTAAATACATGTGTATGTACATGTATAAATTTATTTGTATGTACATTAATCTAACAAAAATGTATCATTATATGTTAAAACACCATTTGCAGTTGTCACGCATGATGAATGACGAAAATGTTAATATCACGTTCAGGACCTCTGGTTCAAACAATGCAGATGGGTCTCACCATCAAGATATGTTGGCAAATGTTAGTGTTTTTTAAGTGATATTTTAAAATAAATAATTGTGCACACATGTACATGTATGTATATATAATGATAAAATGTTTTAACAGATTCCGATTCCGTCCGATGTTTTTGGGATGGCGGTACCTTCTTCTTCCTTGGGAGATGTACCTTCTACTTCCTTAGGAGATGTGCCACATCCACAACAAGTATGGACAATTTTTCACTTTTAAAATTTATGTTTAAGTTATATATATATATTCCACCTCAAAAAGTTTCATTAAAAATTGAGATATATATATCTATATCTTGAGTTATTTTAATTTTTTTGAATTTTAGGTTCTTGGAGATTTTCATTTGGAGCCTCTCTTAGGAGATGTCCCAAATTCACCTACAGAAGTATTCAATTTTTCACTTATATATATATGTTTTTTTAATTTAGTTATAATTTATAAATTGTTTCTTATTTAATAAATTGAGATCTTGATCTTAGCAGGTTATTTTATACTTTTAAAATTTTGAATTTTAAGGTTCCTATAGAAGATTTATTTATCCCTGAGACTCTAGCGATGGAGATAGGAACATCTACACCATTTTACACCATTTGAACAAAGTTGTCTAATTTTTTTTAATATTATTGAAAATAAGTTTATATATGTACGTGCATTTCATTTGAAATTTTTTAATATATATATATATATATATATATATATATATAATTATATATATATTGTACGGTTCTTACATTGCGGAATGTTCCCATGGGGGGGGACTTATGTGAGGGTGAACTGCTGGAGAGGAATCTCATGAGGAATTGCATGAATTTTTTTACATGAAGTTCTATATATATTCTCACTCATTTTTAAAACATAAAATTTTAATGTTCAAGTACATGTGCATTTTGTACAGGTTTCCCATGCTTCGCATGATAGTGCGCGGATTGAGATCCTGATAGGGAAGATGCTACATCCATCTTTGTTTGATGGACCTAATTTGTAGATTTGATTTCAAGATTTAGATAGTCTTAAATTTAATTTTTTATATATTATCTAGATGCACAGTCATATATGTATATAACTTGATATAGTTTGATACTTGTGAGATCTACAATTTTTGGACATATTTTATGAGATCTACAATTTTTGGACATATTTTATTACAGTGTTAATATAATTTGTTTTGTTCCAAAAAGTTAAGTTTTGGATGGTTTTAGTACTTTTGGCATGTGAATGTGAAGTAATGTTGTTATATAATTTGTTTGGTTTTTAAAACTTTTAAGTTTTGGATAATTGAACTACTAGTAATGTTGTCATCTGTAAATTAATGTTTTGCTTCTATAAATTAATGTTTTGCTTCTAAACTACATTTGGCATGTTATGTAATGTTGTGTTATAATTTGTTTTGCTTTTAAAATTTAAGTTGTGTTTTGCTTCTGAACTACATTTGGCATGTTATGTAATGATGTGTTATAATTTGTTTTGTTTTTAAAATTTAAGTTTTGGATGCTTGAAGTACATTTGGCATGTGAAGTAATGTTGTGATCTATAATTTTTTGTTAAATTAAAAGTTAAGTTTTGGATGGTTTCACTCTACATTTGGCATGTGATATAATGTTAAATGTTTTTATTGGATAGTTGAACTATAATTGGCATGGCATGTGAAGTAATGTTATGTATGATATAATCAAAAAGTTTTTAAAACTCAAGTTTTGGATGGTTTCAATCTACATTTGGCATGTGATATTTAATGTTAAATGTTTAATGTTTTTATTGGATAGTCAAGAACTACAATTGGCATGGCATGTGAAGTAATACGTGCATGTGAAGTAATGTTGTGATATATAATTTTGGATGGTTTCAATCTACATTTGGCATGTGATATAATGTTAAATGTTTTTATTGGATAGTTGAACTATAATTGGCATGGCATGTGAAGTAATGTTGCACGATATATAATCAAAAAGTTTTTAAAACTTAAGTTTTGGATGGTTTCAATCTACATTTGGCACATGTGATATAATGTTAAATGTTTTTATTGGATAGTTGAACTATAATTAGCATGGCATGTGAAGTAATGTTGCACGATATATAATCAAAAAGTTTTTAAAACTTAAGTTTTGGATGGTTTCAATCTACATTTGGCACATGTGATATAATATTAAATGTTTTTATTGGATAGTTGAACTACAATTGAATGGCATGTCAAGTAATGTTGTGATATAATCAAAAAGTTTTTAAAACCCAAGTTTTGGATGGTTGAAGTACATTAATTATGTGAAGTAATGTTGTGATATAATCAAAAAGTTTTTAAAACTAAATTTTGAAGTAATGTTGTGATATAATAAAAAAGAGTAAAGAAGTAGTTATATGTAAATCCCTTTAATTTTGATTTAATGTTAAATGTTTTAAATGTTTTGATATAATGTTAAATGTTTTGATCTAAGTTTTGGATGGTTTCAATCTACATTTTGCCTATGGAAGACTCCCATGTGAAGTATTGTGTCACGTCTCCCCAACCCTTTTTTTTTTTTTTCTATATCATGGGATTCTGTTATTATTTAGTAACATCCCTTATACCTCATGGTTACTCCTCCTAAATTTCTTAACTCCTCTTCTATAAGTGGTTCATTTTACTCCGAATGAGATTCAACATGTCTCACTTAAAGTCTATATTCATAATATGTCTATATTCATCACCCCTATGATGAGTGCTACCCATATAACATAACTTAATATTCTCTGCTTTATGCGTCGATAACAATTATAGTTTTTACACTGCATATCCTAAAATGCAGACTGTTATCCGGGGTTTAGATTCTTTTCAGTACTTACAGACAACCCTGGAATACAAGAATTTCCATGAGGATTTTTGGGCTTAACCTCCCCTCTTCTCAGTTGATATAGTAGACTTTTATATCTACATATTTTACCTTGTATGTATCAGGTTTTCTGTGCAGGATGCTCACTAGGCCCTCAGTTTGCCGGCCTGCTAATATTTTCAATATGTTAAAGTTTCAGCATCTAAGTATAGAGGTATGCCTCTATCTCTACGCAGTTCACCATCATTGCTCCACTACTTTCCCAGTAGTTCTATGGATGGTAACCAGATGCTCTGTTCATGGTATTTTACACATGCTTACAATCTTCCCTCACATAGACTGTTATTACACAATAGATTTTTCAATAGGCTTTTTCCCCCCTTATTTGTCTGTTATAAACATTCGGCATATATGACACTAAGGTACAGATTCAGCTGTTCCATGGAAACTAAGAAACAGCTCCTCTTGCTTCACTCCAAGCGAGGTAGAGGATACTGAACTGGATAGTTTTGAATCCCTAGTGTTAGATCCTCATACTTAGTTAGGATTCAACTTCTACTTCCATAGGTGTACCATTTCATTTAATAGAATACTGGAAATTCTACACAGCTGAGGAATTATTGTTCCTCATTGATCACATTGAATTCTGTACCATCAGGACTGTTATGATAGATTTAGTTGTTTGGAACTTAATGTTCATGGGTATTTCTTTTTTAACATCTTCTGGTTACACACACAGAAATTAAATACTCCTTTAAAGGATAGCCATCTATACCTATACATAGTTATTATATTGGCTGCTCAATTGATCTATCATCTCAAACCTCATTATTTCAATGTACTCATCTCTACACCCAACCATTTGTCTCTTCTGTCAATAGCTGTAGTTGCAATTACATAAGTTACTGAACCATTAATCCATCTAACAGTTGCATAATGCAACATAACATAACAATTCATACATTCCATAATGTACTATAACATCACAATTTCATAAATTTCATAAAGGAATATAATATCACAATTTCATAAATTGAATAAAGGAATATAACATCACAATTTCATAAATTGCATAAAGGAATATAACATCACAATTTCATAAAACAGGGATATGATTAACACAGACTTACAGATATCTCCAAATTTATGCATGCACACCTCTACTATGACCAGTCCTCCCAACCTTAGAATCCTCTTTATCTCCCAGGATTCACCCCCGAGCAGAGATCCTCCCCAGAACAGACTAGCCTCAATCTGTTCTGGAGCAGCTGATTTAAGCTGTGCTTTCCCCAAGCCTGTTTCCAATTCTGCGTCCAGAATTTCAGGATGCTTTATTCATGTTTAGCCTAGGCTTCCCATTCTGGGACTCTTTAAAGCTGCTTTAAGCTTTTCCTCAGCTTTTCCAGCTTTTTTCTCACCTCTTCCCAACTACTCCTCTTCATTGGGAAATTTAGATTTTTCCTCAAAAATCTAAATTAGAAATAATTTCTTTCAAGGATTTTTGAAAGATTTGGGGAAAGTCTTTTTTTCCTTTTCCATTACCTCATGGATTAGGCATGTGATCTCACTTTCTCATCTGGTCATAGTGCATGCACAATATTTTATTTATTTTTCATAATTAAGTATTTAACCATATCCACATAATAATTATCCATTGGGGTCCACTCCCCTATGGATGTATGTTCAAATGTCTAATTTGAAAAACATAGAGCTTGGGGGTGTTACATATTCCCCCTCTGAAAATAAACACCGTCCTCGGTGTTGACAACTATCTACTAGTTGATTTTGAACATAATTATGAATGCTTTTCCATCATCTGAGCTTCTCTGTGCCCTGTAGCTTTTTAGCAGTAAAGTGCTCCACTGCACCTTTACCCGAGCTACTGTTCACTTTTGCAATTTCATTTCTTCTCGCTTTCATCTTTGAAGTGACCCTCGAAGGAAATTCTTCTTCTGGTTCCACCTGGACCACATTTCAAATCAATCATGTGAGAAGCATCATGTGTAAAAATTATAACTTTTCTTTTCCAACAAGGAGACATGAAATATATCAGGAAATTTACTAGGCAAGGGTAAGGCTAATTTATAAGCCATTAGTTTTCCTCCTTTCCAACACCTTCCTCGGTGTTACCCTTTAACGTTGACTTTTTCAACTTTGACAAAGATTTCTTCTTTGTTTTTGCTTTGTTTCTAGCAGAGTACTCTCCTGCTTTATGCAGTTGCTTTTCTTTCTACTTCTTTGCAAGAAGTCTGTATAGAAAATCTTTTATTCTGTTTTCCCTGTCCACAATTCATACCAATGTAAGTAATATCAGGTACATATAATTGATAATTCACAACAGCATTCTGCATTTCAATAACTTAAGACATTCAGTTATTAATCAAACCGTTCAGGTTCATAATAGTTTAGTGCACTTTTAGTACACTACTTATCCTTTCTTTTTTTTCAGTGAGATTCGTTCCTCACGCAACTTGGTTCAGTTCAGCTTTTCTGGATTTTCTAGGTGATTTATCTTCACCTTTTTCCTCTTTGTTTCCAGAGTGCCCAATTTCCTGTTTCACACTTGGCTAAACAATTTTTTCAACTTTTTCATTAGTACTCATAAATGAGAGAAAACAATTGTATCATATGCATGGTTATGCTTACCCTTTCTCATTTTATAGTTGTACTTCTAGTATTTTTTCATTGTTTCTTTTGTTAGTTAATCAATTTACTAGTATCATCTAGACTCATTAATAATCTCTACAATTCCATGCTTACCTCTCACATGAAATTGTATCCACTAGTTCAACACTTAAGTGAACAATTTTGGAGCTGATGGGTTTCCCCCATACCCAAGTCCAAAATACAGCTCATCCTCTTTTCTCTCGGTTTGTAGCTGTATGATTTCACATCATTTCTCTGTCTTTGAATTTAAGACTCAAGAAAATTAACTTTAATAAAATTTACCCCACAAAGTTTTATAGTGTGAATACCTATTTCCTTTTCAGGGGATAAATGAAATTTCTATAATTCATCACATTCACAAATAGTAATACTTGATAATGCCAAAAATAAATTTGACACCTTTTTATTTCTCTCTGGCTTTATATACTAAAAATAAAGTTAATTAAAATGGAAAAGATTTTATAAATCATAAAAAGTATCCCAACTTTTTCCTGAGTCATAAAAGAATTCCTTCTTTTCTATTGCATAAAAGCATTCTATTTTTTTTGTCTAGCAAAAGCAACCCATAAATCTCTCATGCTTTTATTTTTAAATCTGTATTTGTTTTTTTTTTTTTTTTTTCCTTATGAGAGAAATATCCCTTCTCCATAATTTTTCCAATTCTTTTACTCATTATCTCTAAACTTATAAAATATACCAACTGGAAGAATATAAATAACTAATTAAGAATCATTCTTCCATTATCACCAGAATATTCTTCCTTAAGTAATTCATCCGGAAAATTTTAATTTACCCCTTCATTCATTCATGTCTAACTCAATGTAATGGTTCCACAGTTACTAAATCAACCATTTAATTGTAATTAAAACTTGTACTTCAATCTTATTTTCTTTTATAGTAGTATACATGCCTTATTTATAGAATACATTTTCCACTTACTCATATACTACTTACATCTCAAGCCTTGGGCAATATACATCTCATGAGCATGTATATATATCCACTAGGTTTGTATATATCCTATATATTTCCAAACCTTATGGTATAAGTAACCATGATATATATATATATATAGCCTTAGCAATATCAATTTGATGAACATATGAATATATATATATATCCCTATATTTATATATATTCATATATAAGTTCAAAGCCTTTTTGGGAGTGCTACCATATATATGTTACACATAATTTAAAATAATCCCTTTTATATGAACCATTATATTTCCTATCATTAAATCCACTCTTTTTCATATATATATAGAACCACTCTATATATATATAATCCACAATATATAACTCCATCCTATATATAAAACCCACCACCTATATATATATCCACCAGACATATATATAAATATATTCATTAATATATAAAGATGTTTAAGCTAAAGAGGTATATGTAGGTGGTTAAGAAGACTCTAAATAGAATATTAAATGTTTTCTTAAAGACTCGATGAGTAAAGAGAACCTCACCAAAAGTAACACCTCCCGTTTTAAATTTTTTTTTTCTTTTAGAATACACTATTCAAAATTTACTGGAATAAGAAGTCATATTTTTTTTTTTTTTTTTCTTTACTCCCAGTTTAATCAACTCACCTTGTACATTTCGCATTTCCCCCCTTTTTTTTTCCATTGAACACTTTCCATATATTCCTTCCCATTATATAAATATATATATATGAGTATATATATATATATATATATATATAGATATATATATATATATAGTTACATATATGTTTATAGTTACATATACATGTACCCATTTATATGACAATCTATACTATTAAGAGGAGTGGTTACTCTACCTTTTTCAATAACCTCTTCTAATTTTTATACCTTCATTGGTATGTTGTTGAATTCCTTACTTACCTATATATTCATCTCTATGTGGAGTTAATACCCTTACCACACATATATATATAAATCATATATATATCTCTATCGACCATATTACTTGTAGGTATTTGGCCTTTGGCAATTTATTACTTAATATACCTATGTGAATATGGCACCTATAATTACGTATATATGTAACATATATATATATATATAGGTCAAATTTGCGCATAGAGGAATGGGTAAGCGCCACTATGCATTTTCCATTTATCTACATTAATATACATATATGCAACCTTGACAACCTACCTCTATACTATCACCTAACTCTCATACATAACTCGTTAATATTACCTTAGCAGTTGGAATATGATAATGTTAGAGATATCCGAACCCCACGCCTCGGTCAAAGGAGTCATTACATGTATTTACATATGAACTGAACTTATCCCATCCGTAGCGCGGTATACGTATTTTGACTGTGGAAAATAGGTATTGCGAATTTCAGTTAGGCAGCCACGATATCGGAGGTTGCCAACTCAGCTACGGGTGGACAAATTTTAATCTATAATTTTATTTTTTTTCGTTTACCAGCGTCGGTTGTCAAACCCTAACCCGCTGGAAGTTTACCACCGGTTTTCGTATTGATGCCAAGACTGACGTTGATGGTTTTCTTACTATGACAGGGTTGCATGCAGGAAAGAGGAGTCCTTGGTACAACGGAGATCAGTCTTTTGATCTGGCCCATCCATACGCTTCATCCCTGTCTCGCACAGCCTTGCGTGTTCCCCTGAACTGGCTTCCGGACTCTGGACCGAGACAGCTCGCTTTTCAAACTGCACTTTCTTTCGATGCAAGAGACCGGACTCATCGCCCTCTGCATCACAAAAGGTCATTTCGGTGGTGATCTAATTATGAGTTCTCAAGGTAAGTTCGGCGGTCTGGTACGTCGATCCTATTTTTAATTACGATTAAATTTACCGTAGGGTACTCGGGTTACAGCTCGGGTTGCATCTCCAAATCGTTCTTGAGATTTCGGAAGATGCGGCTACAGAGTGAGTACCATTGGGGTTTAGGTGCTAGGGTATTATTTAAGCGTTCTCTGTCGCCTGAAACCCTAAGTTTTTTTTTTCTCAACTCTGCGATTTACTAATTGCTTGTTTGATTCAGGGATAGTTCTTGAACTACAGAGTGCGTCTGCTGTCTCCGAGCCCTCCTGGTTTTATTGAGACGTATTTCATATTTGCATGTTCCCTTCTGAGTATCAGTCTCGCTCTCGTCATTTTATTTCCTTAATTATTTAGCGGCACTTTTTTTTTTCCTATTGCTCTGGTGTACAGGTGTTTTTGTATACCGATTAGTCTACCAGCAACTGGAATAGCAGTCACGATGATGTTTACTGAGGGTCTGCTATAGGATGTTCTGTCATCTGAGTTCCTTACTCTGTTGGTCGCATGGTTTTCCTAGAGCAATGATTTCTGGTTATATCTACGTTAACTCATCGAAGATATTTATCCACAATTTCATGTCAATCCTAGCGATAGCCGGTACCTCCTTCAGATTCGTAGAGTAGGCTTTTTCTGTGGTTTTTTTTTTTTTTTTCCGACCATCCGAGATGGGGCTGAATAGAACTTCGATATTTACCACAGAGTTCTGTAGTTACGATCCGGCTATGCGTCCAGTATTGTAAGACCTGTCTCGTCGCTCCACTAATTCATAGTGGTGTGACCATAACGGCAGAATTATAGAACCCACAGAATTTGTATTTCTATGTATGAATAATAGTGCAGGTTGAAACTTGTGGACGCCTCTAAATTTTTTCGTGGGCGTTTATGAATATACACATCATATTTTTAAGTTGATATTTCCACCTACTCTCTGTTTAATTCTACAGTAGTCGGTTGCCGTTTTCGCTTCAAAGTTGAAGGTATAGTTAAACGCTATGAGCGCAAATTCCGTTCTGAGTGACACAACTTACCATAATGACTTCACATGGCTGCCCTCGGCACATATGATACACGTCGTATGGTTTGGTTCCGTAATATTTCTTTCCACGCTCATTTGTTTTTTTTCATTATCAATAACTCTCGGCGCGTTTGTTTACTGTCATTACCATATATGATTTCAATGATTCTCGGCGCATTTGTTTACTGTCATTACCATATATGATTTTTAATGACTCTAAGCGCGTTTGTTTGATGTGGTTCACGTGTATGATAACTCAAGCATTCGGCATGATTGCATCGGTAGGTTTGATAACCAAATTTGACTTTTCATATATTTCTTTTATATAAAGTCGAATTCCTCTGGCGACAAGACTGTATATATATATCTGTTTAATAACTAAAATTTGGTCTTCATATATTTCGTTTAGATAAAGTCGAGTCCACTTTATCATACAATCGAGCATTAGAGGGGAAATTTTAACTTTTCAATACAATCTATCATGGCTAGAAGGGGGTTAACCTTATTGTATTACAGTTTTGTTCTTTGGTTTATCATGAATACATCTTCCAAGTACTCACTATTTGATTCTAAATCTTTTGAAGTAACCCTTGCATATTAAATAATGCTTGGCTAGAGGACTTTGTTTCTAAATTCCCTTCTTTATTAGGGTAATTATTTTCATATGTCCCCATTTTGTCAAGGAGTAAGAATCTAACTTAGCCATGGAATCCACCTCCTTATCATTGGTTGAATGCTCATGCATGTAGTCGATAAATGTTGTAAGAGTTGAATGCTCATATTTGCAATTTATACTATACCATCTAGTTTGATTTCTTTCTGCTACATACCAGATATATATATATAGTTTTTTTTTTTCAGAAATACTATCAAGTTTCTCTAGCATACATCTAAGCATATCATATTTTTTTTTTCTCAGAAACATAACAAAATTTAATCATCTATAGAGTTCAAGAAACTTCAGATTTAAACCGTCCTTGGTTTAGAGATTCTGGGGTTTCTTCTCTATGTTAGCTGGTCTACAACTAGACAGAATCTAAGAGGTGCTTACCTTAAGATGGATTCTGTTAAATGTAGTACTAAATTTTCTTAATTGCCATACAATTAAATTTTATATGTAGCCAATTCATACTGAAATAAGATATAGAAACCACAATTTCAGAATAAAATCATTGTCTTTAATCTATATGGTCCAGTTACTATATGTCTATATATGCATTCTATAGTGCATGACCAGGAGACTTTCATAATAAGTTAAATCATTTAATATAGTACTGGTACCAAAGATTAATGATGATTTTTTTTCTCAATGCAATAGATACACTTATCAATGTTATAGCATAGAGATTTCTTCAATGTCCCATTCTATTGCTCCTATTTGCTTATTACTTTTTTTTTTTTACCTCAATTCTGCTACAATATCATTCTAATATACTCAAGTATATATCATGATCTTTTCTCTTTGTATTAAGATGGTTTCGTATCTTAAATTTATGCACCTGTATAATTACTTTTACATACTTGATAGTAGGACAATAGATAACTATGTCATTATAAACCTATTATAGGTTTAACCATTCTGGTTATGAGCCTCCTCATACTACTCCCTTCATCACCATCGGTTACATGTATACCTGAAAGTATATCCAAGATATTTGTATACTCGAAGTACTATTTTTTTTTTTTTTCATAAATTTTATAACAATTAATCCTCTTCCTTGTGAGCACATATCTTGCCCAATTTTTGAACTTTAGCTCCGATACCATTTGTCACGCCTCCCAAACCCCTTTTTTTTTTTTTTTTTTTTTTTGGGATTTTGTTATTATTTAATAACATCCATTATACCTCATGATCACTCTTCCTAAATTTCTTAACTACTCTTCTATAAGTGGTTCACTGTACTCCGAATGAGATTCAACATGTTTCCCTTAAGGTCTATGTGTATCACCCCTATGATGAGTGCTACCCATATGACATAACATAATCTTCTCTGTTTTATGCGTTAACAACAATTATAGTTTTTATACTGCATCACCTACAATGCAGACTGTTATTCGGGGGTTAGATTCTTTTCAGTACTTACAGTCAGCCCTGGAATACAAGAATTTCCATGAGGATTTTTGGGCTTAACCTCCCCTCTTCCCAGTTCATACAGTAGACTTATATATCTATATATTTTACCTTGTATGTCTCAGGTTTTATGTGCAGGATGATCACTAGGCCCTTAATCAAACTTCCCAGTTTGCCGGCCTGCTCATATTTTCAATATGTTAAAGTTTCAGCAGCAAAGTATAGATGTATGCCTCCCCGCATACATCTATCTCTACAAAGTTCACCACCATTGCTCCACTACTTTCCCAGTAGTTCTATGGATGGTAACCAGATGCTCTGTTCATGGTATTTTACACATGCTTACAACCTTCCCTCACACAGACTGTTATTACCCGATAGATTTTGCAATAGGCTTTCCCCCCCCCCCCCTTATTTGTTTTTGATCACCATTTAGTATGTATGACTCTATGGTACAGATTCAGATCTTCCATGGAAACTAGGAAGCAGCTCCTCTTGCCTCACTCCAAGGGAGGGAGAGAATACTGAGCTGTATAGTTTTGAATCCCTAGTGTTAGATCCTAGTACTTAGTTAGGATTTAACTTCCACTTCCATAGGTGTACCCTTACATTTAATAGAATACTGCAAGTTCTACATAGCTGAGGATTGTTGTTCCCTACTTTCTGTTATTGATCACAGTGAATTATGTACTAACAGTACTGTTATGATAGATTTAGTTGTTTAGATCTTAATGTTCATGGGTACTGTTGTTAACATCTTCTGTTTACACACACAGAAATTAAATACTCCTTTAAAGGATAGCCATCTATACCTATACATAGTTATTATATTGGCTGCTAAATTGCTCTATCATCTCAACCCTCATTATTTCAATGTACTCATCTCTACACCCAACCATTTGTCTCTTCGGTCAAGAGCTATAGTTGCAATATCATAAGTTACTGAACCATTAATCCATCTAACAGTTGCATAATGCAACATAACATAACAATTCATACTTTCCATATTGTACTACAACATAACAATTTCATAATTTGCATAAAGGAATATAATATCACAATTTCATAAATTGAATAAAGGAATAGAACATCGCAGTTTCATAAATTGCATAAAGAATATAACATCACAATTTCATAAAACGAGAGATATGATTAACATGAGACACCACGAGATATCTCCAAATTTATGCATACAACCTCTACTATGACCGGTCCTCCCAACCTTAGAATCCTCTTTATCTCAGGGATTCACCCCAGAAAACGAGAGATCCTCCCGAGCAGGACTAGCCTCAATGCGTTACCGGAGACGTATTAGTTGTGCTTTCCCCAACATGTTTCAGTGCCGTCAATTGGGATGCTTATTCTGTTTAGCCGCTTCCCATTCGGGGACTCTTTAAAAATTTTGCCCCAAGCTTTTCCTCGGCTACCTGACTTTTCTCACCTCTTCCCAACTACTCCTCTTCATTGGGAAATTTAGATTTTTCCTCAAAAATCCTAAATTAGAAATAATTTCTTTCAAGGATTTTTGAAAGATTTTGGGGAAAGTCTTTTCCTTTTCCATCACCTCATGGATTAGGCATGTGATCTCACATTCTCATCTGGTCATAGTGCATGCACAATATTTTATTTATTTTTCATAAATAAATAGTTAAACATATCCACATAATAATTATCCATTGGGGTCCACTCCCCTATGGATTTATGTTCAAATGTCAAATTTGAAAAACATAGAACTCTGGGGTGTTACATATTGTTTTGATTTAATCAAAAGAGTAAAGAAGTTGTACATTATCCCTTTAATTTTGATTTAATGTTAAAATTTAAATGTTTTGATATAATGTTAAATGTTTTGATCTAAGTTTTGGATGGTTTCAATCTACATTTGGCCTAGATGGAAGACTCCCATGTGAAGTATTGTTTTGATTTAATCAAAAAGTTTTTAAAACTCAAGTTTTGGATGGTTGAAGTACATTTGGCATCTTAAGATTGCTTTTGATCTCTACATACTCTTGTTTGAGTGAAAAAAATTCCAATAGGAAGAACATAGCTTTTCAATGCAACTAACCATATCAATTGAGCTCTAATTGAAAAAAAAGTAAAGAAGTAGATATATGTAAATCCCTTTAATTTTGATTGGAAATATAAGAAGTACATATATGTTTGTTGAATTCGGGTCAATGTCATTAATGCACTCAAATAGGTAGCATTGTTGATTTATAAATTGGTAAATTGATGACATTCAGTTAATTGCATTCTAGAACATAGAACATATCCGACCATTGGACAGACAAATTTTGTACTAGATCATTTTTCATCAATGCACATAGTAAAACTACTTGAACAATTAATTGCATTCTAGAACATATATATCCAATACATGTAACATTTTTCATCAATGCACATTGAACATATCTAACCATTAGATAGACAAATTTTGTACTAGATTTTCAATCAGGAATAGAGATGTGAGTCAAAGCACGTGCATGTACCAAAACAATTTGTACATGTGCAAACACTTGCACAAATAACATAAGAAGCTCAATTTTTAGTTGAGTACTGGAAGTTCTAAAACATATTTAATCCAAAGAGAATAAATTGCTGGGCAGTTCAATCAAAAAAATTCCAATGGAATGCCATCTTCAATAATCCATTCATGATCGGATTTTGACATTTTCCATTTCTTAATTTTCGTTTTTTTCTTTGATTGAACCTCTATCAACTTTATGTGTGCTGCACACACTAAGTGACTATATTGACAACTTATGAAATTAGGTTCATAGTCTTCAAAGTAAACAAAATCCCCACTTTGATTAGTTTTTCTGAAAAAATAACCTTTCAGTATAATAGATCCTCTTTCATATTGAAATTCGTGATCATTATAGTTTTCTAATAATTTAATTTTTCGTTTAGTGCAACGCATCAAATAATACTTCACATTTTCATCGTTGTCAATAGGTGCAATTATAGCAAAAACATCTCCTACACAATAAAACAAACTTAACAAAATTATACATATTTAAATTTATTTCTAGATCTTTAAATCATTAGAAAGCAATTCAAATGTTACCTTCTCTAACAATATCAGAAACTCGATCACCATCGGATGATATTGTAGTTTCCTCTGATTGCATTTCTTCAAACATTGCAACAGACATTTTTCCCTTTGTATTTAGCTCTGTATGTTTCCAATCGTTCACATACATTTTGTTTTCACAAACGTCATTGGATTTTGTGTTGTCTATGTAAACATCACAAAAACAAGAATATTTTCTTTTATCCAATGCAAACACATTTGTGGACAACTTTGTTTGAATTGAATGCAATTTTCGAGTCCCTTTTATTGTTTCAACGTCATTTCCAATTGATCTATTTACGTCTCCGATTCCAATATGCTAGAAAAACCTTTATATGGAAAATTAGAAAAAGAATTTGTAAATATGATATCAAAATACAATTAAAAATAATCATTGCATGATAAATGTACAATGTTTAAAATTAGATTACCAATATAAAATAAATTGAATGTACCTTTGCACTTCTCGTGATGGGTTAATCTCATGGCTTAGAGCATTTTTGCACCATTGAACAACTTCTTCAGCGTTTGCAAGTCGGCGTGCAAAGTGGTTCATTTGATATCTTCGAAGTACTCGTTTTACGCATGCTCCTGCACTGTCATGTTCTCCTTTTCCATGGCCGGTCTCAAAAAAATTCCAACAATGTTTAATAGAGGTTTTCTTATGAAGACAACACAACCAAAAAAATGATCGTGCAGATTTGAATTGACCTGCGCATCCGTCTGACCATATCCAATGTTCATTGAATGTTATTCCACGATTTTTCAATGAATCATAAATTCTTCCAAAACAATGTTGTCCAAAACATGTATCATGTGTACGATCGTCACTGATATAAAAGTGATATTCTTTAATGATATGTCGATTTTCACTCATGCTTTCTATATGATCGACGTTTTGTTCAGCATGTCTATATAGAATATGGACGAGCATGGAGACTTGGTCAGAATGATAGTATTCACTCTGAATTTCTTTTTGTGGAACAAATGTGTAGTTTTCTGCAAAATCAATCACTGACAAAATGGTCCCTGGTGGAAAAAATTCACGAGATTTTTTGAATTGCAAGTCTTGTCATCGAGCTCTATGGGAATGCTTGGTGTATTTGTAAATTTCTGCCTCAAACTTTCTCAAAAAGTCTATCAGAAAAATTTCGTCTTCTCGTAATTCAATTCTTTTAACACTATCTGCACCTTGAATCGATGTACCGATATATTCATATCTCTTCCATTTCACTTTCATGTTGGACAATGATTGATCATTTATATCGATACGATATTTGTTTTGAAATTTAGTCAAATTTCCACAATCATCGCATTTTTTACCACCAACACATTTCTTTTTGTAAAATATTTCATCGCTTTCTCTTTCACATAGAATTTGAGATATGAAATCATGGATAGTGGAAGGAGGAGGTGAATCCTTCCATAATGTTCTACAAAAATCAAGGAATGTGTCATAATATAACTCAAATTCCACATGATAACGGCAACAACAAGTGTTGCGTACGGTGATAGGTTTTACATACCATGGTTTTTGTTGAACAAAAGCACTGAGTGAAACTTGAATTTGACGATTCTCTTCTTTGAACTTGTTGAATAACTCTATCTGAGTGGTTTCCAAGAGATATTTTTCATGTTCTTCGTACTAATTTCGTGCTATTCTTCTTCGCATCACATGTTTTGCAGTTGGTGAAACACGCGAATTGTTCTTCCAATATTCATATATTATTTTTTTAACATTTTCTCCAAGTCTATCTTTGTATGGTTGCCTACAAATAGCTCTCCAACAAGTGAGTTCATCATTTACATCTATTTGCAGCCGAAATTTCCGATGTTTGTGCAAATTTTTTCGCAAGGTTCCCAGTGCTCGTGCCATAGATGTTACCAAACGATTCTCTTGAGTACTTGATGAAACCATTGCCATATGTATTCCTCTACGTACAATTGAAACATCTTTCTCTCTAGATCTCTTAATTGACTTTATAGCACTACTCATATTTTTTATCACATCTTCCTTCATTTTTTTATCTTTGGTTGATTTTTGAATACCCAGTAGTGTCGTAGCTTCTTTTAATTTCCTTAATGATAGGAGACCTTTCAACATTTGAGCTTGAATTGTCACCTGCTCCTTTATGAAATACGTTTCAAAAATGTGGTTAACACGATATCGTATATAATGGTCAGGTTTTTTATCTCCATATGTGTGAGTGTCAACATTTTCTAACATCTCATCATCGACACTGATTTCATCTGTACATATTCGAATAAATAGTACATAATAAGTTTACATATTCAATAAATAACTAAATTAATGAATATATGTATAATTTCAATAATACGTGCATGTGTTCAATATATATATATATATATATATATATATATATATATACACACACCTTGTGATTCAATTTCTTCACTTGAATTTCTTTCAATATTTTCACCATCTTCAATCATTGGTTCAATATCTCTTTCACTTTCTCTTTCAAAATTTTGTATCTCATCATCAATGTTTTGAGGAATATCTCTCTTTGTTTACATTGCAAAATATTTTTCAAATTAGTTCATCAAATAAAAATTAAGCTTCACATTTTACACTAGGAAAATTTTAAATATATCAATAGATCATAATATTTACATTTACATACTTGCTTCAATTTCTAGTTGAGGTTGATTTTCCCCTTCAATATTTGAGAGTGCTTCTATCTTTCTTTTGCGAGATTGTCTCGTCTCTTCTCTACGTTCCTTAGGGTCTCTTTTTTTATCATATTTTCTCGCACAATTCCTTCGATTTCCCATGATAATAGAGTATGAAGTTCAAAAAATTTCCTTCAAAAATTTAGACAATAACTCAATTAGAAAAAGCATCACAAAAGATTTAATTTAAAAAAAACTCATTTTAAAAATTTTGCAAAAAATACATACTCCAATCCAAAACACTTATTTTAAAAAATCAGAGAAAAAAATGTCTTATAAAAATGAAACGAAGCTCAAAATATTTACTTCAACTCAAAACACGTACTCTAAAAAAATGTCACTTCAAAAAATGCCTCCAACTTAAAAAAAAATGTCACTTTAAAAAATACTTCAAAAAATACTTTGAGAAAACGTCTTTTCGAAATTAAGCCCAAATCCATACTTTCAAAAAAAATGAAACACAAAAAATATCCAAAAAGATGCATTACATACCTCCAAGAAATGTCCTTTGAATGTACGTCCAAGAAAATTCTTAAACCCAAAAAAATTCTTTGCAAAATTAGACCGCCTCCAAGAAATGTCCTCCAAGAAAAGTCTTTAAACCCAAAACAATTCTTTGCAAAATTAGACCGCCTCCAAGAATTTGAAATTAAACCGAAATCTATACTTTCAAAAAAAATGAAGAACAAAAGACATCCAAAAAAATGTATCACATACCTCCAAGAAATGTCATTTGAATGTACGTCCAAGAAAATTCCTTAAACCCAAAACAATTCTTTGCAAAATCAGACAGCCTCCAAGAAATGTCTTCCAAGAAAAGTCCTTAAACCCAAAACAATTCTTTTCAAAATCAAACCGCCTCCAAGAAATGTCCTTAAACCCAAATCTCCAAGAAAAGTCTTTAAACCCAAACCAATACCTTTGTAAAATCAGACCAAATGTGTGAAATGTGTGAAAATTATGAATGATTTCACGGCAATTTATATAATTTATAACATATATTGAATACAATGATCGTTAAGAACTAACATATAATGGAGGGTATATTTCTCGCACCGGCAAAGGGGAGGTCACTGAGTCAAACCCCAACGCCTCGCCTAAAATTGACCAATCCCACTTATGAGGGGACGTGGCGGCCTCCAGGCTTGCCACATTTTGTGACCTCATTGGTCCAACCCAACACCAACCAACCAATTCTATGTTGACACTTGTCACTCGTTCATTGATCCACCTGTGGGACTATTTCGAGAATATTCCAAGGAATATTCATTTTGCTGACTGGATCATATGGATGCCTAGTTAGCATCCTTGTCATTTCTGCACAAAATTTGCATGTTTAAAAAAGTGAACAGATCACGTTTATGGGAGAATATGACGACAATTTTTCATGAAATGAAGTGCATCGGATTCAAAACGATGAGCGCGACACGGTCGTTCAGGTTCCGAGAAAATATTAGAACTTTGATTTTTGAGCATAAAACTGAGCCCCTGATCATTCCTCCCAACTGGAAGCTTTTGGACCCCAAAATATCACATTCAGTTGCTAAAAAAGTGAGGGTTCAGTTCCCTCACCTTCCCAATTTCAATCCATTTTCTCTTTGAAGGATTTTTTCATTTAAGCCCCACTTGAAGATAGTTGACAATTCCTCTTGTTGATGTCCTTGTCCTCCTGTCAAGTATGGTGTCTTTTTGTAGCTCAACAAATAAATCTAGAGAAAAATCCTCAATAGATGGAAGCTGAACATTCTCTCCTTGATCTTCAATCAAAGGAGGCTCATATAATCTCAAATTTCCAACATTAACAACTGAATAAATTTGCATGTATGAAGGCAAATCAAGCTTGAAGGAATTATTACCAATATTTTCTAGAATTTTGAAAAGATCATAACAGATTGGTTTTATCTTTTTAAATTCTCCTTGAAGCCTTTCCTTTCTAATGTGAATCCAAAATTCATCACCAACTTGAAAATTATGATCCACCCGATGTTTTTCATGCCTCGCCCTATACTCGCCTTGAATTTTCTTTAGTTGCTCTTGGACTGTTTAATGAATCAATTGAATTTGCTCAATGAATTTCTTTTCTTTATCTATGTCGCTATTTCCATCGATAGCTACATCTTTCCCAAAGATGAAATCCGATGGAAACTTTGGAAAGTAACAAGGACATGCCTCAAATGGCAATGTTTGAGTAGAAGAATGTTTGGCACGGTTGTAAGCATGCTGAATGTAATGCAATTGTTCATCCCATAACTTAGGATGTTTGCTGCAATATCCTCCTAGAAGATAAATGAATGTTCTATTAACCACCTCGGTTTGACCATCTGTTTGTGGATGAAAGGTTGTACTCTTCTTCAACTTAGTGTCCATCAAGTCCCACAAACTTGACCAAAAGTTCCCAACAAATTTAGGATCTCGATAACTTATAATAGATGTAGGAAACCCAAAATGAACCCATACATTTTGAAAGAAAAGATGAGTTGTTTGTTCAGCTTTAACTTGCTTTTTTATGGCATCAAAATAAACATTTTGTTGAACCTATCCACAACTACATAAAAATAATCATGACCTCTTTTCGACAAAGGAAGACCTCCTACAAAATCCATAGAGATACTCTTCCATGGACATGAAGGAACCAAAAGTGGTGTGTACAATCCTAACCTCCTATTACTAGGCTTATTGATTGCACATAAAGAACATCCTTTAATAAAATGTGACATACTTTCAAGCATATGAGGCCAATAACAATACCTCTGAATATTTTCCACTGTTTTTCTTACACCAAATGGTCTCGCAATAAGAGAAGTGTGTGCTTCCCTTATGAAATTACCTCTCCCACCATGTGGAATACAAAGCTTGCCCAAATGATACAACAAGTTATTATGAACATGATAATCTAATTCCCCATCTTGGCGACCTTGACTCAAGTTCGCATAAACATCTTGAAAGTCATTGTCAAAAGCATATTTTTCAATGTAACTTTCATTTAAAATAGAAGTATTCTTGAGTAAAGTAGCTGCATTAATAATAGGTCTAGAAAGCTTATCAACAACCTTGTTGTATATATATTTTCGTATACCTTATGACCAAGTGGAATTGCTGCAAGAATCCCACCCATCGAAAGTTCCTTGACCACTACAATTTGGTTTGTGATTGCAAGTATTGCAATGGTTGGTGATCGGTGTGAATGATGGTTTCCTTTCCCATCAAATAATCCATATAATCTAAGTTGTGATCACATATGGTTGGTCATTTGTGCGTAATCCAAGTTGTGAATATAATTATATTATTTTAACTGATAGTGTGCATGCATATCATTTGTTCATCATAAAAAAAAAAAATATCATCTCATGACTGTTTGGGTTCATATAAAAATGTGTCTCAAGGAAAAAATGAAATTTGAAATCGATTCATATAGGAACATAGTATATTCCAACAATTACATATATTATATTCTAAAACAAAATAGTTTGTTGCAGTATTTTTTCATGTAAAAGACTAATATAATCGAAAATGATAACAAAACTACAAAAAAGACCAAAAAACGCTCATGGAGGTTGCTAGTCAGCCTGAATTCCTGCCCGCCTGGTCGAGAAATGCATAGGGATTCCGCTGTGATATTCTGTAATATGTCATAGATATTTCTCCTATGTCAAGGAAGTTATATATATATATATATATAAATGACAATTAATACATATAAAATTATTAAATTATTTCTTTTATACCCACTTTTACAATATCATTAAAGAAAACTTCATGCTTGTGATTAGAGTGTCCCAACTCTCTGGGAATACTTTTGGTTGTTTGAATAAAACTCATATTTCTCTCATTTCTAAGAAGCAAGATGGGAAAATGTTTGCACACTACAAGCCAATATCAAGTTGCATTGTCATCTAGAAACTAATGGTAGAAGTTATCATTGTTTGTTTGAAATTGATTTTGAGTGTTTTTATTTCAAAATAATAATTTGAATTTTTGCAAGGAATAAAAATTCATGATACAATGACCATTGGATAAGGGACCATCCACTTTGATAAAACTAGTAAAAGATCTGTGATGGCTGTGAATATTGATTTATCAAAAGCATATGACGAGGTGAGTTGGACAATTATGAGATTCGTCTTGATCGAAGTGGGATTTGAACTATAGGTGGTCAATTGGATCATGGGCTGCCTCAAGTTTGTTATTTTTATTTTTTATTCTAGTTAATGGAGGTCCTTCTCATTTTTTGGTGTGACAAGAGGATTGAGGAAGGGGTGCTCTTGGACACCACTTCTCTTCTTGATCGTTGTAGAGGACCTTAAAAAACTCATCTGTGAGGAAAAGAGTTTTGAATCATACTTAGGTATTGTGGTGACTCCAATGGCAGTCAACACACATAATTGTTTCTTGGACGACGTCCTTTGCTTCATAAATGGCGCGTTGGAAGAAATTAGAATATTTAGAACAATATTGTCCCACTTCTGTATTTCTACAGGTATGGAGATAAACTAAGATAAGTCGACTTTCCTATATTCTTACAATTATCGGCCTTGCCCCTTTTCTCCAGAGGAATACTTTTCATTTCCTTAGACAGAAATAGACATGCGATTCAAATACTTGGGTTTTTTTTATTGAGGCCTACTGATTATCATATTTCAAACTAGTCATGGCTTATAAAAAAAGGAGAGTCTCAAATTGCAATTTTCATTAACCATTCTACATCCAAGGGTGGTAGATTAATTTTGGATAGGTTTGTTTTGGAGAGCTTCCCTATATATTGGATGTCAATTGCATCCATTCCTTCCTCCATCTTGAGGCCAATAAAGGCGTTAGGCTTCAATTTCCCATGACATGGAACAAAGGGTTATCCTATCCCACTAGAAAGATGGAATAAGATTACCTCTCTTAAGTCCTTAGGAGGGTAGGGCTTAAAAAAGATCTTTCATTTTGGTATTACTCTAGCAACAAAAATCTTATGGAGCCTTTAACAATTAACGAGGGCCTATGGGGATGACTTATGAAGTAAAAACACCTTCAAAATCAATCCATGTTTGAATGGTTTTATGCAGAAAATAAAGATGTGGCAGGCTCTATTATTTAGAAAGCCTTGGCAAAGACTTTCGTGATGATTAGGAATTGGGTATTATGGAAAATTGGAAATGGTTCTAATATTCAATTTGGGAAAGATGCATGGGTTGGCATGGAAAATCACTATAATTTATTTGCAAACATTTTTTTTCTAGCTAATGCCATGTCACAGTAGCCACAACCTATTGACTCATCAGGGTAGAAAATTGGTCATTGGGGCTACAAGGAAGGTTGGTTGTGAATGGAAGGATTTTACCAATCATTAATATTTATGTTTTATCATGCTCTGAGAGGATGTGGAGGACACCCAATTTGAATTTAAAATACCTTTTATTAACATTTATAAAAACCTATTTTAATTTATTAACCATGAGATAAAAATAATAAAATTTCCCAAATAAATATCATTTTAAATTAACATACCATTTTATTTAGAATAAAATAGAATGAAATGAAAGACATCATCAATATTACCTTTGAAATTCCTACGATTAAAAGATGTGAAGATGTTCGTTAGGCGAACACGTGTTGGAGTCCGGAGACGGAAAAACACAAAGGGGGCGTGAACGTCGATCTCACAAGTAAAGTTACAGTATTTTGACCCTGGCAAAACTTCATAAATAAATTAAAAAGCAAAGTCGATCCTTTTTCCTTGTCGTTTACAGCACCAGCTGCGCTGCACCATTCTAATTCTTGTTCCGCTTGAAATTCGACATAGGGTACCTTTTTCTACTCGTTTTGTTCAATTTCTTGCATACGTGGCGGGACATGGCCATGGCAGCGAACTCCAAGAGGATACGGCGTTTCTCGAAACAGATATTTGGAAGCTGGAATTTTGTGTTCCACTGGTGCTTTTTCCCAGGGAGTCGCTTGCAGCTGTATCATGCGTTGTTTTCCGCCTCGAACTTCGAAAGTTTAGAATTTCTACTTTCTCGCTGCCATTCAGCTTTTACTGTGATCATTCTGACAGTTTGATTTTTGTAAGAAGTTTTAGTAAAGATTGAGAACAAGACTTAAATGTCCAGGAAGAAAACTTAGATAGTGGCGAACACTTTCAAACTTAAATAATGGGAGTTTATTTATCAAAGATTATGGTTAAGGTCTGATATCTGTATCATTGAATCCGCGAAAATCTTATTTCTTAGAGATGGCGTAGACAATTTTTCTAAAGCCTTTTCAAGTTACCTTTAATATCTGTCTTTCTCAGGTCTCACGAGAAAACTGTATATTTTGAAATATTGCTTTATTTTGTGCGTCTGATATTGCATTTGTTTTGCATTCAAAATTTCTCAACCCTCAACAATTATATTGTCTTAATTGAAGCATGTATTAGTCAGATTACATATAAATATATTTTATTTTAAGAATAAGTTAAATAATATTTCTATAGTTTTAATTTATTTTTAAATATTTTAGAAGTTTTTTTAATTTATTGTTAAAATTATATGTTTGAGTTGTCAACTCTCCACAATCTAAATGTCCTACAAAATTTTCAAGATGATATATATATATATAGATAAAATAAACCCAATTTAAACAACACATTTGACCAAAAAATATGCATCCAATTCCTAATTAAAAAAAAACTCCAAAAACATTATTAAAATATTATTTCATTCTTCAATCTTTTAATTTAATCAATTACCCCACACATTATTTTAAAATATTAATGGACTTTTCATAATTGCAATCATATTTGTTTTTGTTTGTGTAATTTTCAAAACATTTTTTAAATACTAAATATTGAATGCAGTTACAGAATGTAGATTTCTAATGGTTTAGAAATCTACAAAATCTACATTTTGTGAGTTGGTCAATTCCCAAAACACCTTGGAAAGAAAGCACTTTCTCTTGGATTGTCAAGCTCTTACTCACATCCATACTATTTTTCAAAATATTTTCCACTACCAACCTTCTCAGCACCTTTGAGATACTAAGAGGGTTGAAGATGAAAAGCACTTTCTTTTGGATTGTCAAGCTCTTACTCACATCCATTCTAATTTTCAAAATATTTTCCACACTACCAACCTTCTCAGGAAAACTACAATGATTAGGGACACTTCTCTCCCTTCTTTTTAACCATAAAAATAAAATGTTAAAGAAATTTAAGTAATCTCTTACTTTCTTAAAGTCCAATAGACCATATGAGTCTTAGTGGAGGTTAATCATCATCATCACGGTTAAGTAACAAATTTCCACATATATTTTATTTTAAAATCATTATTTTGATTTACTATTTTTAAATATTTTTAAATTCTAAACTTTCCAATAGCAATTTTAATATTTCTAAATTTTAAAAAATAATTTTTAATTCAAATTAAATTTTAAATTATATTGAATAATATAAATTATTAATATAAAACACTTTGAAATATATAAATTCAAAATAAAATATGTATTTAAATAATAATATTTAGATAAGTATGTTTGTCATTCCATAATATTTGAAAACAAAAAAGGCCTAGGAAAGCACACCAAAATATTATATGCTAAGTACGATAACTATTGGTCAATGATATAAAAATCAATATAAGAAAAGGTTGCTCACATATTATTGAACTCTAAAGCTATAGGTCACATGTGCCCTAATCAACCCCTCTTGTTAATTCTCCCTTGAGCCATAATGGCACATATGGGCACTAAAAATACATAAAAACAGTAAACACATATCAAAATGGAGAATGAACTTGACAAATGAGAGAAACAAGAACGAAATTTAAACAACCCTTACATGTTACAAAGTGATTTACACTCTGTATCCTATTAATAATATGAAGAAGCTATACCAATCATTATATGATAACAAATTTATCCTATTAACAATATGAAGAAGCTATACCCAATCATTATTTGATAACAAAAACTAGTGCATTTATTGTGCATGCAAATATAGAAATGAAATCAAACTTGGAGACGGTTAAAAGAGGTGGTGCAAAAACCCCAATTTTAAAAGACACTAAACTCAATTTATAATTAAATTGGGTAAGTTTTTAATTTATATAATTTCACGGGTTAAGTGTGGGCAACAACCAATTTTGGCATGATTGTATTTTTGGCCACAAAGTTTCTAACAAGTGACTTTTTCACCACTCAGTATTTTAATAGAGCACCTTGTCATGGTTTATGTTATGTCCTATATTCAATCAGATTTTAATTAATCTTAAAAAAATATTATTATTTAAATTATTATTTTTATTAAAAAAAATATTATTTATTTTAATTTTTATTTTGATTAAAAACATGATTTAATTTTTTCTTTTATTAAAAATAAAAATGTAATTGTAATGTACATTTAAATAGGAAGCTGAAAATAATAAATATGGTAAAATTAATACATCTTACCCGAAATCTACATTCTGTAACTGCATTCAATATTTAGTATTTAAAAAATGTTTTGAAAATTACACAAACAAAAACAAATATGATTGCAATTATGAAAAGTCCATTAATATTTTAAAATAATGTGGGGTAATTGATTAAATTAAAAAATTGAAGAATGAAATAATATTTTAATAATATTTTTGGAGTTTCTTTTTATTAGGAAATAATATATATATATACAGCCCAATTTTCCTCCATTATTCTCTAGATATATTGCAACCCAAAACCTCACATCTATATAAAATAGCAAGAATAAAAAAAATCTCAAACTAATATTAATATTATATATAAAAAACAATATTCTCCTTATCCAAAATCTTTAAAAAAATTCTTGCTAAATGGAAATTATCAATTATTCTTTGCAAGCCAGGCCAACATCGGACTTCCTCAGGATTGCATTATTCAACAGATGCTAAGTCATGTGAAGCTAAAAACCATCAATATAGAGATTTGGTCCCCTTGCTTTCAAGATGATTAAATATGTCACCCGACAAGTTTGAAAAGCGCAAAAAAAAAAAAAAAATCCCTTATGCGAAGATTTTTCATTTAATATTTAATAGACAACGAATGCTTTATAAATGTTGTTGAAATGGAAACACAGACAAAAATAAAACCCTGCAAACCTGGTAAAAACGGGATTAAAAATAAATGATTTCAGTTCAGTTTGTCTTGAACTCTCGTGAAGACATGATTAAAAGGTTGAAAGCGAAAGTTTTTCTACTGTTTTCTTTCATTTGCCGCAACTTTGAATAATAATGGTATCAAACGGTTGTTTAAGTTTCACGTGTTCAATCGACACCGATATACAATTTTTTTTTATGTAATTTATTTATTCCACCGAAAACCTGAGCCACCTAGATTTCTACCAGGCTCCGAAATAATGATTCATCATTGCTCGTATATTCGAAGAGGATCTTGAAAGGAATCTAGACCGTCCAATTTTTAAAATATTTCCATACTTAACGTTGATTCTTTTCAATTAAAATAATAATATTTGTTTTTCTTATACGCTTCACTAACCAACGATTTACACCGATTTATGTACACTGGCACCTTCCTTCGTTACTTTAAGGCGTCTAACGGCTACGATCCATTTTGGCTGCCGAGGATTGTTCCCGACCCGTCAGATTTTTCTCAAGGCACAGGATATTAAGCGCATGAGGAAACTCAAAGCGAGGAATACTGGTCCCACTGAGGTCGACTCCACCAGCGTGTACATTCCTTAGCTAGCCTTCCTCTTTACACGTGTTCGCCGAGCAAAAATTTTGCCAAACAGCTGGCAACCGTACGGAAGAGAACGACGTGTAACGGTTCACACGATCTTGGTTGTCGAATGCGAAGGATGTTCTTGGTTCTAGACTTGTTTCTTTTTCTTTTCTGAAAGAAAAAAAAGTTGTTTTATACTGAAAGTATACAAACAGTGCATTAACATACAGCATAGAGATGTGCTATGAAAAGCACGTCCCCTATTATAGTTTATCATTGGGCAATATGAGTTTATCATTGGGCAATATGAGAAGATATGTATGATATCTAGTAGCATATTCCTATCAAAATTAGACAAATGTAGCCCAGCTACATATTCGCATTAAAATTAGAGAAAATAAACCTAAACATGTAGGCATAAAGAAATATAACGGACATGAAAGTCAGGGATAGAAAATGTCTATACATCACTTTACAGCTGAGAGTGATGTTCATCTGAACACAAGGTTCATATAAATTAAGAGGCAGAAACGTATGTTGTCGTGAGGGATCCCCACCGGAGACATAAAGTAGAAAACTGGCTCGCTTGTTGTTGAGCTCCTTTGCAACATCATCCCCCATATAAAACAGACCCGCTTGCTGCAAAAAACTGGTTCGCTTGATGTATTATCCAGTAGGCCAAAACAACAGATATATCATGGAATGGGAATGTTATTGGCCCATATGAGCTTTCTGTCTCTGTAGTGAGCCACCTACATAATACCAAAAACCAAACCGATACCTTTTTTGGATAAACCATCTGCCCTGGTATTGTTTTCCCTATAAATATGTTGCAGAGGAGGGAAATTCATCTTTGTCCACAAATAATTTGTTCTCCTGTACCACCCATGAGATCTCTGAGAAGATAGGGATGAATGTCCCAAGATGGCATCAATAATAATTTTGGAGTCTCCATAGATGTAGACCCGATCCAAACCCAAATTGCGAGCAGCCATCACTCCACACCAAAAAACCATCAATTCCGCCAAGTTGTTTGTGCCCAAACCCTCATTCTAGCAAATATGGATTCTTTCTGATTGAGATAACTTGATTCAAGCACCACATCCCATCCCCCCATCCAAACATGCTCTATCAAAGAAAATTGCCGGGAGGGAGATGGGGTAGGGCCGAATCCTTCTAGACCCTTCACATACAGAATCCTTTGTAGTCTCCCTGACGTTGATCCATCTCATAATAGCATTATAGATGTGAGTAGTGATAATAGGTTTACCTTGAAATATACGCAGGTTCCTAGCAAGCCATATTTCCCAAATGAAAAAGAAAGGCAATGATTGAAATTGTCCCTTCACTTGAACCCATCTAAGAGCCACATCCATGAAGTCCACCGGGCACCATGATGACTTTAGATGAAACTGACCAAATAGATTCCAGATATGAACAACCCTGGGGCATGTAAAAAATAAATGTTCTGTCGTTTCATCATTGTGTAGACAGAAGACATACCTACCTGGGCCGTATAGTCCCCTCCTAATGAGACCATCCCACGTTAGAATCTTCCTCTTCCATACCAGCCATCCAAAAAGAAGAATTTTAGTTGGAATTTTCCTATGCCGGAATTTCTCAAGCCCAAAAGAACTGAAATCAATAATGGAAAAAAGGTTAATATTGAAATAAATGTTCTTCACCATCAGAGCATCATTCTTCATTTTCCACGCCCATACTATTTTATCCCTGTCATTACAAAGGCTTAACCTGGCAGCCTGAATTTTGCCCTTGTATTTCGTCCATTCAACAACATCCCATCCCAAAAGACCCATCTATGAAGCCGATTTTAAAAGAGGCGCGCTATGATCCCAGAGATGAATCACCTGTGATAAATAAATGATTCCTCTATGTGCAAATCAGTGTAACATCTGATTACTGATGAGAGATACTTCAGTCATACTGCAGATCTTGTCTCTGCTCAATAGAATCATATGCCCATTGCTAAAACACCAAGCCAACCCCCCTGCAAAAATATGAATGATATTTTTGAAGCCCAGCCATATAGCCAACATGGATTGTGGAAATTTAAAAAGTTGGCAGTATATTAAGCGTAGGGGGTCACCCGAGATATATTTACATGATATGATTTCAGACCAGATACCCTTGTGATTTATTGCATGCCACAGAGATTTAGTGAGCAGGGTCGAGTTGAAAGCCCGGGTGTTAAGAATACCCCATCCTCCTAGATTTTTCGGGCAAAATAATATCTCAAGTTTGCAAAGGTGATGCTTTTTTGCCAAGTTTACCCCGCCCCATAAAAATTATGCAATGATGGCGTTGATCTGAGTGATAATATTCTCCGGAATGTAGAAGAGATGACCCCAAAAGACAATAAGCTACGACATAACCGCTTGAATCATAATATAATGGCCCCCAAGTGACAATCACTTATGAGTCCATTTTGAGATTTTAAATTTGAATTTCTCAACAAGCCATAACCAATCTTTCACCTTATAACCACATGGTTTAATCCTGTATCTGAGATAAAGAAACCCATCCGATGTCAGTCTTGATTGAACACCAAGAAAACCAGCAATAAAAGAGATTTCTTCCTCATCCCCAAATTCACTAATAAGAAAAGATTTGTGCTTGTTTATACATAATCCAGAGGTAGCGGCAAATCAGGTGAGTAAATAGTGTATATAGAACCAATGATTCCTAATGCGTCTGCCGAAAATAAGCAGATCACCAACAAATAAGGAATGGGAAATACTCACAGAATTAGAAAAGGAGAAACCAGCAATGTAACCCGCACAGAAAGCCATCTTCATGAGGTTGCTAAAACCATCCATGACAAGAATGAAGATCAGGGGCGACAAAGCGCATCCTTGCCTTAATCCACGTTCAGTAAGGAATAAAGAGGTAGGCATCCCATTTATGATAACAGCATACCTGACCAAAGAAATACATCCCAAGATCCACCGGATAGGCCCAATGGGAACGCCAACCTTCAGCAGAAGAAGGCGAATATATGACCAGTCAACTCTGTCGTATAATTTAAGGAGATCAATCTTCATGATGAGGGCTTCCTTTTTCCCAACGTACATGGTATGCATCACTTCTTAAGCAATAGCAATAGCATCATGAATAGAATGACCTTTCAGAAAACCATATTGCTCCTGAGATATGGCCTTCGACAAAGTCTCCCTAATCCTGTTGGCGATGATTTTAGATGAGATTTTATATATAAGATTGCATAGGGAAATCAATCTAAAATCTGAGAAGACCTTTGGATCAAACGATTTGGGGATGAGAGCCAAAAACGTGGCATTCATATTAGACGGAATGTGTCCCAAAATCCGACCTTGCTCAACAATTATAGTGATTTCATCACCCATAATATCAATAAAATGAATTATAAAATTCCGCCGCCCACCCATCCAGACCCGGGCATTTGTCATGAGAAAAAGATTTCAAGGTCGATATCACTTCACTTTTAGTCACTTCTGAACTTAATACTCTGTTGGCCTGCTCATCAAACATTTTGGGAATATGTTGCAGAACCCATCGTTGGAAATCAGGGTCGATGTCCCGGTCAACTTTCTAGAACGACGAGAAATGCTTGAAGGCCTCCTCCATAATTTCTTGTGTTGTTGTTGCATAACTCCTGTCCTTTCTTTGAATGTGCCAGATAGTGTTCTTATTCCTTCTGTCATTTGCACTTTTGTGAAAAAAATTTGTATTCAGATCTCCTTCCTTAAGCCAGTCAATCCTGTTTTTCAGCTTCCAAGTTAGCTCTTCAATCCTCAAGATCTCCATTTTTCTAATCTGTAATTTTTCAATTTTCTTGTATACCTCCTGATCGGGAGTTTTTATAACAAAATCTGCATGTAGACTACTGAGCTTTTCATTTATATTCTTTAAGTCTGATCGGAGACCCTATTTCTTTTGAATCTACCATTCTTTTGTCAGACCTTTGACCCTTTATAATTTTTTATGAAAACTTTCCCATCCGAAAGATCCCTTTGAAGGATAATTATCATTCCAATATTTTCGAGCAAGCATATTATATTATGGATCCTCTAGCGATGCACGATTAAATTTAAAAGGGATCTCCCTACGCTTTTCTTCCTTGTGCCAAGTAAGATAAATGGGCATATGATTAGAAAGATCCGAGACCAGCACCCCAGATCTTAAATGTCCCAGTTGGGAAAGAATTGATTCACTCACCATTGCCCTATCAAGTCTTTTTCCAATGTATTCCCCATCCGCCCGATGATTGGTCCATGTTGGGATGACGAGGAAGGGTCTGATGTCGTTAAGAATAGCCATCTCCAAAATCAATCCAATGTGGCTCGCCATTGGATCCCTCCTTGCTTTAGCACCCCATGATTCATCCAAATTTAGAGTGGAATTATAAACGCCAATGACCATGAGATTATCCAAGTTAAGAATACCTGATCTGTTTATCCGAGCCCAGCAAGTAGCCCGACTTTGGCATGGGGCATATAGATTTATAATATTGAAAATGCCTTGCAGATCCCTTATACTTCCAGTCAGAAGAATACCCCCAAAGAAGTTGTACGCACGAAAATTCGCATATGATGGGTTCCAAATTGCTAATAGGCCCCCGACATGTCCATCTGCATGGACAGCAGCAGCATGCCATCTCGGGAATATAGACAAAATAGTACTAATAGCCTTGTTCCTATTACACAATGTCTCCTGAAAAAGAACAATATCCGGCGTCATCACCCTCAGCATTTCTCTTAGGCGAAGATGTTTAGAGGAGTCACCTATACCCCTCATGTTCAAGGATATGATGTAAGTCATTTGAATACCCCATAATGGTTGCTTGCTCTAAGCACCCTGAGGTCTTCTGATGCAGATATAGGAACATCCGTAACATCAAGGAGTTCATCACGAAAAAGGGATTTTGTTTTAAGCCTACCTCTTAAGTGCCTAGATCCGGACTTAGATTTTTTTCTCACCGTAATTACGCGCGATAGGCGTAACCCCCAATCGGAAGGAGCATGTTTTGTGTGATTAGGCTAATTAATTTTTTCGATCGGATGGTCTAGATTGAATGATGCCGGTATATTTTGGTCGTCGCCACTCAATCCATGGATGAAATCTACCCCACTAACTTCCTTGCATATCTAAATCCTGTGTTTAAACTGTACTTAAATTAATTTTTTACAAATCTTCATTAAAAATTTACTGTGCCATTTGCTGACCGCCACCTATTTGATTGCTCATGTACTCAATTAAACGTTCCCCCGCCATCACTAAACGTGTTAACCATGCGCCCGGGATGGAAACCAGTGTTAACCATGCGCGCCACCTATTTGATTGTTCATGTACTCAATTAAACGTTCGCCCGCCATCATTAAACGTGTTAACCATGCACCCAGGATGGAAACCACTGTTAACCATGCGCGCCACCTATTTGATTGTTCATGTACTCAGTTAAACGTTCGCCCACCATGATTAAACGTGTTAACCATGCACCCGGGATGGAAACCAGTGTTAACCATGCGCCACCATTAAACGTGTTAACCATGCGGAGCGTTAAAGAGAGTGTAAAAATAGACCTGATCCACTGTCATGACTATTGAGTTGCCCACTTCGCCATGCAGTTGGCCTTCTCCTCCTGTGCGTTACTTAATACAATATGTGAAAGGGTCGCATCAACGCTGTCGATGTTGTGGATGATTTTTGTTACAGAGTATTGTGGGGCGCAGGTTGCGAACAGCAAGAACGTCTGGCTCAAGGGTGACACTCCAGCGTGGCTCCGACAGGGTTCAGGGCGCAATCACCCAACTTCTCTCAGTTTGACAGGTACAAATTTGCCTCTGCACTATTTTTTTCTGTTACTAAAATTAATATTTGGTTTCCCTATGTATCCACAGGTAAATACTGCTCCTAGGTTTATCGACAGGATTTACAACTCTTTAAAATATTTTTGGTACTCATGTCGGTTCCTTAGCTAGTAGCGGAGATTGTTGTTTATCCATACTTATATACGAATTCTTTTGAAATTATTCGAGTATCTTTACTGTCTAATGTCCCGAATAATTTCTGTTGGAAGCACTTTAAAATGAAGCGCAAATTCGCCTTCATAATGTAGTCATGTTTCAGTTTTCTTTTTCTACTATGCAGGACTTTGAGTCGTGTCCTAAATTATATGGTTGCTTCAATTATGTCAAAGTCGAACTCGTAATTACAAGCCAGACTCGTAATTATAAAAAATTATTATAATCATATAAAAAATTATAATTATTTAAATTGCCTTTCCAATTAGTTTAGTTAATTGGTGAGTTGCATCGGCTGGACCTGTGGATCTCAAGGTTAAACTTCATTAATGATCTGCTGGGCACTAATTCCGTCAAGTAGATCTACCCCAAACAATATTTCCATAAATATAATGATCTCCAAAGTCCATAAATCACAATTAAATAACGATCATATCGTTTTAAACATGTATAAATTGTTATTTCATTTATTTGGCAATAAAAAGTTATCGAAAAAACAAAATTATATATATATATATATATATATGTTTAATTGAAAAAATTATGTATAATAACTAAAAGAAAAAACATATCTATACTCGTTAACTATAATCTAAACGTGCTTAAAATAATTAAATAAAGAAATAAAACTGTTTAAAATAAATAGGGTTATAAAGAATTGCGTTGGAATTGCTATCGTGTTTAGCTATGGGTTCATGCTGCTCAACACCCAACGTGAGAGCAGCAGTAAACACAAAGAAACTCATGAAAACTAAAAACGAAATCATGGAAACGCAACCAAAACAGAAGCCGAGGCTCTTTCAGATTTAATGGTAAAAAATATATCGCAAATCCATATGATGTAAGCATACATTAAAAAAAAAAAACGTCATGTTTTACTTAACATAGAACATCGTTAGAGGTCATCTTCTATGCCTAATGGGAAATTAAAGAAGATGTATTTATACTTCAGCTAAGGAGAACTTATATATTATGATTATAAAAAGATGGTGAGAGACTTGACAGAATATATATAAGTTCAGAAAACAAATGTTATAATTAGATTAATTATTTTTGCTTGATTCGAAGTATGGAAATCTTTGAATTTTTATAAGAATTTGTATTATAAGTTGAGCAAATGAGTTGTTTCTATTATTTCATGTCTAGCCAGGTTATAGGTCGACCTAATGTCATCAATTACTTTGATTTATTACTAGGCTATGTTTATGACTCAAACTTGTAATTGGCAGCATTTTAATATAAGATTATAGATATTATAGAGCTTTGTTGTTGAGTCTGAACCCTATCACAAGATGAATATATGATAATTAATAACGATGAGTGTAAGGAAATCATGAAATATAGGAAAATACAAGCTGCAGCGAAACCTAAGAGATAACAGTTATGCGTGAAAAGGAAACCTGACACAGGATTTCAGATAAACAAGAAATGCTTTTATTGGTAATATAGTTAAAGTACCCGTGAGTAATATCGAGCAGGATTCTTGCTAAAATTAATGTTAGAGTTTAATGAATTTTAAAACAATCAATTTTAAATTGACACGACTCCCATAAATATCTTATCTGACCTTTTAATTTTTTTATCGTGTGTTTTTTTATAAAATCTGTGAGTCAATACTTGGTATTATTTTTTTTAATTAATGTTGAGTTTAATGAATTTTAAACAATCCACGTATAGAATTTTGAATTAACACGATTCCCATAAATATCTTATCTTACCTTTTAATTTTTCTATTATATGTTTTTTTATAAAATGTGTAAATCAATACTTGCTACTCGCTAAATGTGTAAATCAAAACTATTTATTTCAAATAATTTATTGCACATACCTAAATCTTATGTCTAATTAAACATTCTTCGACCAAATGTAATTTACAAGTTCCTAAGAATGCATTTACAAAGATTTTATCTATTTATCAACTTGATTCAAGATCCATGAAATTATGTACACAATCATAACCCTACCACAGCTTAAAAATTCTGCAACATAACCCAGAAGAGATTGCCAATCGATGATGGCATCCTCTGAGAGAACAACCATCGATTAGTTGTGAGTGCTTCTTGAGGGTGCGTTTTGAGAAAGTTGTTATTTATTATCATTATTAACTCATCTTTGAAACAAATGTCATTAAACCCAACAACTAATGGTTAAGTTTCAACCACGACTGGATTCTGGTGAGCGAGAACCTGAATTAGCGAAAATCGTTTTCAAACACTAAGGTTGACGATTGGAAAACTCCCATCGGATATGAAATTGTCAACGGAAGGTGGCCTTCAACATTTTCTTGATGGGAACGACACACAAATGTCTGAAGGCTACATGTTGAAGAGAAACCAGGCCACAAAATACCTTCATAGTGTAAGGAGCTTGGTGAATTTTTACTTCCACAATTTACATAAATCCATAATTCACTGCTAAGTTTATTGCATTTTAATTTATTGTCTTCAAATCAGACCTCGAAAAGCAATCAACGTATAGAATTTTAAATTAACACGATTGGCATAAATATCTTATCAAACTTTTTAATTTCACTATTGTATATGTTTTTTATAAAATGTGTGAGTCGAATTTTTTCTTTAGAAAATGTGTAGTTAAATTCTTTTAATAATAAATATTATTAATTTAAATTAATTTCAATATATTGAATAATAAATATTACCATATTTAAAAAAATTATATTATATTTTAATGTTGTTTTATTTAGTTTCACAAGTTATTTTATTAATATGATTAATCATAATATTTAAAAAATATGAAAATATATTAATCAAATTTACACAAATACTTCAAATATAAATACAAATATAATTATATTCAATGCAACATCAATTACATGCTTGAGTTAGAGAATACAATTTTAACATTTCAACCCAGTATTTTTAATTTGAACTTGAACTTGAACTAAGTAATTGATTCTCAACTCAATTACATGCGGCCTTCAATTTATTCTTAACTTCAAATTATCTAATACGCTATTTTAATCTGTCCCAATTATTATGATTACAATTTAAAAATATGTTATTATTATAATTTGATGGAATTCTTTTAAAATATAAAATTTCATTGAGTTTTTTTTAAGTTAATAACATTTATATATGTTTGCTGAAATTTGAAGTTTTTTTAATAATTTGATTATTTATAAAATAATTAATAACAATTTTATTATTTCTAAAAATATCAAAAAGGGAATAATTATTCATATTGCATTTATTTATTTTTACTAGCAATATTTTTTTATTGTTTTTATTCATTTCTGTACTATAAAAATATGAAGTTCTTATATAATTTGAAATGTATTTATTTTTATTTTTAAAATACTAAATGTAGAATTTCACATTATTTTTTATAAAGATAAAAATAAAGTGAAAGTGTGGATTGTAGATGGAATTATATGGATGCAACATTGTGATATGCATTTGCATGCATAACTCCACATTTAACTGTAATTTAAAATAAGCAAGGTGACAAGCAAGTTTGCAGTCCAACCACACCGAATGCAAATTAAATTTATATATATTATTAATCAATATTATATAAATGGGAATGGGAATGTGGTTTAAAATTATTATCATTAGAAAAAATAATAATAGTGATTAATCTATATTGTTATAGTTAGTGTATTTTTTTATTATAATCAACTTAATATTAATTATTATTACTGCAAATATTATTTAATTATTTAGTAATTTTTCCAAGCTCACTATAATTTTGGCATCTTAAAATGCTAGGAAGGTGAGTGTTACAACAAATATTATGATGTAGAAGATCTAATATTAAACTCATAGTAATAATTATATAATAATAATATTACAGATATAACTAGTTTTAAACACCAACCACTCAAAAACTTATTGTTGAGTTTTGTTACTTATATTTTATTTTTGTTGACAAAGGTTATATTTTGTTGGTTATTTTTTAAAATTATAAATATTGTTTCTAAAACATGTTCCCGTGTTGACATTTGTTGGATATGGTTCACTAATCTAGTTTTTATTTGGAAAAAGATGATGTTCATGTTGGCTAGAGTTTAGTTTTCTTTGGGTTTGTAAGCAATATAGTAAGGGGTTCACCTACTATTAATATTAATATTAATATTGATATTGTTAAATATATAATAATAATTTTATTGTTATTATAAAACATATACTAATATTATTGTGTTTCAATTATAAATAATAATACTAATAATAACTAAAATTGCCATAAATAAATTAAATCTATATTAATATAATATTAAAATACTATTAATAAATATTTAATAATACAAAATAATATAAATATAAAAATAATTAATACAATAAATAATTATTATCATTAGAAAAAATAATAATATTGATTAATCTATATTATTATAGTTAGTTTATTTTTTTATTATAATCAACTTAATATTAATTATTATTAATGCAGATATTATTTAATTATTTAGTAATTTTTCCAAGCTCACTATAATTTTGGCATCTTACAAGGCTAGGAAGGTGAGTATTACAACAAATATTATGATGTAAAAGATCTAATATTAAACTCATAGTAATAATTATATAATAATAATATTACAAAAATAACTAGTTTAATAAATTATTCTTATTTAAAATCATTTATATTGTTATTATTATTTTGCAATAGTAGTAGTAGTGGTGGTATATTATTTAATTCAATATATCATTAATTATTATATATTAGTATTATTGTTGATTATTTAATAACATTGTTAATTGATAATAGCAATAATATTAAATTAATAACCATATTTTTTATATTTGTTGGGAAAAAATAATATAGATTGCACCTCCCATCTTGGAGGAGGAACTTGTTGTTCTTGTCGATCATATTGTTTTATACATTATGTATATGTGCATGTTACTATATTTGTAGTTGGAAAATTGCTTTTCTATATTGCTTCTTCTATTCACCATTAATTGAAAGTTTTGTTGATATCACATCTGTTTTCTTTTATGTTAGGTGATTTCCTTGTTTTATGATGGATCCAGCTATTTGGAGTTGTATTCCATTTGAAATTCTTGAGATTGTCTTCCTTTGGCTCCCTTTATCGGTTGTCATAAAGTTTAGCACTGTTTGTCAGCAATGGAAGACTGCTTTGCAAAATCCTTGTTTCTTATTGCGTTGCAAGCATATCTGTACAGATGAATTTGGATTTATGGTTCCTTTCGTCAATGATGAAGACAATTATTTTGCTGCTGAATACCTTAATCACAATGGGCGGATATCTCGTTTTCATTTGCGATTCATAGATTCAAGATACAAGGTGGAGTCTACTATTGGACCAATGGTGGTTTTATCCTTGCCAACAGAATTCTCCCATTCACGAAACTATTTTGTGATGAATCCATTTACAAAGGCCTTAAAAAACATTGGGCGAATACGAATTGGAGACCGGGGCTTCTTTTCGTTATTGGAGAATGTCAGCAGCAACAAATATGACTGGGTTGTTCTAAAACATATCTATGATAGAATTCAGTCTAAATTTTATGTTTACAGTAGTCTTTATAGGGTTTGGCGAAGGGCTGATCTTCCATTTGGTGGCACTTCACCCCCTCAAAATGGAGTGTTTTATAGAAGTAAATTGTTTTGGCTCTACCTCGACACAGAGTATGAATATTATCCTCGATATGGGTATACAATCTACTGGTTTGATGTGATAAAAAATGACTGGGGATTTTCATTTGTTCCAATCACTGACATTCGGTGTATGTCATTGGCAGTATGCAAGAATGAGTTGATATGTCTTATCAATGATGGCTCCACTTCTGTGTGGTCAATTGAAGAAATAGATAATTTTCAATTTGGTCACCCGTGTAGTGAACGAAGAACTGATTACTTTGAGGATGATCGGGGCTTTAGATGGAAGTTGTTGGAAGAAATGTCTATAGATATAAATATGAAATGTCCTGGTTATCTTCCTCTTCGAAAATTCCAAGGTGTGGTTCTTATGTGCAAATGCAGTGAAGTTCCTTTCGTGTTATATGACATGATGGCTAGCCTTTCCTTCCCAGTAGATATTGATAATTCAACTAATGAACAAATGAATGGATTTTGGTCTCCAACGTTGCAGGATTGCAACGATTTGATAGAATCTGGAAATGTCTTTGCAATTGCTCCGCGTATGGATTCTATAGATGACATTCCACCATTAGATGTAGACATGGAGTCTTAGGCTATTTTCCATTTTATATTCTCTCTGTCGTCGTGGAAAATATTTCTTTTATGGTTTTATTTACTTTGCATACTTTTGGGTGTGTATGCTAAGACTATGGATATTTATATGGCTCCATTCTGAGGGGGTGTCTTCTATATGTGTATGTAACAGATGGTGGACATTAAATTCCATTGCAATTTGCTCGAAAAATATTTATTTTTTTTGTCTCGTTTAGTCCTCTTAATTGCATTTGAATGTGTTTGGATGTTATCCATTTCTCTCTGTTTCTATAATTGTAATTACTGTGACTTATTCTATACATGGTGTTTCCATCAGTTTTTTGTCATTGATTCTCAAACAATGTTATATCTTTAGGTTTTTTTGATGGTATATACTTCCAACTATTTAGATATATTTCAAATTCATATAAATATTTAGAATTTTGTTCCATTTATATGGGTTCCCCATTGCAGTTATAATATGATACAAGAAATTTAATCCTTTTTTGTTTTGGCCATTTCAAAAAATCCATTTTTCTTTTCATCCATTTGGTTGGAAAAATAACGTGAACGATTTTAATTTGTTTTGTGGGTGGAAAAAAAATGTGTTCCTTTTTCATCCTTTTTTGTTAATTTATATTGGATATATTATATCTGTTCCATGTTTACTCTTCTATAACAAATATTTTATTATTTGTTCTAGACATGTCGTCTGAAGGTACAAGCAAACGTACAAGAAAAAGGAATAAGTCACCTGCATCGCGTGACAAGTCTAATGAAAGTCGTCGTTTACGGTATCAACAAAATAAGGACACAATAAATGAGCATAGAAGAGCTAAATATCGTAGAAGAACGACTGAAACAACTCTTCAAGACGATTTTATGGTTCCTCCTAGGTATCGTACTATGGATGATATCATGGAAAGAACATTTCCGCTTGGTAGTTCGTTGCTAGAATATGCTCCTCGTCAGCATAATTCTGTTTTTCAATGCTCTCCTGAAAATTTTCATAATATTGAGGAAACATCTCGCAATAGGGAGGAACATCATATTCATAACGTGGATGCAAATCTTCACCCTAACCCTTCTGTCTCTGCAATTGCATCTTCTGAGAAAGGCCAAAGGTTGCAAAATATCCATGGTGGAGGGAATGATGACATTGTATGTGGTGACTTGGATGATAGTTTGATTGGCCATTTGTTTGATAATATGGATCCAGCTGATCGAAACATCGTCTCTTCCAATCTCCCTTCTGAAAATAATGTTGTCCGACGAACAGAAACATTCATCCCTGATAGCAGTTCGCATGGAACAATGGAGGTAATCCAATGATATCTTTACAGTTGATGCAATAGTGGTTGTTTTATTACATTCCTCTATTTACATTTCTTTAGTGAAAAGGTATTTTATTCTCTTGGAGTAGGATACACCTCATTTTAATAGAGGTCTAGAAATTTTCTCCCCGCGTCTTCCATCTCTTAATATGAGATTTGAATATGAAGCACATCATATCCTTCCACTACATTGTCCTCGAGAATCAAATCGACAAACTAATGTTAATGTTCAATGTGTTTGATTTGATTTTTCTTTATTTGAATTTTTGGTGCATATTTTGTTTTTCTTCAAACATGACACAACTCATTTCAATAGAGGCATACAAATTAACTTCGTAGATGTTCCGTCTACTGATGTTATAATTGAAGAGGAACCATCGCATAGCGTTCATCCAGATCACCAGCAAAATGTAAATGTTGAATGCATTTGGTATTTTCCTTCTTTTTTTCATTTATTGTTAAGTGTAACATTACAAATCTATCTTTTTTTGACATTTATTTTTATAAAATATTTTGATTTGTTTTAACAAGAAACAACTAATTTGAATGGAGGCGTCGAAAATAACTCGCCAAATGTTCAATCTACTGATGTTAGAAGTGAAGAGCAACCATCTCATACACTTCATCGACATCGCGAAACAAATGTAAATATTGAATGAATTAATTTCTTTTTTCCATTTTTTCAATTCTAATTATTTGGACATTCAATTTTTTTAAAAATTATGCTGAAGAAACCTTTGGAAACTCTTAGGTTCCAGAAATGCAGACCACACATTTGGAAACGCCATGTCGTAGATTTGTTCCACATGTTTCAAATTTGGGGAGGGAGTCTCGTGGTGCTGAAAATCAAATAAATCTTAGAAGAAATTATACTATTCCACATCATTCTCGACATGCTCCAACCAATACAAATCATATTTATTTTGATGAAAATATGATTGCAGTGCATAAAAGATTTCGAGAAAAGCTAGATAGCTTGTCAGTTGTCCAAATGTGCCACATTTGCAATGAATCATATCCTGGAATCCACGTTTTGAGAGATGCTGAAGGACCTGTTTGCAGATGATGTAAGAATGAAAGAGGTTCACATCGTTTTTGTGGCTATAATAACATGGATCCTGGCGAGCAACCTCATATTTTAAGAGTTCTTACTCAAGTTGAAGAAATGTTAATAGCACGTGTAAATCCTATTTTGCAAGTGACACATGCTCGAGGTGGGCAATATAAGTATAGCGGACACACAATTAGCTTTCCCCAAGATATTTCAACAATTGCACAAAGACTTCCGCGCCATGTTGAAGATCTTGACTTTCTGATTGTGAGGAGACATGGTGCTCAGTCTAAACATTATGAATGTTATGGATGCATTGCATTTCAAAATTGAACGTGATCCATATTATCGAGATGTTGTGATTGACTATGATTCAGTGAATGCTCTGCCTGAAAGATCAACAGATGTCTCCTCCAGGCTTAAATTTGTTGATTGTGACATTGCAGAACCTGAGTTCAGTGCAGCTAATAATGAAGGGTTTCCTCTTAACCATTTGCCGTCTCATCCTTCGTCTTTTATTGCTCGCCTACCTAATGAACGGAGAGAAGTGGAAGAAATTAGAGCATTTCTTGATAATGTTGATTCTTCAGATGTTGATGAAATGGATTGGCCCAATATTGGAACGTCTCCAGTGAATGAATATAATACTGAGGGGTTATTGGATATGGCATTCCCCACATTGTTCCCCACTGGTGCTGCTGATTGGTTGCAACCACGCATTTGTACTGTTGAACTTCATGAGTATGCATTGCATCTTCTTAGATACTATGATCAGAGGTTTGGAAGCCATCCTCGCTTCCGATATTTCCTGTTGAACATGATAATGAGGCATCGTAGCCAAGCAACTGCTTCAGTTTTTGTGAAGAAAAATTTACATGATAACTCATCGACAACAATTGATGAGTTGCGTCAGCAACTTTCTGATTTACCAAATAATAAGTTGGTTGAGCATCTTATGCGGTTTGGGTCTTGTCTAAGAGGTACAAGGGCATACTGGACTAAATGTCGAGCTGAATTGACTGACATGATTACTCAGTTGGGATGTCCATCTTTGTTCTTTACTTTGAGTGCAGCCGACACAAAGTGGCCAGAGCTGCATAGCCTCATGCCCGCACCGTCACATTCTCGTTCCTTAAATGAGCATCGTATGAAGGTTGAAAATGTTATCCAGTACCCTCATATTGTTGCCACATTTATGCACCATAGATTCAATATATTTCGAGAGGAAGTTATCCAAAAATATCTTAAAGCTAAAGACTTCTGGTACAGGTTTGTTTTCTTGAATTTATTTTCTATTCATTGTCAATTTCTTATTGATTTTCCATTCATATTTTTCATATTAGTTCTGTGTTCATTTTTTCCAGATATGAGTGGCAACATAGAGGTTTAACACATATCCATGGTTTCCTATGGTTGCAAGGAGCTCCTGACATGGAAAGACTTGATTGGTCAAATGATTGTGATTTGCAACATGCAAAGAGATTCTTTGACAATTATGTAACTGCATGGAATCCACGTGAAATACATCATCACAATATAATGGTTCCAAGAAGTCTCAATGATGACCCTTGCCTACTGAATACTGATCAGATTTTCTCTTGCAATCCTCATAATGATTATGAAGAATTGTTGAACCGTGTCCAAAGGCACACAAAGTGTAGTGTAGATTCTTGTTTGCGCAAAAAGGGCACTATTCTCGCTTGTCGGTACAATGCCCCATGGGATCTTTCTGGGGAATCAAGATTGTTCATAGATGATCAAGGAAGAAAAAAATATGAACCAGCAAGAAATGATGATAGGCTCAATGTACATAACATTGACCTTCTAACAATGTGGCGTGCAAATGTTGATTGCCAACCAGTGCTTTCTCGACATGCTGTCCTGAAATATATTGCTAAGTATGCATCAAAAGCAGAGAGAAGGTCTGAAAGCTATCATGATATGTTAACTAGAATTTCAGATTCTTTTGCCTCCGAGGATCATGCTTTATGTGCTTACAGGAGGTTTCTTGCAGAAACAGTCGTTGAACGCGACATTGGGGCACAAGAAACATGTCATATGTTGCTTAAGTTGCCTCTTGTTGTGTGTAGTCGACAATTTGTTTCCTTAAATGTTGGGAGAAAGGTGTTCAAAAAAATTTCAAGGGATGGCCTACACTGTTCATCTGAGAATACATTTGTTCAAAATTATCAGAAGAGACCTTCTTTCCTCGACCATCTATCTTTGATAGAAACACCGAGATCTTGGACCTATGAGAGCAGCCATAAAAAAGATCCATGGAGGCCAAGAGATGCTCATGCAATTGTTCGGGTGTGGCCACGGTTTTACTCTATTCCTGGTGAGGATTCAGAGGAATTTGAAACGTTTTTCTGGTCAGAATTGCTCTTGTACAAGCCGTTTCGTGACATCTCTACAGAGATTGGGCTTTCAACTAAAATTATTGTTGAAAACTGGAGGAATTTTCGATATCAAGCTTGGCATGTTGATCGAAATCCATCAATTGATGAAAATATTGAAGATGGAGAAGATGGTGATTTTTCTAACCAGGAAATGAATCTTGAAGATGATTTTCAAGAGTGGCAACTTTTCTCTCACTTGGTTCCACCAAATAGTGTCAATGTTTCTGATCTTCACACCCTTGGTCGAAGGGATTTTGATATATCCTTTGACTGGCAAGGTACAACTATTTCTGATGATGTGGCCGAAGAAGCTATTAATTTTATAAGGAATGCAATATCAAGGGGTGATGTTGGTGACCTTTCAAATAGAACATTTGTCTCTCCAGATTCATTGGCAGAAAAACAATGACTTGCTTTTGAAATCGTTTTAAGGCATTCTGCTGAATATGAGATTCGTGAAGCTCTTCTTATGATTATTCTAGGCACTACAGGCACTGGCAAGTCTTTCCTTATCCATTGTATTTCTGAGGCTCTTTCTAATCTGTCAAGTAATGGGAAAAGTCCTTTTCTTCTTCTTGCCCCAACAGGAATAGCCGCTTTCAATATACATGCAAAAACAATACACTCTGCTTTGAAAATCCCAATTAGAGATATGAAACCACTACAGGGTCAATCATTGGCACTATTCCAAGAGGAAATGAGGCACATTCGATATATATTGATTGATGAAATGAGATTTTTAGGATCAAGGTTGTTGATGCAAATAGATTCTCGATTACGAGAAGCATTTCCAGATAAAAAGAGTTGTCCTTTTGGTGGTAGATCGATGATCCTTGTGGGTGACCTTGGCCAGCTACCTCCTGTGAGAGATAAGCCTTTGTATGCAGGTAATACAGCAGGGAAAGTCTTATGGAAAAAATTCAATACTGTTGTCACTCTTGACACAATATTTCGCCAACAAGGGAGCGATGAGAAACAATCTTGTTTTCGTCGAGTCCTCAATAACATAAGAAACGCAGAACCTGTTCTTGATGATTGGGAGTTTCTTATGTCGCGGGATGATATCAGGTTGCATCCTAGAGAAAGGGATTTATTTAATGCAGCAGTTCACATGTTTCCAACAAATAATTTGGTCTCCTTCCATAACAGACATATGTTGAAATCATTAAATTCTCCAATTGCACGATGTATTGTTGTGACTTCAAGACGTTCAGAAATCAGTGGTGCCGATGATGATCAACTGGACCGTGAAGTTTTGTTGTGCCGTGGCCAGCGTGTTATGTTGACATGTAATTTGTGGGTTGAAGCTGGCTTGGTGAATGGTGCACTTGGGTATGTGAAGGAAATATTTTATATGCCCAACTCTAAGCCACCTGAGCTTCCAATGTTCACAACTGTTATTTTTGATAAGTATGTTGGTGTTTCGTTTGATGCAAGCAATCCAAACATTGTGCCTATCACACCAGTGATAAGAGGAAATCGAAAACAAATTCCTTTAAAGATGGCATGGGCTCTTACAATTCACAAGTCACAAGGTTTGACTTTAGAGCGAGCATCAATTGATATCGGGAATAGAGAACAACAAGGGTTGACCTTCACAACCATATCAAGAGTGAAATCAATAGATGGTTTGCGCATTGCACCGCCTTTCTCTTATCAGCGGTATGCCAAGATGAATAATAGTGTGTATGTTACAATTAGGAAGAAAGAAGAGGAGAGATTGAAGTCCATATCGCTATGATATGCAACTATTTATATAATAATAATGCTTTTGATATATTAATGACATGTCTACATTCATCAAATTCATAGTAGTATTTTGGATTGTTGTTTACATCGTTTTTCCTGTTCTTTAATTTTCTTGTTTTTATAATGTCGTTTTTTGTTATTTTTCTTACAATGAACCATTCACAGGTAGAAAACTAGTTACACGAGCCAGCCATTAAAAATCAATATGGAATTCCATATCACTGTCACATGTAGCTAATAGTGTTTTGACATATTTATATAATGTTTTATAATTGTTTTTATTATCGTCTCTTTTTTCATTTAGTATAGGAATTCTTTTGATGTATTAATTAAATGAATACATTCATGAGATGCAATATAGTAATATATGAGAAATTCCAGACATCATTTTTCATGTTGTTCAATATACCTCCATTTTTTAGTCGCTATTGTTCTTTTGTTTATAGTAAACCATTCAGACATATATAGCCAGTTTTATTAGCCAATCATTAAATTCAAGATTGAAGTCCATATCCCTATTACATGAAATTAAAAATATTTATCAATGTGGTTTGCTAAATGTGTTGTGGTTTGGTTCAATGACAAGATATTTATATTTGTTAATAATATTGGACTACAATTAATATATACATTGAAATTAATTTGAAACAAATATTGAATTACTAACATTATTAAAATTTCATTATAAACATTGAGTTTAGAATTTTGTGCTTTCTTGTTGATTATTGTAAAATGGGTCATATCACACATTTATTTTTATCATTCTTTTCATGTGTGCAGTATGTTTTTCTAATGAGGTTTATAGCATCACGTTTTTAAGATTCAGTTTTTAAAAAACAATAGAAACGGGGTGTTATATAGTGTTATGTATTAATTAAATGAATACATTCATGAGATGAAATATAGTAATATATGAGAAATTCCATACATCGTTTTCCGTGTTGTTCAATATACCTCCAATTTTTAGTCGCTATTGTTCTTTTGTTTATAGTAGACCATTCAGACATATACAGCCAGTTATATTAGCCAATCATTAAATTCAAGATTGAAGTCCATATCCCTATTACATGAAACTAAAAATATTTATGAATGTGGTTTGCTAAATGTGTTGTGGTTTGGTTCAATGACAAGATATTTATATTTGTTAATAATATTAGACTACAATTAATATATACATTGACATTAATTTAAATACAAATATTGAATTACTAACATTATTAATATTTCATTATAAACATTGAGTTTAGAATTTTGTGCTTTCTTGTTGATTATTGTAATATGGGTCATATCACACATTTATTTTTATCACTCTTTTCATGTGCAGTATGTATTTCTAATGAGGTTTATAGCATCGCATTTTTAAGATTCAGTTTTTTAAAAACAATAGAAACGGGGTGTTATATATATATATATATATATATATATATATATACCTAGATGTTTCTATCTCTTTCTGTATAAATTTTTATTTTGTCGTTTTCCTTTCAAATGCAGGTATGGATAATAATGATGGGATCTACTATAATCAAGCGGTGGCGAATATTTCTAGACTCATCAGTCTTGTTTCTTACATTCGGGACAAGCTAGATAGAAAACATGGGTTCCATCCTACTTTCATTGATGAGCACCTTCGTGTGCTTGATGAAATGAAAATCAATGTGAAATACCTGTTGCATGTGCACATGAGGGAGGCTGGGAGAAAAACAAGAAGGGATTGGTTGGAAAGCGTTAAGTATCGTGATCATTATCCTGTTGATTTGAATTGGTGTTCCTTTTGTGGTCGGTCTGGTTGTGTTCTTGAAAAGGCTATTTGATAAATGACATTTGATGGACTGTTTTGAGTCCATTTTTGTGGTGAGATTTCTTTATGTAAAGACAACAAAACACATATGTTAATTTCAGTCCTTCAATTTTTATAATATTAATGGTCCCTTTGCTTTATTGATGTTTTATGATTATACTATTAATATTTCATTGTATTTGTTGATCAATTGGGTTTATAACATTGATTCCTTGATTTTTCCGATTCTTTCGGTTTGTAATAATATTCCGTTCACATTATTAAATTCAAATATTGGGGTTTTTATATTAGTCCTGGAGTTCAATACTAATGCATTGTCCAATTTCACATTATGAAAAACACTTACTCAACTTAATATAAACAGAATGGATTATTGGTATAACTTATGTTTTTAATAATGTTCCCTTGAGTTCATGAATTCCTTTGGTTTATAATATTGAAGCCTTGGGTTTATTATATATTTTTGTTTATATTATTAATAGTCCCTCCACTTTATTAATCTCTTCATAAATATAATGTGGTTGTGATACTAATGTTCGACTAAATTTTTGTTCCCTTCGCGTTATTGGTCCCTTGGGTTATTAATATTTTTCCCTTGGGTTCACCAATTCCTCTGTTTTCTAATATTGGACCGTTGGGTTATTACTTCTTTTGGTTTATAATACTTTTTTAATCGATTAGGTTTGTTAATAATTTTTATTTCTATTACTCATTTGTTGGGTAATGTTTTTCCCTCAGTTCACCAATTCCTTTAGTTTATAATGTTTAACCCTTGGGTTTGTTAGTTCTTTCGGTTTATAATATGAATAATCGATTAATGTCATCGTTGATCAAATGTCACACTCTCACAAATATTGTCTCCATATGAAAATCACCCATGGCCAACCATGGTCATAGTTGGTCCTTTGGTTTATAATTTTTTGGGTAATGGTTGTCCCTTGGGTTCACCAATTCCTTTGGTTTATAATATGAATAATCGATCAATGTCATCCATGATCAAATGTCACATTCTGACAAACATTGTATCAATATGAAAATCACCCATGGCCAACCATGGTCATAGTTGGTCCAAAGTCGCATTGCGACAACAATTGTCTCAATGTTTAAATCAATTCCCTTGGGTTCACCAATTCCTTTGGTTTATAATTTTTTGGGTAATGATTTTCCCTTGGGTTCACCACTTTCTTTAGTTTATAATATGAATAATCGATCAATGTCATCCATGATCAAATGACACATTATGAGAAACATTGTCTCAATATGGAAATCACCCATGGCCAACCATGGTCATAGTTGGTCCAACGTCGCATTGGGACAACCATTGTCTCAATGTTTAAATCAATTCCCTTGGGTTCACCAATTCCTTTTGGTTTATAATTTGTTGGGTAATGGTTGTCCCTTGGGTTCACCAATTCATTTGGTTTATAATATTAAACCCTTGGGTTTATTAGTTTTTTTGGTTTATAATATGAATAATCGATCAATGTCATCCATGATCAAATGTCACATTATGACAAACATTGTATCAATATGAAAATCACCCTTGGCCAACCATGGTCATACTTGGCCCAACGTCGCATTGCGACAACAATTGTCTCAATGTTTAAATCAATTCCATTGGGTTCACCAATTACTTTGGTTTATAATTTTTTGGGTAATGATTTTCCCTTGGGTTCACCACTTGCTTTGGTTTATAATATTAAACCCTTGGGTTTATTAGTTTTTTTAGTTTATAATATGAATAATCGATCAATGTCATCCATGATCAAATGACACATTATGAGAAACATTGTCTTTAGACATTTGTAGACCATGGCTCATGGTCATGGTCAAGTCCAACGTCGCATTGGGACAACCACGATCTTCGATGTTTAAATCAATTCCCTTGGGTTCACCAATTCCTTTTGGTTTATAATTTGTTGGGTAATGGTTGTCCCTTGGGTTCACCAATTCCTTTGGTTTATAATATTAAACCCTTGGGTTTATTAGTTTTTTTGGTTTATAATATGAATAATCGATCAATGTCATCCATGACGAAATGTCACATTCTGACAAACATTGTATCAATATGAAAATCACCCTTGGCCAACCATGGTCATACTTGGCCCAACGTCGCATTGCGACAACAATTGTCTCAATGTTTAAATCAATTCCATTGGGTTCACCAATTCCTTTGGTTTATAATTTTTTGGGTAATGATTTTCCCTTGGGTTCACCACTTTCTTTGGTTTATAGTATTAAACCCTTGGGTTTATTAGTTTTTTTGGTTTATAATATGAATAATCGATCAATGTCATCCATGATCAAATGACACATTATGAGAAACATTGTCTCAATATGAAAATCACCCATGGCCAACCATGGCCATAGTTGGTCCAACGTCACATTGGGACAACCATTGTCTCAATGTTTAAATCAATTCCCTTGGGTTCACCAATTCCTTTTGGTTTATAATTTGTTGGGTAATGGTTGTCCCTTGGGTTCACCAATTCCTTTGGTTTATAATATTAAACCCTTGGGTTTATTAGTTTTTTTGGTTTATAATATGAATAGTCGATCAATGTCATCCATGATGAAATGTCACATTCTGAAAAACATTGTATCAATATGAAAATCACCCTTGGCCAACCATGGTCATACTTGGCCCAACGTCGCATTGCGACAACAATTGTCTGAATGTTTAAATCAATTCCATTGGGTTCACCAATTCCTTTGGTTTATAATTTTTTGGGTAATTATTTTCCCTTGGGTTCACCACTTGCTTTGGTTTATAATATTAAACCCTTGGGTTTATTATTTTTTTTGGTTTATAATATGAATAATCGATCAATGTCATCCATGATCAAATGACACGTTATGAGAAACATTGTCTCATTATGAAAATCACCCATGGCCAACCATGGTCATAGTTGGTCCAGCGTCGCATTGTCACAACCATTGTCTCAATGTTTAAATCAATTCCCTTGGGTTCACCAATTCATTTTGGTTTATAATTTGTTGGGTAATGGTTGTCCCTTGGGTTCACCAATCCCTTTGGTTTGTAATATTAAACCCTTGGGTTTATTAGTTTTTTTGGTTTATAATATGAATAATTGATCAATGTCATCCATGATCAAATGTCACATTCTGACAAACATTGTATCAATATGAAAATCACCCATGCCCAACCATGGTCATACTTGGCCCAACGTCGCATTGTGACAGCAATTGTCTCAATGTTTAAATCAATTCCCTTGGGTTCACCAATAACTTTGGTTTATAATTTTTTGGGTAATGATTTTCCCTTGGGTTCACCACTTGCTTTGGTTTATAATATTAAACCCTTGGGTTTATTAGTTTTTTTTGTTTTATAATATGAATAATCGATCAATGTCATGCATAATCAAATAACACATTATGAGAAACATTGTCTCAATATGAAAATCACCCATGGCCAACCATGGTCATAGTTGGTCCAACGTCGCATTGTGACAACAATTGTCTCATTGTTTAAATCAATTCCCTTGGGTTCACCAATTCCTTTTGGTTTATAATTTGTTGGGTAATGGTTGTCCCTTGGGTTCACCAATTCCTTTGGTTTATAATATTAAACCCTTGGGTTTATTAGTTCTTTTGGTTTATAATATGAATAATTGATCAATGTCATCCACGATCAAATGTGACATTCTGACAAATATTGTTTCAATATGAAAGTCACCCATGGCCAACCCTGCTCATAGTTGGTCCAACGTCGCATTGTGACAACAATTCTCTCAATGTTTAAATCAATTCCCTTGGGTTCACCAATTTCTTTTGGTTTATAATTTGTTGGGTGATGGTTGTCCCTTGGGTTCACCAATTCCTTTGTTTTATAATATTAAACCCTTGGGTTTATTAGTTCTTTTGGTTTATAATATGAATACTCGATCAATGTCATCCATGATCAAATGTCACATTCTGACAAAGATTGTCTCAATAGGAAAGTCACCCATGGCCAACCTTGGTCACAGTTGGTCCAACGTCGCATTGTGAAAACAATTGTATCAATGTTTAAATCAATTCCCTTGGGTTCACCAATTCGTTTGGTTTATAATTTTTTGGGTAATGGTTTTCGCTTGGGTTCACCAATTGATTTGGTTTATAGTATTAAACTCTTCGGTTTATAATGTTAATCACACATTCGGTTTATTATTCTCTTGAGTTTAAAATACTATTTCTCAGGGTTTGTTAATTTCTTAGATTTTTCAGTTTAAAATATTAATTCTTAGCCTTTATTAATCTTTATTGTTTATAATATTCATCCGTTAGGTTTATGATATTTATCCGTTGGGTTTGCTGATTCCTTTTCTTTATAATATTAAACCCTTGGGTCGATTAGTTATTTTGGTTTATAATGTTAATAATCTCGTTCGTTTATTGATATCTTATGTTTAAAATATTCATTCTTATGGATTATTAATTTATTAGGTTTTTTAGTTTAAAAAATCAATTCTTACGGTTTATTAATCTCTTGTGTTTTTAATTTTGATCCCTTATGTTTATAATATTTATCCCTTGGGTTCACCAATTCCTATGGTTTATAATATTTAAACCTTTGGTTTATGATGACATTGGGTTTGTATTATTAATTATCCCTTGGGTTTATTAATATCCTCACTTTCAAATATTAATTGTTAGGGTTTATTAATCTCTTGGGTTTTTTGTTTTTAAATTTTGTTTCATATGGTTTATTACTCTCTTGAGTTTAATAATGATTATTAGTAATATTATAATAATATTATTAATATATAATAAATATTATTATAATATTATTAATATATTTTTAGTTTTTCTGGTTTATTAATAATATAACCATCTATGATATTAATATATAAATAAATATTAAAATATTAAATATTATTTTTATTATTTTTATATTAATAAATATTATTATTATATATTATATATATTTCAAGATAATTTATAGTATGTGTATAGTTAATATTAATAATATATTAATAAATATTTTTAATATATATTATTAATACTTATTATAATATATTTTTGTATATATTAATAATATTATAATATTACTAATATTCATTATAAATAAATATTCAAATATTTATTAATAATGATTATTTCTAATATTTTAATATTATTAATAATATATATTAATAGTATTATAATATTTTAATATTTATTTAGTAATATTAATAATATTATAATATTACTAATAATAATTATAAATAAATATTGAAATATTTATTAATAATGATTATTAGTAATATTATAATATTATTAATATTATATATTATAAATAAATATTGAAATATTTATTAATATTTTAATATTTATTTAGTGATATAAATAATATTATAATATTACTAATAATTATTATTAAGAAATATTAGATTATAATGTTACTAATAATCATTATAAATAAATATTCTAATATTTATTAATAATCATTATTTGTAATATTATAATATTATTAATATATATTATTAATAATATAAACAACTATGATATAATATATATTATTAATATATTATTAGTTCTTTTGCTTTATTAATAATATAGCCATGTATGATATATTAAATTATTATATATTAGTAATATTTTTTTATATTAATATATATTATATATATTTCAAGTTAATTTATAGTATGTATATAGTTAATCATAATTTATATATTTAATATATTATTATTCTTATTAATATATAATATATATTTTTCAAGTTAATATAATAAATTTATTATATATAATATTTATTTATTGATATATAAATTAATCTGATGGGTAGTGGATATAGGCCTATCGGCGTATATCAACCACATTGGTAAATGTGGTTGTAAATCTATTTTATATACGCCTATCGGCGTATATCAACCACATTAGTTTTTACTAATGTGGTTGTGCTAGTTACTCTGTAAGGAGTCTTTATATGAAAACAATTCTCCCAAATGCCAATTGTACCATTTTGAAAAAAATTCTACCTTATTAAATACAATTATTAATAAGTTATAAAAATAATAAATGTTCCTTTATCACTGAAATTTTTTCTGAATTTACTAATCACTCTTTAAAGATTCCTTATATGAAAACACCTCTCCCAAATGTCAATTGTACCATTTTGAAAAAATTTCAACCTTTAAATTAAATACAATTATTAATAAGTTATAAAAATAATAGATGTTCGTTGGATTTTTAGTTTCTTTCTGCTGTTGTTCTCTTCTCCCTAACGGGTTTTTGTTGTTCTCTTCTCACTGACGTTTTCTACAAACATTTCTGCATACTGTGATTTCTTACCGTTTGTGTCTGATTAGGTTGGAGATAATCTGATGGAATTTTTGGGTTTAACAACAGAAATATGAGCGGCTGATAAGAGCAATAAGGGTACTAGAAGATGATCTTCAAGCAGAGCCCTGCATGTTTAAGAGTCTCAACACTTACAAAGTGTATGCCGATATTGCTCGACTTTGCTTATTCATAGCCAGAATCTGTGTATTACTGGTTTTTCTTTCTTAATTTAGTTCTTCTCTTCATTCATTATGTCACAATAACAGACGTAAATTAGCCATTTTCAACCAAAATTGTGGGTATATTGTATGTTGTTTAAGAACACAATGAATACTACGTGAAGTTTCTGATTAGAAAGGACTTTTATAAAATTTTGGATTTATTTGGCTTTCTCTCCCTATTGCTTCAAACTGGTATTCAAACTTCAAGAAATGAATATAACGGAAACCCATATCAACTGTTTTGTCGAATAATAATTTATAACAACTTTGGGAGGATATATTGCTTAAATTCACTTATATTGAAAGCGTTGAAGGGTGAAAATTTATGGATTTTTTTTAGTCATACATTAATGGCATCAAGAATCAATGTATTTCGAAATGAATCTAAGATCAGTAATAAAGTAGACGAAGGTAAATCTTTGTCATTTTTTGTGGTTAATTATGAAATTCTCTTTTATTATAAGTTAGGGAAAGCTTAACAGAGCCTGGTCTGCATTTTTTTCATTTTCAAATGTACTTTTTCACTTTTAAATGCAGCGACTTGATCCGTGTTAATGTTGTATAATATGGCAATTCATCACATGATTTTTAATATATGATATGTTAAATTTATTTTTTATTTTGTACTCGTTAATGAATTAATATAATTTGGTTTTTTTTTTTTAATATAAATTATACTGATCTTGAAATTTAATTCTCTCTCTAACCTTACCAAGTAAGAAAGAGATTTACCTATGTAATTTTTTTAATATAAATTATATGGTATATTTTTTTGGTCAAAGTTAATTCTCTCCTTAACCTTACCGAGTAAGAAAGAGATTTACAGAGAAAAACATATTTTAATTAAAAAAAACAAATTATAGAATAATATAGTCTTATTGTTAAGTTGTTAATAATATAGTGCCTTTTGTCTAATTCTTACCAATGCTTTGTGCACGCTTTGGAATGTCAACCACAAGTGTTACGAGATTTGGATATGTGTTGATCCTTTACAACCTTTTTCTAATTACCCTATGTGTGATTGTTCTTTGAAAAAATAAATGATGTGCGGATTATGGGCCGCTTACACCTTGCCTAGTTAGACTATGTTTGCACTATAGGGAGATGGAAAATTGTCTTAGGAAAGCGTTCATATGCATACCCAGGTTCACCATGAGGTGCAAGGGTGGCATAGATTACTTGCTTTCTTTTCGACAGTTTGGTCCTGGTTCCGACTCATAATGAAAAATTTGAACTAATCTAATGAAAAATTTGAAAAAACATGAATTAGCTAAATATATGTGGATATATGGACCACTTACTTTTATGCTAATTATTCTATGTGTTCTAGATATTTTATCAACAAGTTATGTGTTCAAACATCATATGTGAATTGAAGGCCACTTTCTTTTCCCTACTTCAATTATGTGTGATTTGAAAAAATTAAAACTACTTAGTTGCTAAGCTAAATTCTAGCAAAGAAGCGTCATAACCAGTCATGAAATACCATAACACAGTGATGAAAAAATTCTTATGGGTTTCCAACACTTTACAATTACAAAAAATGACAAAAAAATAAGTGAAAATGGGCTTGCTGCCTACTGCTCGTCTTATCCACCCATAGGCGCGTAGCGCGTGTCTGTCTAAACAGAATGTGTGCAGTCAGGCAGAAGAAAAAAAAATCTCCTTCTATGGGAAAAATTTCTCACTGAGGGTGAATAAAGGTGTTGAGATGATGTAGGGGTGATTTTGCAGCAAGCCGAGTAGGAAGATAAGTTGTATCAACAACCGTTAGCTCAAAAGAAAGAATCTAATGGAGTCGTCATTCCTAAGGTAGTGTATTTGGCACATGGGTGGATGAAATAAAATTCTCTTAGTAGGGAGGATGCTTACCTACGTGCAAGTCACAGGTCAAAGTGGTTTGTCAAACGTTAATGGAACAAGTTCAACAGGTACTAAGCTAAGTTAAATGGAAACATAGCATGATACATAAACAATGAAACAAAAACAAAACAAGATGCACAATAAACACACTCAATAGAGAAAAAACACTAATAACTCAACAATAGATAGCTTTCTCCCTTTATTAGGTGTTGGAAGTAGTATAAGATAGAATGCTAAATTTCTTATAGTGGATCCTTCGAGGTACGAAGCTCCAATATCCAACAAGGGATCTCTTCCCCTCAAGTTTTCAGCAAGCTTCTCTTCCCTGTCAAAGGATGGTATATCGATGGACACATGGTGAACTCTTCTCTCTTGGATTGAGGCATTGGGTGACCAACAACTGAATCTTTCCAATCCTCTTACTGCTAGACAACACAAGCTGGTTTGCTGATGGAAAATTTGGCCAACATAAAAATGTGTCTCCCATTTCTCATCCCATGGATGGCTTTTATAGACAAATTTCAAATTTTACCTCCCTCTCTTAGTCCAAGATGGATGGTGACACAAGAGTGAGGGTATGATTCCTTTGTGTGCTGCACTAAAGCCTCAAGGTGGCTTAAAGACGACTATACTTGGATAGGTTGAGTGCGAATATTTTTCTCCAAGTGTGCCAAGTGGTCATGGATTGTGACATTTCGCATCCCCAAGACTGTGCGGTTATTGGAAGGATAGTCATGCACTGTGCGGTTATTAAATTAAAAGCTGCAATGTATGGTTAGACCAAGTGCTTCCTATGCGCAGTCCAAAAAAATTTCCTCCTGACCTTAGGAAAATTTAAATTTTTAGCTCCTCTAATGTATTTCTTCCATGTAAATATTTATTCGTACCTTCTACTTGAAATTTTATAATGTCTTCTGCTTGTACGATTCTCTAGTGTTAACACATTATTGACATTATTAATTCTATCCATTTTCAGTGATTTGTGTATTGTGATTACCTAGGTACATTAATCCCCTAACTAGCCACACTTTGATAGTGTCTATCTAGTTCAATAGTTGTTTTAAAATATTATAGAATCATATCATGCATCAAAAACCTATCAAACAATTCATATAAATATATTTATAGCATATATGCATAGCCATTCACTACTTTGGATTTCACTATGATCTCCATACTAGGAATCCATACTAACATATCCATAATATATATTTTTCACGCAAAAATATTTAATTTGAATTCACATAGCTTAATTCACATCATATAATCATACATTTATAATTCATAGTTACTTTTGATTGATTACATTTAGGTCAAAATATGAGATCAGACCTAATGGTTAAGAGCATATGTTTTCTCCTAAGAGATCATAAGTTCAAAGAAATGGATAGCTACACCAAAGAACACTAAGCTTCCTAAAACATCTAAATGTATACAATCAAATATATAGCCCCTAAATTAGAAGTACTTTGTAAAACATCAAAAATAAAATGTTACAACTTCACATCTAATTTTAAAAAGTGTTGGTCACCTTCATTCTGTCATTAAGTTAAGTGGTTTTGTAAGATTTTAGCCTCATTCAACCCTTTGGGAATTGTTTATGAGTTTTTGGAGCGGGAACCAAACTTGCAATTCATTGTTTCATCACCTATTTTTCTTATTTTAGAATATAAATCTTTGTTCCATTAGTTTTCAAAGGTTTCAGAATAAGATTGATATGTCTATCCTTGAGATCAATTTGAGAAGCATCGAATCCTTTCAACTACTTGAGTTTTTCTTCATGTGTGAGGATTCATTGTTTCATATAATGAGAGCACTATTCTTTTTTTAACTGTTGAATGAGGAGATCACGTGCCACATAATTTTGTACTGAGGTGTAAGTGTAGAAATTATACAATATGCATGTATATTACTGGACTCCCTTGATCTAACAATTGAATCCACTATTAAATATAGAATGCTTCTACTCAATTCTTTGAGGAAATTAAATTGCCAATTGTAAAAACATGAAGAAAAATCAATTGCACATAACAAGATGTTTTATCGTGAAATCTTAAAGCTAAAAACCCCAACTACAATGTATTATGTATATCATGGAATCATGAAACAATCTCATACAAAGCCCAGCTCATAGATCTCTTAGTACAATATGCAATCGTATCACACTGTCATACAAAAATTGGTTCACACATGCACCAATTTACTGGCTCGTGACGGCCTGCCTCCACTGCACAATCCCTGCTGAAGAAGATCCCTGAATGAATTCAATCTTGCCTTGCCTGTACTGTGCAATCCTCATTGGAAACTCCAATGTGTGTGTAGATGCATTGAATGCATCACTATATTCACCACTGATAGTCAAATGCACCCTTTCACCTATCTCTCCACTAGGTCTCCATTGGATCTGACATGCAAGTTGTTAACTACTGTATTTCTTCAATTGCAAGTAAGACACTACTTGTGAATTAATTAAATAATTAATTCACTCGTCTTTCACTAGTGTATCTTTAGTTACAACTAGCACAACTGAGTTTAACTCACTTAACTGAGTTAAACTAAATAACAACTCTCATAACTAATCTTCCAACTCTGTTACAACTGTGTCACACTTAGTTACAACAATGTCCATCATGCATGAGTCACCAACCAACCTTACAACTCGTAATTCCTTTAGCTAACTAGTTTTCCACCTCAGTTAACTGAAATCAAGTGCTCCAATAGAATAAGTTATTATTTATTGTTTGATTATCATTAAGGGCTAATAATAATCGACATGTATTCTATTTTTAGATTTGTGATCTATAAATAGACTTCTCCCATGTTCTAAAAATAGAAACTCATCTAAAGATAGAATTTTCTCAACCATCTAGAATCAGCATCCTGCTAATTTTAGAATATGCTCACCATTCTAAAAATAGGCATACACCTAAAAATAACCTGTAGGCCCCACCTAGTGAAGGTGCTTAATTTTCACTAGGATCATCATCTTGTTGAATCTCAACACTCCCTCTCAACAAGAAAGGGATTATCCTTCACCCTGATCATGTCTCTACGGTATTCAAATTTTCTCCTGGTGAGCGCCTTTTTCAGAATATCTGCATCCTAATCTTCTGTAGGAATGTACTGAAGCAACATGACTTTCGCTACACACAATATCTGATGTGATGATACCAGATATATATATGCTTATATCTATCATGAAAGATGGGATTAATCGAGATTTTAATGCAACTCTGATTATCAAAATGAATCGTTGTAGGATCTAAATGAAAACTCAACAAACCGACCAGGATCTTCCTCATCCAGATAGCTGCACATGCAGCTTGATTTGCTGCCATGTATTCCGCTTCCACTGAATGGAGTGCCACAGATCTCTATTTCCAGCTGTACTAAGAAATAGTTGTAGATCTGATACTAAAAACCCCTCCTGATGTGCTCTTTTTGTCCATTGGGCTGCCTACCCAATCTGATGCATGAAGCCATGCAACTTCACCTCATCCATCTATCTGTACCATAAGCCATACTCAGATGTGCCCCTAAGATATCTCAGGACATGCTTGCCCGCCTTCCAAAAGAGCTTGGTAGGCTTAAGCATTGCTTGACTAAGTTTGTTCACCGCATAACATATTTCTGGTCTTGTACTAACTAAATACATGAACGACCCCACCAATTTTCGATAGACAGTAGCATCTTATTTCCTCCAATTTCCTAGAAGAGGATTATCCATGGGTTTGCAGTCCTCCTTGTGAAACTGACTATCTCCCGAGCATACTTGCCTTGAGACACAAACAGTTCACCTTCTCACTACCATATTTCCAGTCCAAAGAAATAATGAAAGATGCCCATATCCTTCATCTCAAACTCCTTTGCAAGGTCCTCCTTGCATGAGTGTATTAGCAGCTCAACACCAGTCAGTATCAAATCATCAACATAAAGAACAATGATTAAAATTTTACCCTCCACCACAATCTAGGATAGGTTTTCATCCGCCTCACTCTTGGTGAAGCTAAGTCCAGTGAAATAGCTCTCGATCCAAGTGTACCAAGCACAGGGTGCTTGCTTCAGCCCATGCAGCTCTTTTTTGAGTCTGCACACATGCGACTCGCTGCTGAAGATCTCAAATCCTTCAGGATACTCAATGCACACTCCTTCCTCAATGATCCCATTAAGGAATGTAGTATTCACATCCATCTGATGAATGTGCCAACCCATCTACAATGAGAGAAAAAGGATGGTCCTTATGAAAGAATACAGTGCGACAGGTGAAAAGTTTTCTTCACAATCAATCCCCTCGATCTGCGAGAAGCCCCTGGCAACAAACCTTGCCTTATACTTCTCAACACTCCCATCAACAGCTTGATTTACCTTATAGATCCATCTTGAACCTACCATTGATTTATCAACTAGCCTTGGAACAATTTCCCAAGCATTGTTTCTTATAATGGAGTCATACTCCTCCACCATTGCATCTACCCATGTGGGCTCCTACACTATTTCCTAAAAGGAAGATGGCTCTGTCAAAATACATTTGCTCATGAGAGCCATGTATCCAGTGAATCGGTCAGGAGACTGTCTCTATCTGCGCTGTGAAGTAGGGGCTCCTACATTCTATGCTACATAAAGCTTCAGCCTCTTAGCTTCTGTGATACGCCTTCTGCCAATTCTGATGTTTGGCTCTGCATGAGTGGACTCCTCCACTCCATGATCCTGCTCCTATGGCTGATCCACATCTTGAGGCTCATCTTTGGGAACAAGAAGTTCCTCCTCTACATGCAAGCGTAGCTCCCTCTCAAGCGACAACTTCATGGCTTTCTCCTCATTGAATTTTATATCCCGCCGCACGATAGTCATCTGACTATTTAACAAATACACACGATAATTATGGGGTGTTTCTATGTACCCCACAAATATCCTAACTTCTGCAGTCGGCTCCAGCTTCATCCTGGCGTTTTTGGTCAGATGAACATAAACAGATGAGCCAAAATTTTTAAAGTGAGAAACATCCAGTTTCTTACCAGTAAAACCTTCCTCAGGTGTACTCATGCCAAGTACTCTATGAGGACAATGGTTTTGCACATAAACCGTAGTGTTGTATGCTTCCACCCATAAGTGCATTGGTAGGCCTTGATCATGCAGCATAGCTCGTGCAGCACCCACGATCATTCTATTCTTCCTCTCCACGACCCCATTCTGCTGTGGGTTATGAGGTGCTATGAGTTCACTTTGAATTCCTTCTTTGCTACAAAATTATTTGAATTCGTTCGAGATATATTCACCACCATTATCACTCTGCAGAGCCTTCACTTGCTTTCTCGACTCTTTCTCCAGAAATGCTTTAAACTCACAGAACTTTGAGAATGTTTGATCCTTCTTCTGTATGAAGAAGATCCATCATCTACACGAATATTCATCAACAAAAATAACATAATACCTGTTTTTTGTTGTTGAAGCAACCAAGAATGATCCACACACGTCTGTGTGAACTCTCTCCATGATCACCGAAGCACGGTTCTCCTTTTCATGAAAGGTGGTCTTCACAAACATACCCATAGTAAATCCCTTGCACTAATATATCTGTGCAAGTGTACCCTTGGGAATTCCAGTAGAAATCTGCTGCAAAATATTCAAGGCACCATGGCAAAAATGGCCCAATCTCCTATGCCATAATTCGCCCTCATCCCAGCTCACCACTTCTTCTTCTTTGCCCACCATTGTAGCACAGCCATCTACCTCCAGCTTGTAGAGATTCTTGACTTGAATCCCTATCCTCTTGGTTTGACTCGTTTTATGTCGCAGGAAAGCTTTTCCATCACTGAAAACAACATCATAACCTTTGTCCTCCAACATCACGACTAAGACCAAGTTCTTGTTTAGACCTCGAACATGCATAACATATTTCAAAAAAAATGGTTTACCTGACTCCCTCTCAAAGGTAATGGTACCAATGTCGGTCGCGTTGTATCGTCCATCGTCTCCCATCTCTATATGCATTTAGAGATCTTTCTCCTCCAAGTCATTGAAAATATCCTTATCTCACGTTATGTGGAAGGAAGAACCACTATCAAGATACCACACCAATCCCATTGCGCTTGAAACAAAGCATGCGATCAAAGAGAAATCAAGTTCAAATTGTGATGCAAGGGCCTCACCAGCTGTAGCTCCAACAACCTTCTTGTTCTTATTTTTCTGTGGGTAGTTAGTGGCGAGATGCCCATGTTCGTGACAGTGAAAACACTTCACCTTGGACAAATCCAGCTTCTTGCACTTAGCCTTAGATTTTGGATGGGATTTCTTCCCCTTCCCTTTCCTCGCTTTGGCATCCAAAGCACAATCCTCTTCATCATCATGTTTTGATGAAGAGCCATCCCTAGTACTTTGCCTTATCTCCTTCTACACTAGATCCGACCAAAGTCGCTCCCAATCCGGCAATTTCTCCTGCGCATTGACAAAGTCTTGATAATTGTGCCAACTCTTTGAAAGTCCAAGGAGAGCCAAGCTCACCAATTCATCATCAGCAACAGTAATTCCCACACTCCCCAGCTCATCCCTACATTGTACAAACTTCGTGAAATACTTTGGAATATTTTTTCCCTTCTCCATTTTGATTTTTCTGAGTTTATCTTTCAATGCCAACTTCCTATGGTCGTTGCTGCTTTGGAAAAGATTTTTCAAAGCCTTCTGTTGAACCCTTAGTTAAATTGAGAGGGGGGGGGGGAGGGGGGGGGGGGGTGAATCAGTTTAACACATTCATGGACTTTTAAAACTTTTTCATTAACACTTGTTTACACCTTCATTTCATGTTCAACTTAACATGTGAGTGATCTTAAAATGTGAGCAGCAAGCATTAATATAATGTAACAGTATACTTGATATGAGAGTAGCAAGTATTAAGCAGAAAACCATATCAACACATAAACATCATGCACAGAGACACCAGATATAAGTGGAAACCCATAAAGGGAGAAAACCACCTCTTATTATTGTTGTGATGCAAAGGCATTTTCCAAATCCCTCTCACCACTGATTTTTTGTAGGCACCAACCTACAGGAGGCTCCAGCCTCAATTCTGCAAGCTACAACTTGCAAGGAAGCTCCAACTCCCATCAATTTTCTGCAGGCACCAACCTACAGGAGGCTCCAACCTCAGTCAGCTACAACTGACATTTTATCAAGCTACAACTTGATGTGGAAGCACCAACTCCCATCTATTTTCTGCAGGCACCAACCTACAGGAGGTTCCTACCTCAGTCAGCTACAACTGACATCTATCAAGCTACAACTTGATAGGGAAGCTCCAACTTCCTTACTCTTTCAAAAGAAAAACACTTGTTGATTTAACTTGGATATCAACTCTGTTCTATACCTTCTCTTCTGATATTCATCAGTCCTCATATCAACCCTGCATCATCTCTGCTCAGCCCCTCCTTCTTCTCTACTCGGCTCCTCCTTCTTCTCTGCTCAGCTCCTCCTTCTTCATGTCTTTTCTCCTCAATTCTTTATACTCTACATTCTCTATATTCACACTCTCTGACCTCTTGCAGCTTTCTTATTTTCTTCAACTTTCTTTAATTCTGTTGCACACTCTCTCCTTTTCTCATTCTGTTTTCATCCACTCTTTTCCCCTTGGATATTATCCTATTTTATACAACCTAGCTTCATGGTTGTTTGTATTCTACTGGGAATTCGAAATGGACAGCCATGTCTCTTTGCCTTCTGCCTTCTCATCTCTTTTATCCGCTCATTCAGAAAACATAATTGTAGGTACCAATTAATATTACAAAGGATATTTTTCTCTCCTGGGACTTGCCAATGCATCACAAACAATATAAAATCAATCACAACATTTACATTCAATTACAACGAAAACTCCACCACTCATTCAGCTCTGCTCGCTCGCGCATTTGTCTTTTCTTTGACCGTGTCTTTGTCTCTTTCGGTTCTGGCTTCGTTTGTTTCCTTATTCACCGTCGCAGGGTAATGCCCATATGCCATACATATGTAACTGTGCTTTTTATATCATGCTAATTGATTCTCGACACAATAATAATAAGGCGTTTTGATATGTGCACTGTCGTGGTGTAACTACTATGTATCTGTAACAACGCCTTTTATATATAACACAACTTCAGCTCTCGGCATAATTATAATAAGTTTTAACAAACAAACTGCCGCGTTCAATATAACAATATAGAGTCATTTTAATACATAAAAATGCCCTTTCGGGCCCACTTTCCGAGCTTGTATTATCCTCAGATGCGATGCGATCACTCCAATTCGATGCGATGCGATGGATCGCTTTACGAATACTTCTGATTGCGATTAATCGCAATCGCAACTTGCATTTGCATGTTCTGATGCCCTGCTCCTTCTTCGATGCGATGAAACACTGTTCATTTGGATGTGCCGATGCAGTGAATTGCTCCGATGCGATTAAATCGAAATTCAAACACATATTAATCACAGTTTATACGCCCATCGGGTCCGGAACTCAATCGCAATCGCAATATTTTGTTAACATGTTCCGCTTGCGAACTTTCTCCGATGCGATTGGGTGAGGGTCCCACCATATAAGAATTTGTTTGTATTAGGCCGAACAATAGAGCGCCTTTCATATATGTATATAGTATGATTTGTTCCTTTGAATATAAAGCACAACATATAACGTATATGTATGCGCATATATATATATGTGTGCGTGTGTGTGTGTGTGTGTGTGCTTTGGACCCTTGTGTATGTAATGCACTGCGTATATATGTACTTTCCGTCTACCTTAGTGTACCTTCCGGTACCGGGGTACCTATTCTTTAATTTTCTCGTAGAGGGGTCCCACTCCATGGTACTTCGTATATAGTGCGTTGCGCATATATATATATATATATATATATATATATATATATATACTTTGACCCTTTTTTTAAAGGCGCTACCCATATATAAAGCACTGCATATAGGTATGTATGTATACTTTGCCACTTTGGTCTTTAATGTATCCACCAGTTGGGGTAATGATTCTCGGAATTTTATGTGGGGTCCCACCTGCATATTAATTTTGGTTATATCCAAGAATTTACATAAGGTTTTCGGTCATCCACCTTATACATTCACATACCAACTCATTTTCATCATACATGTATGAATTCAACCTTGTACATTCAATCTTACAACTCGACCCTAGTTCAATCCAAACTCAATGCTCGGCATGTACATAAATTAACCCATATATCACACAATTCATATTGCGTCGAATTCGCATATTCAACCATTATATGTGCCCTTGGTTAAACTCGCAACCATAGTTTGAACAGTCCCGATCAATATAAACTAGAACTGGGCCCCGCATTAACGACCCTTCCACATCCAATGGCAGACAGCACATAGCCTTGCTCCATACAATCTGACGGATATCACTCGAGTTAACTGCATGAACTTTAACTCGCGATGAGGGGTGGTTTTCCAAAATCGCTCAGGGACACGTGTCGCCCAACGTATGGGATTGTGTTGATTTTCTAATTACTGCTTGCCCGACAAAGGTGGTGCGATCAAAACCGGAAACCCACCTTTCAGTCGACACTTCCACAGTTCAGTGGTTTCAACTCCGGATTCTTATTCAGCTACGCCTTAACTACAATAGGGGCTCATATTATGCATTGCCGAATACAACATCGACATAAATGTCGATTCTTTCAATAACCCACATAACGCAATTCACCCCAGTTACAGAGATTATTTGCACATTCTTTCACCATTTCTTCTTGACGGTCAAAGCCCATTCACATAGATTTCAGAACAAATTCCTCATTTATACATACAGGTTTAATTACAAACCCTTTATGCATTCAAAACCATAGTACCATCCAAAAACCCTATCATAGAGTCTTATTCATACATGCCCACACAAACTCATACAATTTCTTATTGAACCTCTCAATTCACTGCCTTGGCTTCCTCTGCTCCTTGACTGATGCTGCTCCTTACTTCTCTTTTTGTTGCCTCTGCTACCTCTCTGCTGCCTCTGTTCCCTGTCTTCTACTTTGCCTTATTGCTGGTTCAGGTGCTACTCCTTTGTGCTCCTTTGCCATCAATGACAACATTTCCAACAGTCTCCCCCTTTGGCATTGATGGCAACACATCCACCAATAATCCAATGCTTCCTCTGCCTATCTGCTTTTCCTCCCCCTTTGACATCAATGGCAAAGGGTTGCACATCTCTCAGTTTAGATTCTATCTCTACATTTCCTCTCTCTGAGATGTGTTTAGGCCTTCTTCTTCTGACTTTGTACCCTACTGCTCCAAACTGGTGTAAAAGAGTTGTTGAGAGAACACTTTGAGGATTATTGATCTTGAATGTACACTGCAAGTTGATACAATCCCAAAGCACTGACTCCTTTCACTTGTATAAAGCTGAAAGTGAGGATCATGACACTTCATAGAACACATTGTACCAGCTTTATCTAATCAGGGATGCATCACTGGATTAAACCTAAAATACTGAGAATACTTCAAATATACTTCAGTCTCTATCTGATGTAGTGCGCCAATACATTTCTATTGAGGAAGATTTTGGATGGAATATGTCTTCTTCTGCAATACTCATCTGTAGTATAGTATTTGTTCAATTGTGATGAAGCCAATATGTCTTTTATATTTGTGGTTCACCTTTCTTGCCTGTTGGTGATGATTTGAGCTAGAATGCTGATAATGATATTACACTTAATAGTTGCAGGTCCTCGTTACTAATGTGATCAATGAATCAAGTTAGAGTTTACAACTTATTATGAGATTAGATGATATCTTTCAATCTAAGAGACCAAATGACTTTACTGCTTGTATAGTGTACTTTCAAGACAAACCCTTCAATGTATTGGTCAATCTCACTTATCAACCATGTTGTTTTATTTATGACATAATGAGTATGTATGTCAATGATCAATCTCTCTTTAGAGGTGAATTTCCAACAATTCCTTTGTGTGCTTCAAAGCTCAATATAATGCTTCAAATGTAAACATAACACCGATTCTTTAGTACTGCCACTGACCTTTTTATGCTGAATGTAGATAACGCTGGGAATTTTACCTTGATGTACTTTTTCCAAAATCCTTTGATCCTGGGAACCTATATCATAATGCTGCTTCACTGATAATGCTTGGTAATCTGTTGATAAGCATGCTTCTTGTACCTAAACACCAATTGATATTACTTTGATAAACCGTGCAGAGATTTCACTTTAGCTTTCACATGAACCCATAGTTTCTACTATTGATCTTTCCACTATTCACACCAACAATCATCAATATACTGAATCTAATCTTGGCATCATTAACCTTTTTCTTATTCTATCATTCTGGTTTAAAAGAATGTCACTGCATTTTCTTTTCTTGGACTGCTCCAGAATCATTGCTGCTTTATATACACTTTCAAATATTCTGACATAATGATCTTTAGAAGGACATCTTCAGTTTCTATACTATGAATCTTCATGGACAGATCACTCAGAGATTAATCACTCACTTAACTGCCTACCTCCAAGGGGAATTTTCATTGATGAATGATGTCATGACATAATGATGATAGGCACTTCTCTTACTAATCCTTCTTAATGTGATTCATTTTTTAATTCTAGCAGTATGATGCACAATGTGATCATCACTTAATGTGATGATTTTTCCTTAGATTACATGTTCATGGCTAATGTTCTCTCTACTCCCAAGGCTTCTTGCTGCTTTCTCTCCTTCCATCAACCTGTTGGATATTGTGTGCTTCAGGTGTTCTTCTTCCTCTATAGTTCTCTATTGGAGAAAATTTTCCTGTGCATTCTTGATCTTATAGCTGTCCTTATTCCAAGGAGCTCTTCTTAGATGACTTTTGAGGGGACTATTTATGAACTGCTCTTCCCCTGGGATGTTGCTTCATATTTATCACTGGTTGGATATTTTCTTTTGTTTCTAGAGCAGCTCCCCCTGAGACTATGATGTTTTCATTATGTTATTGAGATAATAGGCTCCCCCTTTCTCTTTTCCTTCCATACTTTATTGGGGTTCTTCATAATGTCTGCACTTATGTTAGATTCATAGTTTTGTTTGATTGGATTGGATTTCATCATCTGTCTGGATTTATTTAATATATATGGCAGTTTACAGTCCTTTGCTTTGTGACCAAGTTTGAGGCATACATAACATCCTATTTTATCAAAGTAAATTTGAGCTGATGTATAATACTTTGTTCCCTTTCTTGAATACATTTTACAATCAACAATTTTATGTCCAAAATTATTGCATGCATAACAGTAGCCATGGAAATGATTTGTGTACCTGGTGAAAGATTGTCTTTTCCCTTTGCTTGCTTGAGGTGTTATTTTCATTTGCTGCATCCTTTGTTGGTTGGACTGGATTTGCTTTGTCTTACAATATGCTGCAGTATGTCCAGATTTGTGGCAAGAGAAACATGTGATATTTTTCATAGGAGGAACAAACCTCCTTTGACATCTTCCAAATTTATTCAATTCATATTCAGGAGTGTGAGGGCCCTTTCCAGCTGACTGTTTCATCCTTTCATTATCTGTCCTACCATGTTGTTGCTTGATTCTATTTGTTTCTTTACAAACCTTGTTCTTGCTGGCTTATTCTTCTGTGGGAATCTTCTGAGCTACTTCATTTTCCTTTACAACTTTTACAAAGACGATTTTCTTGTTATCTTATGCCTTGGACTTACTAGTTTCTCCTTCATATCCTATCCCAGTCTTTATGAGAGGTGACCTTTGTGCATTTAGAATCTGGTCCAACTGTCCAGAGCCTTTCATTAGAGGTGTATTCATTAATAGTTCTCTTTGGGATTTTTCTAAGTTCTTTCTTAGGCTCACTACTTCTTCTTCCAATCTTTCACATTCTTGACTTTTCTCTCTCATTTGTTGCAGCAGAGTGTCTTCTACTTTCTTTGCCTCTTCAAGCTGTGTCTTCAGGCCAATAATTTCTTTCCTATCTTCATATTCTTTCTCATCACATATTTGTACCAAGCTCTTAAGGTCTTTCTTTTCATTCTTCAATTTTTCTATTTCAGTCAGAGCTATGTCAAGTTTGGCTTTTTCTTCAGCTGCAATTTCTTCATGGCTCTTACTACCATTCACACTAGCAGGTACCTCATTGGATTGAACATCTTATTTTTGATATGAATTTCTCTTTTTCTTAATTCTCTTCTCCTTCTTGACAATGTAATCTTCAGTGTCTACCCCATGCATGAAATGCAGTCTGTCCCTGATTTCTTTTGTTGAAGTTAAATCCATTATTAACTCAAGATCATTGTTATGAAGATTGTTATATATCACACATTTTTCCTTGGCATTCCTCTGTTGTTCTTTCACCATGGGTGAGTCTTTGCAGTAACCATCACATACAAGCTTCCATACCTCAGGTTCATAGGCCATTAAACCGGTTTTAACCTTATCTCTCCATTCAGGAAAGTTTGTTGTATTTAACACAAGTGCATTTTGATAGTCCATGACTCAACCAGATCTCCTTCAAGCTATTAAGCTTACACTAAAGGAACCTGCTCTGATACCAATTGTTGAACCCTTAGTTAAACTGAGAGAGGGGGGGTGAATCAGTTTAACACATTCATGGAATTTTAAAAAAATTTCATTAACACTTGTTTACACCTTCATTTCATGTTCAACTTAACATGTGAGTAATCTTAAAATGTGAGCAGCAAGCATTAATATAATGTAATAGTAGACTTAATATGAGAGCAACAAGTATTAAGCAGAAAACCAGATCAACACATAAACATCATGCACAGAGACACCAGATATAAGTGGAAACCCATAAAGGGAGAAAACCACATCTTATTATTGTTGTGATGCAAAGGCAAGCTCCAACTCCCTCTCACCACTAATTTTCTGTAGGCACCAACCTACAGGAGGCTCTAGCCTCAATTCTGTAAGCTACAACTTGCAAGGAAGCTCCAACTCCCTTCAATTTTCTGCAGGCACCAACCTACAGGAGGCTCCAACCTCAGTTAGCTATAACTGACATTTTATCAAGCTACAACTTGATGTGGAAGCACCAACTCCCATATATTTTCTGTAGGCACCAACCTACAGGAGGCTCCTACCTCAGTCAGCTACAAATTGATAGGGAAGCTCCAACTTCCTTACTCTTTCAAAAGAAAAACACTTGCTTATTTACCTTGGATATCAGTTCTGTTCTGTACCTTCTCTTCTGTTGTTCAAAAGTCCTCATATCTGTCCTTATATCATTTCTACATCTTCTTAGATTCACTATCAGCTCCACCTTCTTCTTTTCTCAGCTCCTCCTTCTTCTTTTCTCAGCTCCTCCTTCTACTCTGCCTCACTGCTTCATTTCTGCATTCTCTGACTTTTCACAGCATCTCGTTCTGCTCCTCCTTCTTCTTATCTTCTCTGCCTCAATTCCATACTCTGCAATCTCTATACTCACTCTCTCTAACCTCTTCCATCTTTCTTATTTTCTTCAACTCTCTTAAATTCTGTTGCACACTCTCTTCTTCTCTCACTCTATTTTCGTAACATTCTCCCCTTGCATATTACCATGTTTTATACAAAATATCTTCATGGCTATTTGTATTCTACTGGGAATTTGAAATGGATAGCCATGTCTCTTTTCCTTCTGCCTGCTCATCTCTTTTATCCACTCATTCAGAAAATATAACTGTAGGTACCAATTTAACATTATAGTGGGATATTTGTTCTCTTCCGGAGACTTGCCAATGCATCACAAACAATATAAAATCAATAACAACATTTACATTCAATTACAATGAAAACTCCAGCTCACTCATTCAGCCTCTTGGCTCATTGCGCATTTGTCTTTTCTTTGACTGTGCCTTTGTCCCTTTCGGCTCTGTTTTTTTCCTTGTTCACTGTCGCAGGGTAATGCCCATATGCCATACATATGTAACTGTGCTTTTTATATCATGCTAATTGATTCTCGGCACAATAATAATAAGGCATTTTGATATGTGCACTGTCGTGGTGTAACTACTATTTATCTGTAACATCGCCTTTTATATATAGCACAACTTCAGCTCTCGGCATAATTATAATAAGTTTTAACATACAAACTGCCGCGTTCAATATAACAATATAGAGTGATTTTAATACATAAAAATTCCCTTTCGGGCCCACTTGCCGAGCTTGTATTATCCTCAAATGCGATGCGATCACTCCGATTCGATGCAATGCGATGGATTGCTTTACGAATACTTTTGATTGTGATTAATCACAATCGCAACTTGCATTTGCATGTTCCGATGCCTTGCTCCTTCTCCGATGCGATGAAACACTATTCATTTGGATGTGCCGATGCAGTGAATCGCTCCGATGTTATTAGGCCAGAATTCAAAAACATATTAATTATAGTTTATATGCCCATCGGGTCCGGAACTCAATCGAAATCGCAATATTTTGTTAACATGTTCTGCTTGCAAACTTTCTCCGATGCAATTGGGTGAGGGTCCCACCGTATAAGAATTTGTTTGTATTAGGCCGAACAATAGAGTGCCTTTCATATATGTATATAGTATGATTTGTTCCTTTGAATATAAAGCACAACATATAACGTATATATATATGTGTGTGTGTGTGTGTGTGTGTGTGCTTTGGACCCTTGTGTATGTAATGCACAACGTATATATAGACTTTCCGCTTTAGCTTTAGTGTACCTTCCAGCTGGGGTATTGATTCTCGGAATTTTCTGTAGAGGGGTCCCACCTTATGGTACTTCGTATATAGTGCACTGCGCATATATATATATATATATATATATATATATATATATATATATATATATATATATATATATATATATATATATATATTTTATCCTTTAGTAAAAATGAGTAACAATCATAGATGTTTATACGTATATAGGTATGTATGTATACTTTTCCACTTTGGTCTTTAATGTATCCACCAGCTGGGGTAATGATTCTCGGAATTTTATGTGGGGTCCCACCTGCGTATTAATTTTGGTTATATCCAAGCATTTACATAAGGTTTTCGGTCATCCACCTTATACATTCACATACCAACTCATTTTCAGCATACATATATGAAGTCAACCTTGTACATTCAATCTTACAACTCAACCCTGGTTCAATCCAAACTCGATGCTCGGCATGTACATAAATTAACCCATATATCACACAATTCATATTGTGCCTACTTCGCATATTCAACCATTATATGTGCCCTCAGTTAAACTCACAACCGTAGTTTGAACAGTCTCGATCAATATAAACTAGAACTGGGGCCCGCACTAACGACCCTTCCACATCCAACAGTGGACAACACGTAGCCTTGCTCCATACAATTCGATGGATATCGCTCGAGTTAACTGCACGAACTTTAACTCGTGATGAGGGGTGGTTTTCAAAAATCGCTCAGGGACACATGTCACCCAGCGTATGGAATTGTGCTGATTTTCTAATTACTGCTTGCCCGACAAAGGCGGTGCGATCAAAACCAGAAACCTGCCTTTCAATCGACACTTCCATAGTTCAGTGGTTTCAACTCCGGATTCTTATTCAGCTACGCCTTAACTACAATAGGGGCTCATATTATGCATTGCCAAATACAACATCGACATAAATTTCGATTCTTTATATAACCCACAGAACGCAATTCACCCCAATTACAGAGATTATTTGCACATTCTTTCACCATTTCTTCTTGACGGTCAAAGCCCATTCACACATATTTCAGAACAGATTCCTCATTTATACATGCAGGTTTAATTACAAACCCTTTATGCATTCAAAACCAGAGTACCATCCAAAAACCCTATCACAGAGTCTTATTCATACATGCCCACACAAACTCATACAATTTCTTATTGAACCTCTCAATTCACTGCCTTTGCTTCCTCTACTCCTTGACTGATGCTGCTCCTTACTTCTCTTTTTACTGCCTCTACTACCTCTCTGCTGCCTCTATTCCCTGTCTTCTACTTTTCCTTATTGCTGGTTCAGGTGCTGCTCCTTTGTGCTCCTTTGCCATCAATGACAACATTTCCAACACCTTCCACATTGCAAATGGAGTGGCTTTCCTATGAAGGGTTGACACAATATGGTCTTTCACACCTTCTAATGGAATTATTCTCATCTTTGCTACTTTCTTTTGCCATGCATCAAGTAATGCAGCATCCGTCGAAGTGGGCTTAGCAACATCGCTATCGATGAAATCCTTCAAGTCATTATCTTCCAGCACCGCTTCCATCCTGTCCTTCGAGGCTATGTAGTTCGAGCTTCCCTCGAGTGCATACTCCAACCGCAACCCATTGAAAGCCATTTCAATTTTTACTCAACTGTCACACCAAGAAATGCTTGCAGCAAATTCGAATTGTTCCACCAACACAACTCAGCACTGCTTCAATATTTCAATCTTTAGTGATTAACACTACTTTGATACCATGTATAAATTATAAAATATGCATGTATATTACCATACTCCCTTGATCTAACAATTAAATCCACTATTAAATAAAAAATCCTTCTACTCAATTCTTTGTAGAAATTAAATCGCCAATTACAAAAATATGAAGAAAAATCAATCACACATAAAAAAATGTTTTACTGGGAAATATTAAATCTAAAAACCCCAACTATTATATATTATGTATATCATGGAATCATGAAACAATATCATACAAAGCTCATCTCATAGAGCTTTCATTACAATATACAATCGTCTCACATTTTCATACAAAAATTGGTTCACACATGCACCAATTTACTGCCTCCTGACAGCCTGCCTCCACTACGCAATCCCTGCTGAAGAATATCCCTGAATGAATTTGATCTTTCCTTTCTTGTACTGCGCAATCCTCATTGGCAACTCCAATGTGTGTGTAGATGCATTGAATGCATCACTATAGTGACAACTGATAGTCAAACACACCCTTTCACCTATCTCTCCACTAGGTCTCCACTGGATCTGACATGCAAGTAGTTAACTCTTGTATTTCTTCAGTTGCAAGTAAGACACTACTTGTGAATTAATTAAATAATTAATTCACTCATTTTTAACTAGTGTATCTTTAGCTACAATTAGCACAACTGAGTTTAACCCACTTAACTGAGTTAAACTAAATAACAACTCCCATAACTACTCTTCCAACTTTGTTACAACTATGTCACACTTAGTTACAACGAACTCCATCATGCATGAGTCACCAACCAACCTTGCAACTCGTAATTCCTGCAGCTAACTAGTTTACCACGTCAGTTAACTGAAATCAAGTGCTCCAAGAGAATAAGTTATTATTTATTGCCTGATTATCATTAAGGGCTAATAATAATAGACATGCATTCTATTTTTAGATTTGCGATCTATAAATAGACTTCGCCCATGTTCTAAAAATAGAAACTCATATTAAGATATAATTTGCTCAACCATCTAGAATCAACATCCTGCTCATTTTATAATATGCTCACCATTCTAAAAATAGACATACACCTAAAAATAGCCTGCGGGCACCACCTAGTGAAGGTGCTTAATTTTCACTAGGATTATGATCTTGTTGAATCTCAACAGTAAGCTCTAGATTGAGTAACAAAATAAAGGAGTTTAGAGCCCAAGATTTTGCAAAATACAACTCGACCTAGATGAATATTTCTATTCAGATGATTATAAGAAAATTGACTAAAATCCAAGTATGAATAAGGCGACTGAGAGAAGAGAAACAGATAAACCAAATACTTTGTCTACTTGGGTGAAAAGGAAGAAGATTTGGGAAGTTAGGACACACATATGCCTATAAATCAAGAAACTCAAGGAGTGGAATGATAATTAGGAAAAATGTCATGAATAAGACTAATCAATCATATGAGGAAAAAGTAGGATAACAATAGAACCTAGTACTAGAGTAAAAAATGAGAGATGACATGGAGGAGGACTGAGGCTATCCAAGCCTATCAAAATCTTACAGAAGAGCCATTTGAGATTCCAATTGATAAACCCAACCTGAGACATGAGATTATTAATTAAGGGAAGTCTATGGAAATTCAAGTTGATCCAACCCATCTAGTGGGCCAAGATTATCCCACCTCAGAAATTATTTCTATGACATATAGAATTAATGCAAATATGAGACACAACTTTGACTACCGAAATCCAAAAAAATGTAAATAAGGTGTGGTAGTAGATGAAATAGCGTATGACAATGGGATGAATTTATAACTATCATGATACTTAATTAAGAAAATAGTTAAAGAGAGATTATTCATAGCCCTTAAACATATTTAATAAGGGATCCTTAAGGTAACTGAACTTTGATGTGAAAAGGGATGTAACCTTTGCTAAGTTATCATCCCAACAATTGTGTTCTCTAAGGATTTGAAAGAATTTAATTTATTCAAAATCTAGGATCTCTTGTATTCTTGAAATGTTTTGATGTATTGTCAATTGTCTTTCCTTCCTACATTTTGACAACCCCTTGACAAAAACCTTTGATCCCATAACATCATTAATTTATTAATATATTGGGAACTTGTGAGGCTTAGGCCTATGAATAAAGATATAATTTTAGCATAATTATTGGTGTTATGTCCCACTCTTTAATAGAATTGAATTTCTTAGTCTTATAAGGTTTATCATGACCCCTTTTACTCCTAGTGTCCCTTAAAGTTGATATAAAATATTTACTCAAATAAATTTTTAAATATTTTAGCTAAAATTCAAATATGTTATATTTATAGTTGACATTGAAATAAGTGTTTTTTATTTATTTATTTTTTCCAGGCTTATATTCTAAAATAATCTATTATTTATTTAGTATTTGTTTAATAGTACTATGAGACATATCTAAGCAATGAGTTTTTATTTTTTTTCAATATATATATAAAATCTTCATTTTTTCTTTTAAGAGATGGAAGTTCCTTAACTTGTATGTATATTTAACAATGCAGTTTGTAGAGTTGTCTAGACACCAAATTAGTAAGTGAGACCTTTTTATTATAAGACAAGAGATCCACCTTTGTACAGAAATTTGACTGTTAAAATTTACTAAAACATAACATACCCTACCCTTATAATTTCCCAAATAATTTCTAACTTGTAACCTCTTACCAAAAAAACACATATTATGTAAATATGATATCTTTAACAATCTGTTATGGCACTTATTCTGTAGCTGTATAACTGCCTCTGCTTCATATATTCATATATGGTTATTTATTTATTTTTTACGATGTGTCTGCCTTTTTATTTTTTCATGCTCCTCTGCTCCGTGTTCGAACGGTCGGCTTAATGACTGGAAAAGCTGCAGTGCCAACTACTGATTTTGTATTGATTTTATCCTCTTATAAAATTTTAAACTCAAAGTGTGAATTTTTATTCATTTATCACATATGCGTTGATAATTAAAAAACAAACCTTTATGATAACTCATTATGTCTGAATTTGTTAATGAGTTTACATTTGCATAAGCATATAGTTGGTTGTAATTTTAACTCTGAAATATATAGAATTTGTCAATTGAATTTGTTAATGAGTTAACATTTGCATAAGCATATAGGTGGTTATAATTTTAACTCTGAAATATGTAAAACTTGCTAGTTGGGAAATGGGATGTTATAATAGTAGGTTATATAATTCATTATTGGAATTTGAAAAATTATCAAAATACATAATTATGCATTTTATTTTGGAATTTTGCAAGAAATAGAAGTTAAGTTTTATTATTGGAATACATAATCATGCATTTTATTTTGGAATTTTGCAAGAAATAAAAGTTAACATTTATTAATTAAAGTTGTAAATGGATTTTTTTTTTAAGATGACAGAGTTGTAACATTCTAGAAGAATAGGGAAGTTATATATGGTTGTGTTTATTTTCCAAAAAATTGTAAGGTTGCATAGGCTATCAGGGAGAAATGGAAATATCCCATTTTTTTGGACATTTTTGAACAACTCTTTAGAAGAGTGTGGGCTTAAAGTTGTAGTAGAATTCAATGCATCATTTATATGATGAGATAGCGATAAGATAGAGATAGTTAATTGAAGTCTAGGAAACTTGTTAGGAAGTTTGATCGGTGACAAACCAAGATAATGTTATTTAGTTGTAGTTCAAGGTAAATTCACTTACAAGAATTCAGTTAATAGATTTATTGGAAATTTTCCATTTCAGGTTGTGTATAACAAGTCTCTAAGGGGTGTTTTGGACTTGGTTAAGTTGGCCAAAGAAAGGATAGTAGAGATGATGCCGGAAATTTTGTATAAAGCATACATGACATCGATGAGCATATAAAAAATAAGCTACAAAATTAATGCTAAGGTTAAAGGGAGATTTGTGTAGGAAGTTGAAGGATTTTGGAGAGGATGATATAGTGATGGAAAATTTGAGGAATAATATATTTCTTAGAGGAATGTTTAAGAAGCTCAAGCACAAGAAAATTTGTCTATCTAAAATTTTGAGAAAGACTTTTAATAATACTTACAAGATGGATTTTGCTAGAGGCCTTTGACATTTCTTCAATATACAATGTTTTAAACACATATGTGTTTCATGAAGAGGTAGAGAATGGTGAAGTATGAATCATGAAATAATGAGAAGGATAGTTTCTATTCAATCCCAATGAGGAAATTGAAGTATTTCAAAAAAGTGTTAGTGGGAAAAACCAAGGTTGAGATCAATTTGAATATTTAGCCAAACTGAAAAATAGAAATGTGAAGGATGCATTGCGGATTGCATAGGAGGAATTGGGTTATCATCTTTAGTGGCCTACATTTCTTGAAGATTATGTATTTGAGTCCACATGAGATGAATGATAATTATTTCATAAGAAGGGTATTTGATGCAAAAGCATCCTTTGGCTCACACAATTTGCAACAAAATATTTGTTTGTGGTTTGTATTTTTTATTTTTTAGTTAATTGACTTAGTAGGAGGAATGAAGCTCATTTCCATTGCTACAAATATACTACATATCCACAAGTTTTTATAGAATTCATGCATTTCTATATAATTGACCTGTTGTTATGGAATTACTAAAACACAAATGCATGAGAATTGATTGGGATACTCGAATGGAAAATGAACATGCATTACACCTAACAATACATAGAGAAAATTCAAGAGGAGGTCAAGTGCTACAAAGATTGTTGGACTACCACATTAACTAGATGAATAACTTATAAATTTAGTAAATTAATAAGAGAAAATCAATTCCAACAATCTACAAATACAATAGGATAAGAGAAGGTTTAACTTCAAATTTGAAACAAAATAGTAGGTTAATTTCTTGAACTACAATAGAAGAAGAAGAAGAGGAGAGGGAATGTTAGATCATGCTCAAGGAATTGAAAGGGTGTTTGAAATTATGACCATGTTAGTAAAAAATAGTCTTAATTAAGGGGGCACTAAGACCTCTAGATTGTAATTGAAAAGCTAAAATTGGTTTATTCAATAAAGAGTTAGATTATATCCTTCTATTTCCTATTATTTACATTATTAATTCTATCCATGTTATTTGTATATTGTGCTTACCTAAGTACATTAATCCCATAAGTGTCTATCTAGTTCAATAGTCGTTTTAGAATATTATAAAATCATATCATGCATGAACCAATCAAACAATTCATATAAATATATTTATGGCATATATGCATAGTCATTCACTAGTTTGGATTTAACTATGATCTCCATACTAATATATCCATAATATATATTTTTCAACCAAAAATATTTAATTTAAATTCACATAGCTTAATTCACATCATCTAACCATACATTTATAATTTATAGTTACTTTTTATTGGTTACATTTAGGTCAAAAATATGAGAGAAGGCCTAATGGTTAAGAACATGTGTTTCCTCCTAGGAGGTCACAAGTTCAAATACATAGATAGCTACACCAAAGAACACTAATATTCCTAAAATATCTAAATGTATATAATCAAACATATAGCCCATGAATTAGAAGTACTTTGTAAAACATAAAAAATAAAATGTCACAACTTCACATTTAATTCTACAATGTGTTGGTCACCTTCATTATGTCCTTAAGTTAAGTGGTATTGTAAGATTGTAGCCTATTTCAACCCTTTAAGAATTGCTTATGATTTGTTGGAGAGGGAACCAAAGTTGCAATTCATTGTTTCATCACCTAATTTTCTTATTTTAGAATAGAAATCTTGGTTCCATTAGTTTTCAAAGTTTTGAGAATAAGGTTGATTTCTATATCCTTGATATCAATTTGAGAAGTATGGAATTCTTTCAACTACTTGAGTTTTTCTTCATGTCCTAGGATTCATTGTTTCATATAATGAGAGCACTATTCTTCATTATAATAGTTGAATGAGGAGATCAAGTGCCACATAATTTTGTACTAAGTTGTAAGCTCTAGATTGAGTAACAAAAGAAAGGAGTTTAGAGTACAAGAATTTTCAAAATACAACTCAACCTAGATGAATATTCTATTAAGGTGATTGTAAGCACATTGACTAAAATACAAGTATGAATAAGGTGACTGAGAGAAGAGAAATAGATAAACCAAATACTTGGTCTATTTGGGTGAAAAGGAAGAAGATTTGGGAAGTGAGGACAAACATGTGCCAATAAATCAAGAACCTCAACGAGTGGAATGACAATTAGGAGAAAGGTCATGAATAAGACTAATCAATCATATGAGGAAAAGTAGGAGAACAATAGAACCTAGTACTAGAGTAAAAAATGAGAGATGACATGGAGGAGGTCGGAGGCTATCCAACCCTATCAAAACCTTAAAGAAGATCCATTTGAGATGCCAATTGATAAACCCAACCTGAGATATGAGATTATCAATTAAGGGAAGTTTATGGAAATTCAAGTTGATCCAACCCATCTAGTGGGCCAAGATTTTCCCACCTTAGAAATGATTTCTATGACATATAGAATTAATGCAAAAATGAGACACAACTTAGACTACCAAAATCCAAAACAATGTAAAGAAGGTGTAGTAGTAGATGAAATAACATATGACAATGGGATGAATTCATAACTATCATGATAATTAATTAATAAAGTAGTTAATGATAGATTATTCAGAGCCCTTAAACATATTTAAGAAGGGATGATTAAGGTAAGTGAACTTGGATGTGAAAAGGGATGTGAGGTTTGTTAATTTATCATCTCCACCGTTGTGTTCTAGGAGGATTTGAAAGAGTTTAATTTCTTCAAAATATAGGATCTCTTGTATTGTTGAAATGTTTTGATCCATTGTCAATTTTCTATCCTTCCTACATTCTTTGAGTATCTTCACAAAAACCTTGAATCCCATAACATCATTAATTTATTAAGCTGTTGGGAACTTGTGAGCCTTAGGCCAATGAATAAAGCTAGAAAATTGCCTAATTATTGGTGTGATGTCCTACTCTTTAATAGACTTGAATTTCTCAGTTTTCTAGGGTTTATCATGACCTCTTTTACCCCTAATGCCCTTTAAAGTTGATATGAAATATTTCTTTAAATAATTTTTTAAATATTTTACTTATAATTGAAATTCAAATATTTTATTTATAATTGATATTGAAATAAGTGTTTTTTCTTTTCTTTTTTAAATTACATTCTGAAATAATTTACTATTTATTTAATATTACTATGAGACATATCTATATAGTGAGTATTTTTTTTTTCACTATTTTATATATATTAAAAAAATAAAAATAAAAATAATTTTTTTAAAAGTAAATTTTTTTAATCCTCATTTTTTTTTTTTTAAAGAGATGGAAGCTCTACAGTGAGTGGTGGAGGATGGCCTTATCTACTCAAACAAGTGGATAGAAGTTGGGGTTGTGAGGCCCACATGTGACCGCATGCAACAAATGAACCTAGGTTCCTCAACTTGCATGTATACCGAACAATGTAGTCTGTAGAGCTGCTCAACTTTCACGTATTCCAAACAATATATTCTGTAAATATCGTGTCTTCGACAATCTGTCATACCACTTATTCTATAACTGTCTCTACTTCATATATTGTAATATATGCGTGCAACAGTACTGTTATTGTTTCATGCTCCTCTGCTCCCTGTTCGAACGGTCGGCTTAATGACTGGAAAAGCCACAGTGCCAACTACTGATTTTGTATTGATTTTCTTATATAATTAAAATATAATGCTATTTCCGATAACTCATCTTGTAACTTTTTTACAAAGTAATACTTGAATTTGTATTTAACATTAGCATCAAAAAATAATAGTTGTTTATAATATTAATTCTGAAATATGTAGAATTTGTCAAATCGCTTGACGGGAGAAGTCATAAGTTCACAACACAGGTTTCATACTTTCTTTCTTAAATATTTCCTCAACGGAACATAAAAATTTATGGGATAACATATAAGCATGAATTTTATATTAGGATTTCCCAATACCTAGAAGTTAAGATTCATTGTTGAGGGTGGTGGATAGATTTTTTAAGATTGCACATGCGAGAAAACTAACACATCGTTGTGCTAATTTTCATTGATATTGTAAGGTTGTATGATGCTACACATCGTTGTCTTTCTTTGCAAGGAAATTGTAAGTATGTATGAACTACTACTGAAGAGTAAGATATCTGTATTTTTTTGGGATATTTTTGGACAATTTTTTGGAAGAATATTGGTTCTTACATTTCAATGCATCATACTTATTTAAAAGTTTGATTGATGATAAACTTATGATAATGGAATTTGGTTGTAATTTTAGGTAAATTCATTTACAACAATTCAATTAATTTATTTATTGGGAAATTTCCATTTTAGATGGTGTATAGCATGTCTCTAAGGGGTATTATAGACTTGGTTAAGTTGTAAAAGCTAAGGATAGTAGAGCTGACACAGACATTTTTGTAAAAGGCAGGCATGACATTTATAAGGAGATGAAAAAGAAGCCACAAGAGAGTAATTCTAGCTGTAAGTGAAAAGAAATTTTGTGTAGGAAGTTGAAGGTTTTTTCAGAGGGTGATATGTGATGGCACATTTGAAGAAGATTATATTTCTTAGAGGAACATATAACAAACTCAAGTACAAGAAAATGGGTACATTGTAAAATTTTGAGAATGACTTTTAGTAATGCCTACATGATGGATTTTTCTAGAGGCCTTTGACATTTCTCCGATGTACAATGTTTCTAACTCATATGAGTTTTAAGAAGAGGAAGGACATGGTGAAGTATGAATCACGAAAGAACCATAAGGATAGTTTCTATTCAATCCCAATGAAGAAATTGAAGAAGTATTTCAAAAAGGATTTAGTGGGAAGAACCAAGGTTGAGATCAACTTGAATATTTAGTCAAATGGAAAAAAAAATATGGAGGATGCATTGTTGATTACATAGGAGGAATTGGTCATGTTTAGTGGCCTACATTACTTGAAGGGTCAACATTTGAGTCCACATGAGATGAATGCTCATGGTTACTTAACAAGGGTATATAATGCAAAAGCATCCTTGGTCTCAAGAAATTTAATTTTTACTTCCAATTTGTATTTCTTAATGTTTATTTAATTGGCTTGATAGGAGGAATAAAGAGTTTTCCATTGCCACAAATGCACTACATATCCAAAAGTTGATATAGAATTCATGGAATTCTATATAATTGATGTATTGTTATGGAATCGATAAAACACAAATGCATGATAATTATTTGGGATAGTCAGAGGGAAATTGAGCACATACTACACCTCAAAATTCATAGAGGCAATTCAAGAAGAATTGAAGTGCTACAAATATTTTTGGACTATCGCATGAACTAAATAGTTCTCAGAGTAAGTATAAACCTAGTGAATTAATAAGAGATAGTCAATTCCAACAACCTACAATGAGATAAGAGAAGGCGTAGCTGCAAATTTGAAATGAAATACAAGGTTAAGCTCTTTATCTAGAATAGAAAAAGAAAAAGAAGAGAGTGAATACTAGCTCATGCTCATGGAAGTCAAAGAATATTTGCCATTGTGACTATACTAGTCTAAAATAGTCTAAGTTAAAGGGAGACTAAGACATCTAGATTATAATCAGCAGGATGAAACTGGTGTATAAGAAAGAGTTATATTCTATCCATTTCCTTATATTTTATTTTATTTACATAAATAATTTTTTCCATGTTGAGTTTATTGTGATTACATACGTATGTTATTCCTATAATTTACCACACTTTATAGTGTTGATCTAGTTCTATAGTTGTTTTATAATATTACAAAATCATATCTTTCATCACAAGTCTATTATACAATTCATATAAATTTTTTTTACCATTCATTAGATTTGACTTTAACCTCTATACTAGGAATCCATACTAACAAATTCACAATATACATTGTTCACACAAAATTATTTATTTAAATTCACATAACTTAATTTAGATCATATAACCATACATTTATAATTTATACATACTTTTAATTTATCAAATTTAGGTCAAAACAAGAATATGAATAGTGAGAGAAGGAATAATTGTTAAAAACATGTGTTTCCTCTTAATAGGGGATAGGTTCAAATCCAAAGTGGTATAGAGTGTATACACCTCCATAGAAACAAGAGGTGAACATTGAAATGTATCACATAAATGTAATTGTTTTCCTTTTTCCCAAAATTGAAATAATTTTTGGTTATTAATATTTTTTTTAAATGTAACTTGTGAACTTCATGGTGATGATGGAATGCATTACACACCTCTTCATGGAATAACCAAGACTCCATGGTAAGAATGGGAGGAATTACACACACTTTTTTTAACATAAACAATTATATTTGTATCTATAAAAGCTTGCAATCAAAGTTTAGCAATACATAGCTACACAACGTTTCCATAACATCTTTGCAAAATTAAAACTAAAGCAATCTATCTTCCTTCAGAGAAAAATAAAGAAACTAAACTTCCTAAAATGAGTGCATGTATATACATTAAAACATATAGCCCCTAAATTAGAAGTATTTTCTAAAACATCAAAAAACCATTAGATGTTACAACTTCAAATCTAGTTTTACTTCAAATCTATTTTTACAATGTGTTGGTGACCTTCATTATGTCCTTGAGGCAAGTAGTTTTGCATGATTGTAGTCTCTTTCAACCCTTTATGAATTGACTATGAGTTGTTGGAGAGGGCACCAAAAGTGCAATTGTATTGTTTCATCAACTAATTTTCCTATTTTAGAATAGAAACCTTTATTCTATGGGTGGTTAAAGCTCTCATAATAAGATTGATTTGATTTCTCTATCCTTGAGATCATTTAGAGAATCATGGTTGATTTCTCTATCCTTGATATCAACTTGAGTAGCATAAAATTATTTCAAGTGTTTGATTTTTTCTTCATGATCAAGGAGTTGCAGTTTCATAGAATGAGAGCATGGTTCTTAGATACCATGTGCCGTAAATTGTGTACTAAGGTGTAAACTCTATTGATTATCCCACCTCCAAGATGATTCTTATGATACATATAATTAATGAAAGGATGCCACATGACTTCGATTATGAAAATCCCACACAATGTAGGAGTAGCATATGAAATGAAATATGTCAATGGGATGATTTAGTAAGTGTCATGGTACTTAATTAAAACATTAGTTAAAAAAACATATGTAGCAAGGGATCCTTAAGGTAAGTGAATTTCTTAGTTTCATGTGGCCTTTGATAATTCATCCTCTGCCTATTTATTGGTGTTGTCACTTAGTCACCAAAACAATTGAAATTTTTTAGTTATGTAACACCTATCATTACCTCTTTTGCTCTTACAACTCTTTAAAGTTAATAAGAAACATTTATTAATAACTAAAATTAAAATATTTTATTTATAATTGATATTGAAATAGTTTTTTTTTTTTCTTCCTTTTCTAAAAATTCAAATAATCAAACATTGGGTTAGTATTACTATATTGCACATCTACTTAATGAAAATATTTTTGTCTTATTTTTATATAATTCAATTTCTATCTAAAATAATAATAAAAAATTAAAAGATTCACAAAAACAATCTTAATAGTTCGAATTTAACAATTCCAACCAACAAAACCAAATTTAAGAAAACAAACAAAGGGTCAGAAAAGTGCACTCCGTGGTGAGAAAATTTAATGTACCTCTCTCAATTTAATGAAACCACACTAAAATATATGAAAAAGAAATTCTTTCTTTCAAGGAGATGGCGCCTATATAGTGAGTGGTGTAGGATGGCCTTATCTACTAAAGCAGAAAGCAAGTGGATAGAGGATAGGGTTGTGAGGCCCAGATTCGACCGCTTACACTCTCCTTTCTTGCCCACTAATCTATGTCTATGACTCAGCCTCATTAAATGGCAGCACTATCGCATACTTATCATCCAATTCAATTTATTTGTGAGTATCCAGAACTTGCAAAGATAATGGAAGCCACAAAATTGTCAGGCCTTCCTACTGTGAGTACTCTTGTAATTGTCTTAAACAGTGCAACAACTCAAGAGATGAATTGCAGCGACAAGCTTGAGAGAACAAGAAGTGATGTCTGCCGTGAGCGTCCCCTGCAATGCAAATCGCATTACTTGTCAGCAGAGCGCTTCTCCTTTCATTTGGGGTTCCTGCAAGATGCAACAAAAGAACATGAGTTGCTCAACTTTCATGTATACCGCACAATGTAGTGTGTACAGTTGCTCAACTTTTATGTATTCTGTAAATATGGCTTCTTTAACAATTTATTATTAGGCTAGTTAAGGTATAATTGAGTCTATTTCATTATTGTTTTTATTAGAGAAAATTTATTATAGTTTAATTGTAAATTTAACAGTGAGTATAATTATCACTAGCTGTTATTCTCAAATGTAGAGAGACTCATTATCCTTATTCAAGAAAAATCACCTCACTTGAAATAATCCATTAGTGGTGGGTAAGAAGCAGGATTTCATTCTAGCTAAAATGTTTTTAGATCTTGAGTCCTTAACCTATTTCTTTAAATCTAAAAAGAGTATCTCTTAGCCAAACAAAAGCAATTTTAAAACATACTTTAAACCCGTTATTATGCATATCACCTTATGTATATGTGATGCTTATGTATATGTGATGTATATTATATTCTTGTTATTCCTTTTCTCATGTATATCTGCATTTCTACCTATTTATTTTTTCATGCTCGGCTTCTCCGCTCGCTTGTTTAAGCGGAGGCCTTACTGACTGTAGAGGGTTTAGAGCTAAACTATTAATGTTGTATTATTTTACCCTCTGATAACATCTTAAATTTAAGTATTGTGCTAATTTAAGTGGCCGGCTTAATGACTGTAGAGGCTGCAGAGCTAAACTACTAATGTTGTATTGTTTTATGTTAGAAATTAATGGAGAAAGTTCAGTTAGGATAGGATTGAGATTCTAATTCTAGATCTCAGATCCTAATATTTAGGGAGTGGTTTAAACCACCCGATTGTGAGAAAGCCTATATGTACTAGGTTGTTCTCTTGATTCATTGTATCAGATTGTGTGAGTGTGTTTGCACACTCTCCAGGTTCTCACCTAGAGAGCCATTTCATTAATTTTATCATGGTATCAGAGCTTTAGGTCGAAGCTAAATGGACCTGTGCTGTATAGAGATATGAGGACGTGAGGTTCCATGGAGGATTGCTACAGTTGTGTGTTGTGAAGCGATCTACATGAAAAGAGCTCGTAATGCAGTGTGAATCTGTTGTGTTGTTAACAGCATGTTCAGAATCGCGGCATTTAGAGAGCGGATCGAATCAGATCTCATCTAATTTCCAAGAGATCGATATTGATCTTTCTCGATCAATTTATGCAGCCTTTGTAGCGGCTAGGCTATGACAGCGGGATGTTTGGTGGAGCAGCCTTTGGAGCAATTGTTAAGTGCCTTTGGAGTGCCACATGGAGCCAACACTGGTGCAATTTTCTATGCCTACGCCGGCAGGAGGTAGCTTGGGTCGTGGATCCCAGCTGCGTGAGGATGTCACAATTTGTGTGGGAAATTTGCACAGCTCATGATCAATAGCCCAGAACCTTTTGTCTGTGCTTCTGAATTTTTTGTAGGCAGGTCGTGGAAGGAAGCGAAAGGGCGTGGCACCAGTGTGCGTGATGTTTGTTGCGTCAAGTAGTGGAGTGGACGCTGCGACTATGGCTTGATCTGTTGCTGTCGGTTTCATCTGGAAAGCCTGTGATAACGTTGTATTCGGATTTGGCGAGTGCAACTGCATACTAGTGTTAGAGCTATCCTGACGACTGTCTGGGTTTTTTTTCTTGGGTCGATCTCTAACTGATTAAAGACACTTCAACGGGATATATCTACTCTTATTTTTCGAAGGATGTAAGTAGGTGAATGTTTCTTTTGATGGGTTTGATTTCTTGTTTACATAGAGATTCTGTATCATCACGAATCTTGTCTGTGAATAATGAGAAAATCCTGGCATTGAGATCTTCATTGTTGGATATTCACCTGCTCTTCCGAACTTAATATTTACATAGATGTTTCCTGAGTGGTTCATTGGATTGTTTCAATTATGAGTTGTAACTACTGGAAAGCAGTTTTTGAGCTATTTTTTGTGACGAGTAAGCGTGAAGTGAGGAGCTGGCACGGATTCCAGCGATGGTGGTTTCTCGATTTTTGGAACGGCAGATAAACATTCAGCTGCAAATAATCAAGTTCCAGTGCATTTGTGATCTTGTTTCATATTTGTGTGTTGCTATATGATCTAGTAGATTCATTCTGAAATTTTATTGTTTGACAAACCTAGAAGTTGTAGGTTGTGGAGATCCCAAAGTCAATTGGGTAAATTTTCATCTAATTTATTATATGCGACAATGAAAACGTGATTTTTTTTTTGGCTGATTTAAACCCATCTTCAGAAATATGTGTCATTAGAGATTGCTAATCACATGCATCAGAATTGGATGGTGATATTGTTTCTAGCTTGTTGAGAGGTTGTTTGTTGCTCGTCGCAGGAGCCGAGAGCACTGTGACCTGCGTGGCATAGATGCCACAACATACAAGGTTCTACTGTTGAAGAGCTACCAAAGGGAGGATTCCTGCCTGTGTGGTAACGAGGTTGTTGGAGCTCGTAAGAGGACCAAGTGGAGTCAAAATCTGGAAGTAAGATAAAACCAGATAAGCTGGACCTTTTAACAACAAAAATGTTACCGATGAAATAGGTAACCGCATTGTTACCTAGTTTTTTTTGGTAGCATAAAAAGCACCCGATTTTGAAAAGTGGTGATGCAGAATCACCCCTTTTTTTTTTGTGCACATTTTTGACACTCTAATATTTTTATTTATGAAGTATGAATATTTGTTTTAAAATGTTAGTGATTTTCATGCTAATTTTGAAACGTATTGATGTAGCATCAACTTTTTTTTTTAGAGTAGTGATTTTCATGCTAATTTTGAAACGTATTGATGTAGCATCAACCTTTTTTTTTTAGAGTGGTGATTTTCATGTTGATAATAAAACACAAAACTTAGATAAAAAGATATATATAAAAACAATAAAAAAAACCAATAAAAATGTAAAAAGAAACAAAATTAACTCGTAAAAATAAAAAATTTAAACAAAAATAAATAAATAAAAACAAAAAAAAGACAAAAATATTCAAAAATTATATCAAAAGAAATGACAAAATTTGAAAAAAAACACATAATTTAAAGAAAAAAAAACAAAAATTAACCAAAAAAATTAAAAAAAAAAACATCAAAAACATTTTTTTCTAAGTTATTAAAAAAACCATATAATTAAAAAAAATTAAATAAAATTATTTAAAATAGTTAAAATTACAAAATTAAAATTTAGATAAAAAAAATAAAATACAAAAAAGAAAAAATTAAAATTAAAATTTAAAATTAAAAAAATAATAATAAGAAGAAAAAAATATACAAATTTGAAAATTAACAAGAAAATAAATAAAGACAAAAAAAAAAAAAACAAACAAACAAACAAACAAAATTTAAAATTGAAAAAGAAAATTAAAATAAAAGAATTAAAAAAAAAATAAAAAATAAAAAAAATCACGTGCAAATAACTAAAAAACAAATATCCATAATTTTTTTTTTTTTTTTAATGAAACAATTTATAAATTTTAAAACTAAATAAACTAAAAGATTTAAAAAAAAAATTTAATTAAATTAAAATTTAATAAATAAATTTTAAATTTTAAGAAATAATTAATCCAAAATATTAAATTTAAAAACAAATTTTAAAAAGAAAAAAAAAATTAAAACAAATTAAATTTAAAATAAAAAATTTGAATTAAAAAAAAATAATTTTTAATCTTTTGAAATTAAAAAAATAAAAAATAAAAAATAAAAAAAATAAAAACAAAAGAATTAAATAATAATAATAATAATAATGTTACGAATTAAAAAATATTAAAAATTAAAAAAAAAATTAAAAAAGAAAACTAAAAAAAATAAAAATTAAAATAAAAATTAAAATTAAAAAAAATAATAATAAAAAAAAATAAATAAATAAAAATAAAATAAATAAAAAAAATATTAAAAAAATAAAATAAATAAAAATAAAATAAAATTTTTTGATCGTGGTGGCGCCGCCAATCGGCCTCTCACGCAGGTGGTAGCAGAGGCTAATTCCGGGAATCGGCCTCCCACAACGGGAGGGCGATTCCCGGAATCGGCCTCCCGCAGCAGGAGGCTGATTGGCGGCGCCACCACGATCAAAAAATTATTTATTTTTTTTATTTTTTATTTTTTTTAATTCAATTTTTATTTTTTATTTTTTTTTTAATATTTGAAATTTAATTTGTTTTAATTTTTTTTGTTTTTTTTTTAATTTTTTAAATTTTTTAATTTTTTTTTCTAAATTTGTTAATAAATTTTTATTAAATTTTGTTTTTTTTTTATTTAATTGATATTTTCTTTTAATTTTTTTCATAATTTTTTTTTATTATTAGATTTTATGTTTAGTTTTTTTATTTAATTTTTTAAAATTTAATAAATTTTGTATATTTTTTTTAATTTATTTGAATTTATTATTTGTTTTTTAATTTATTATTATTATTTTTTTAATTACATAAATTTTTTGTATTTTTTTTATTTCAATTAAAATTGTGTATTTAAAATTAGATTTATTTATTTATTTATTCATTTATTTTATTTTTTTTATTAAATTAAACTTAATATTTTCAAATTAATTTGTTTTTTATTTTATTTTTTATTTAATATATTTTATTTAATTTATTTTTTTCAATTTTTCATTCTTAATTGATTTTTAAAGTTTTTTAACTTTTTATTTTAACAATGTTTTTTTTTCTTTATATTTAAAATTTATTTTTTATTTCAAAATTTATTTGTTTATTCATTTATTTATTAAAATTTAATATATATATTATTTTTAAATTTAATTTGTTATTTTAATATTAACATTTTTTTTTAAATTTAATAAAATCTAATATATATATTTTTAATTTAAGTTCATATTTATATATATATTTTATTTTTTATAATTTAAATTTAATTTATTTTTTAAGATTTATTTGTTTTTTTAATATATATTTTTTAAATTTAATATTTTTATTGTATTTTATTTTTCATTTTTTATTTTTAATTAATTTTTCATTTTTTTACTTTTAATTTAAATAATGTTTTTTTTTTTTTTTTTTTTTTTTTTTTTTTAATTTATTAAAATTTAATATATTTCTTTACATTTTTTTATTTTTATTTTTAATTTACTAAACTTTTTCTTTTTCTTTTTTAAATTTCATTTCTACATTTTATTTTTTATAATTTCTTTTTTTTTTAACTTGTTTTTTTTTTTTTTTTTTTTTTTTAAATTTGATATTTTTATTTTGTTTTTATTTTTATTTTTTTATTTCTATATATTTTGAAATTTTTATTTTTTTTTATTTTTAATTTTTAATTTTTTTTTAATTTTAGGTTTTTTTATGTTTGAATTAAAATTTTTATTTTGTTTTTATTTTTTATTGTTTTATTCCTATATATTTTTAAAATTTAAGCTTTAAAATGTTTTTATTTTTTAAATTTATTTTTTTCTTAAATTTTAGGTTTTTTTTAATGTTTGAATTTTAAAAATTAAAAAATGTTATTTCTATTTTTAAAAATGTCAAAAATATGACACAATTTGTTTTTTTTGTTATTCCAGCATCAACTGGTTTTGTTTTGAGGGTGTCTTTTCAATCCTTTTTTCAAGAAACAATTTTGTTTTTAGCATAAATTTATAAAATGTTGAAATTTGACCTTAAAAAAAAACCAAGTGCGTTCTGGAATATACTTTTTTTTGTTTTTGGGGTGTTTTTTCATGTTTTTTGAGTCTTTTTGGGCTAGAGTTCCCGTTTTGAGGTCAGTTTACCTATTTCATCGGTAACAGTGTTCAACATGTCTATATTTTTAGATATTTTTGACTCTGATGATGATGATGATGATATTCTCATGTTGGCATTTGGAGGCATTAGCATGAGTAGTATTTTTAAGTCTGGAATTTTTTCAGAAAAACAATGTGGTTCTGTTGATGACCACGAGAAACAAGAGGCACAATCTGTTGTGCAATATCCTGATATTAAAGAGTCATGAGTTGATCTTTAGGAAGAATGGAAAGAGGAACAAAGTGTTGAAGATCAATTCGACGAGCCACATGAAGCTAATGGCGAAGATGTGGCAGAAGAAGACAGAGCTATAGAGAATTTAAAATGTGATAATCTCATCAATATTTATGTGTGTGCAGATGACAACATTGCTGAAATTTACATGCGTGACACCAGAAATGGTGAGAGAAAACAGTTTCCTATTAAGCCTATCATAACTTTCAAAAGGGCGAGGATAAGCATTCAAGCTTTCCATCATTAGGGAAAAAATGAGGCAAAGATACATCACTATCTCATGACAAAGAAAGTGAAGATGAAGCCTCATCCACGAATGAACAAATATGGTCTCACAAGCATAAAGACCAAGATGAAAACTCTGTTACCAAGTTTTTATGTCTTCTTACCATTGTAAGCCTAGCTGAGACTAGACCAGCAGGTGTATGTTATCATATGTTATTGTTCTGTACCCTTTCTCCATTAAGGGGGTGTGTTAGAAATTAATGGAGAAAGTTCAGTTAGGATAGGATTGAGATTCTAATTCTAGATCTCAGATCCTAATATTCAAGGAGTGGTTCAAACCATCCGATTGTGAGAAATCCTATATGTACTAGGTTGTTCTCTTGATTCATTGTATCATATTGTGTGAGTGTGTTTGTACACTCACCAGGTTCTCACCTGGAGAGCCATTTCATTAATTTTATCATTTTACCCTCTCATAACATCTTAAATTTAGTAGTGTGTTAAATTTTATTCATTTATCACATATCACCCAATAATTATAAAATAAAGTTCTGTCTCATAGCTCATTTTGTAATTTTATACTAACTAAGAATTAAATTTGCTAATGGGTTGACGTAAGAATCAATAATTATGAAGCCCAGTTGTTTATAATATTAAAATTACATTGAGCAGTTTTCTCGTGCAAGTAACAGGATACACTTGATATAAATAAAAGAATATGAAAGTCATATAATTTCCATTTTCCCAAAACATTATAAACCAAAGAAGCTTTTAAACATTTAAAAAAATAATGAGCATGCACTGACTTTAATCTCATAAATAGAATTTTTGGTGATATAATTTAACACGGGATTGGAAAATAAATTAAAAACAGAGAAAACAAGTTTTATTGAGATACTAAAAAATAATTCATTAAATTAGATAATAAAAGCTTGAAACAAGATAATTTTAAAAAATTAAATGGAAAAATATACATGAATGTGATAAGTTTTATTTAAATGGAATTTATCCTTTTGGTGCTTCCTGTGGGCACTACTTAATTTGTTGAGTCGCCTTTCCCTATCTCATCAATGTTTCTTTCCGTTCAAGTGATCTTTGTGCTCATCAAAATATCTTGTGCCAGGTTGGAAAGACATGGCTTATCCTAGTATTTACAACTCAACTCAAATGTGATTTAACGCAAAGAAATCATGGAGATGTAAAATAAGGTAGCTCAATTTTATGTCTAGCAAGTTTTCTTAAACTCAATGGACTTCAATAATGGAAATTTTGATTAGCCAAATAATAAACACAAAGTAAGGAGGATGAAGAGCTAAATAGAAGAACTAAAGAATCTAGGGTAGTAAGAAAGTCCATTTTTTTAACTCTCCTAGTTAATTCTCTACCTCACTTGTTGCTAGATTTGAATCTAAAATTTTATAATATTTTTTTCGCTAAAAGAGACAACATTAATCCCTATTCAAAGTGATTAAATGAAAACTAAAGTTACATCCAAGACTTTTGTAATCCATAATGTAGATAAAAGAACTTTCGGATTAATCACATCATTAGGATTAGGTATACAAAGGATTAGAAATTTTTTACGAAATTTACTAATATGTAGCATTTCAAATTACTTATTCATATTCCTTCAAGATAAAATCTTCATCATTACATAAAGTAACTTGAGGAATGGAATATTAAGTTACATAACTTAACAACCATTGTTATAACATAATAACATAAAGCTCTTTTTCGTAATCTTACATCAATTTCATCATTCATTTAATTAGGCTAGTTAATCACATATTTGATTATGTAAGTGTTAAAATCATACAAGGAAGCAACATTATTATGATGACATAGTACTAGGATATACCCTGGAAACCCCAAAGGGAAAAACCAACAAACATTTAATTTTATTAAACGTCTCATGAGATTATTAACCTCTCACTAAATGGTTATATGAGAGTCCATCCCCTGGCCATCATCATAAAATATTACATACAAATATCATCTTAAATACAACATAACTATCTAGAAGTTATTACATTAATCATGATATCATTTACAAACCAATCCTCAAATATTATGTCTGTGTGGCCTCATTATTTTCCATCAGTGGATTATCCTACATTTGACATTCCATAAATCTCCATGGACCACCAGTTATTTATTTTCCATAATCTTAAACATAATAAGTCCTTTGCATGAGTTACAATCTTTTCCTGCAATTACCACTATCATCAAACTCTCGCATCCAAATAATACATCTTTTACTAATTATATTTTCATGTGCATAATTAAAATGCATACAAAGTATTGAGAGATGCCCCTTTATTAACAATGCACCCGAATTAATTAAAAGTACATAACTACCAAAACATGTATGTTTATCTTTACATATGCATGGCTATGACCCATATTTTTCCATCCACATATCATATGCATATGGTAAAATACATAAATATTACCGAGGCATGCTCATTTATCCCTACTTCATATGTATCATAGAAAAGGGAAATAGTTACATTCTATTTCTACTTACAAGAACACGGTAATATTTCAAAAAACCTCCATGGTTATCACCATTTATATGCACAAGGAGAGGGAAATATTTCAAATATAAACACCACATTAACCATTATTTCCTTTGCACACAAATACATTATTTTCCAAAAGAAAACCATTGTAACTACCCATATCCTTTTAAAGGAGAGGGAAATATTTCAAAGATAAACACCACATTAAGCATTATTTCCTTAGAACATGAATACATTATTTTCCAAAATAAAACCATTGAAAATACCCATATCCTTTTAAATGAAATTAGCACATTATCTATGATCATTGTGCAGGTAATTACATAATATTTTATCTGAAAGAAACTAGCCCTTGAGCTATTTTCTTTGTGCATGAAAATATATGTTCTTTTTCCAAAAGAACCTAACACCATAGCTATCATTCTTGCATGAAAATACATAACATTTTCAAAAAGAAATCTAACACAGTCGTTGTTATCATTTGCATGCAAATACATAATATTTTCCAAAAGAAAGCTAACATAATAATTATGCTTTTCCTCCATGTAATATATATTTCGCTTTGAAGAAATTATTAAAATAATCACATATTCTTTTTAAACAAAACGTGCCTATTTGTCTTTTTATGCACATAATTCTCATACAATTGTTTTCATAAACATAAAATGGTCTCTCTATCTTTCTATATGCAAGGTTCTCATGCTTTCCTTTCAAGAAACTATCATAGATAACCCAGTTTTTATGCACAGAAAACTAGACAAATATTTTAATCCAATAGCAAGGTTGACTTAACTTCTATGTGCATAAACCATGCATTGCACACGATTAATTTCACCATGCAATCTTTTCAAGAATTCATGCAGAGATAACTTATCTTTTATTCTCAGTAACCCATAAAAATAATTTCAAAAGTCTAATGCATAATTGACTTATTTTTTCTTGAAAAGTTTTCCTTTGTTCCCTTATCTCTCGCCTTCATACTTAGTTCTATACCGGTGGTATGTTTGCAAATTCCTTTTTCACCTTCTCTAACATAATTTTCACTCCCATTACGGGACTGGGGATCAAATAATTTTGGAGTAGAAGCAACTCGAGAGAAGAAATTCAGAATATATTCTAATTCAGTTTGATGGGAGTCACTCAAGTCATGTGAGTGGGGAAATAAGAACTTAGGGATTTAACTAAATTCAAAACCTCACAGTACACTTCGAAGAAGTGCTCTACATAGTAAGTATCACACATAATAGAAAGTCCACACCAAGTAGCAAAGGCAAGGAAATTCAGTGCAGAAAACTAACTAGTCAATGAGTTGTGTCAACAACTTTGAGCACGAATAATGTGTCCTGTAATTGGGAGCTTTGTCGATAGATCAATTAAAATATGCTGAATTATATAGGTCTTGAATGACCCAGTCAGAGGCATAGCTCATTACATAGTGGGGAGCGGTACCGGCTTAGATTTTCTCTAGAAAATGGGATAACAGTGTCGTTCTTACAACACCAATTGGCCATCATATTTCAATAATATTAATTTTAAAGTAGTTCAAAATTTGGGACCTTATATTATGTATACACAGTTACAAATAGAACTAGTGATATATTTTTGAGGATCCATAGTACAAACTATTACCTTTGATTTCAATAGAAAACCTGAGCCTAAAAGGAATTTTTTATGTAATTGTAAAATCTTGGTGTGTATGAGAACGAGAGTTACATTAATAAAATTCTTGGTTATGGTTAAAATAAATTGCGGAAACTGGGGTTTGTCGAGTGGCCTCCATTTACTGTCTCTGGTCTGTTGGGGTGACTCTGTACGAGAAATATGTATGCTCCTCTTGTAGGTACATTATGGTTTTACGATATCCCTTGTCCATTTTCATGGGTGTATTTGAGGGGTCCTACTGGTAATATTTCTGTAAGGCTTGTAGGGCATCCCTATATCATGGTATCTCTGGGAAATGGTGGGTATAATGCCCATAATGGTCGCATATGGCGCATGCATGGTTGGTGCGCAATGCTTTCCCTTGTTTTTTTGTGGCATGTTCCTTTTTATGGGAACTTGATGTCAATACATTTCTTTCAGTTTATAGAATAGGTTTTATTTCATCTAACTCCCGAAAAATATTAGTAGGATGGCCTACGATATCACATAATGCACAAGTTTGTAATGCCCTAGGTATTTTGGGGTTTTTAGATTTCTTCCTTTTTTTGTTGTTTTTCTTGTTCGCATTAGTTGGCATTGCTACGTGTGCTTCATTAACCGACGAGGCCTCCTGAGGGGAGATAGGGTTTATTCCTGTACAAGTGATGCTAGGACTTCCTAGCATGGTTGGTGGGACAAACTATCACATAAGTATTATGAAATCCATATTTGGAAATGTTATTGTTGCCAAGAATTGTTTTGACACAAAACTAGGTGGGGGGTACAAAAATGGGTTTTGTGAAATGGCGTAGGGTAGGAATGTCATGCCGGTGGCTTCGGTTTCCATACTACTGGTTCCTATGTCCAGGATAGTTTTGGTGTTTGATGAGAGCATCATGCACACTAGTGCCTTTGTTCTTTCTAGGACCCCCTCTGGTATGATAGGGGATCTCCTAAGAATGATCCTAGGATCAATGATGGTTTGAATTGGCTGGAGAAAAATTATGTATACCACGTAAGCAGTTACGTAGTTGTGTCTACGTATGGTAACATGAAATTGAGACTTATTATGGGCTTCTTATCATAGTATGTGAGATGGTTGATGGTGATGATTCAATCGTCATGGGGGAACATCATTACCTAAAAGACAGAGGAGGAAATTCCAGCCACGGTTTACATATGAATCCACCCAAGGAGTATATTTTAGTCTAGTTGTGCATCTAAGACTTCAATGTATATAAGTATTGTCTTTCTCGCCAAGTTTACAAGGACATTTTGATATAGACCGATGGGGGCTGAAGGGCGACCATTAATGCTCTAAGCATGATGTCAAATGGTTTCAGTTCAGGTTATCCTAACTTTTTCCAAATGGATTTGGACATGATGCGCATGGATGCTCCTTCCTCAACGATGCATCGGTGTATGGTGATGTTCTGCATTGAAACTGGTATTTGGAAGGTGACTAGAGAAGGAAACCTAAGGCTTTATTTTTCTAGGAAAAAAACCATTAGGCGTGAATCGAAAGGTTCGATTGCACCTAATGTGGTAAGTAATCCTTTCCATTGTCTTGGGCATGATTGTAGGACTTCCAATGCTGAAATGGAAGCTAGTGATTATGCTAAATCATCCACTGTGTCATAGCTATGAGAATCTTTAGAGTGATGTCCTACGTGCCTGGTTGGCCCCTTGACAATTTTTAGAAGGGGCTCTATAGGTACTTTGGATATGGTTAATGGTTCAACAGGTGCACTTGTGCTCATACCTGATGGGTTGGTGTTCAATGGGTTTCATAGTTCCTATTCCTTGTTTGGAAGAACAAATCTTTGCCAGTCATGTAATTTTTTTGGCTACTGCCTCCAGTATAATTTTGTGGTGGTTGTTGTTGTTGGGTGTTAACCACTCCCTAGTGGGGGAAAGGCTCCTGCACTACAACAGGTTGTTTGGTAGGTCCCCCTTGTCCACGGTTACCCTGTAGTTTTTTCAGTTCGATGAGTTCAGGACAGTGGTGAGTGTAATGGCCGTATTCACCACATATGGCACGAGAATGATTTGTACTTTAAACTAGATCTCTTGTTTTTCCCTTGGGAGTTTTTATTTGGCTTATGGTTTTGATTTTGGTTGGGGTTGCCCCTAGACTAAGATCGCTGGGGGCATTGTCGATTACTGCCCCCATGTCCAGAATCTCCCTTTTCTTCATTCCTAGGCTTCTTTTTCACAGTGTTGGGAGGGTTATTGCAGTTCTCTTGGTCGTAATCCTGGCACTATCAAGCCTGGGATGGTTACACTAGGTTCACCATCGTGTTGTTTTGTGGTGGTGGATTTTTTGCAAGAAAAGGGCAATATAGGTTCCCCTGACCCTGAATTCTGTAAGATTGCTGGGGGGGTCTCTTCCATCAGCATTCCTAGCTGAGTGTTGGTTCCCCTGCGAGGGAGGGTATGGGCCCCTCTTTTGTTGATGGTATGGTACCACCCTATTTGTCATATTCTACAAAGGTGCAGATTGAATTTGGTGGTAGTGAGGTTGTGTCACGTTTTTGGTAGAATAGTACGAGTATCCTGGGTACTGGATACTGCTGCCTAGATGAGCTTAAGTCAAGGACCCGATCAAACTGTTTGTAGTATTTGACATGCCTGGTAACTCTCTATAATTTTGCAGGTGTGGGGCATTTGGCAGGACATTGTAAATATATTCTGACTGGGCGTATATGAGTTCAATTTGTTGGGCTTTACTAATGGCGTCATCCTTGGAGGTAGGTTTCTGTATTGCCATGTATTTTGAGATATTTTCAGTGAGAGTTTTAAAAAATAATTCTAACAACACTCTACCGTCGAGTTTGGCTTTACATAAACTACGATGTCACCACCATTCGTGGATATTGTCCTATATATGGACAACTGGCATTTTCCTAAAATGAGTTAGTAGTTCCATTCCTGAATCATGGTGAATGGGTAGTTTAAAATAAGTGAGAAACGCGGTAGCGAGGGTTCTAAAGGTTTCATGTGAAGGATAAGGTTACTCGACATACCATTTCGCCGCATGCCCTATTAGGGTGCGTTGAAAAATTCTCAGTTGAATAGTATCATCAATGATATTATTGGACGAACACCACAAGTGGAAAGCCATAATATGATTTCCTGGTCCTTCCGCTTACTTCCCTTTGAGTTTTGGTATATCCGAAGGGAGCTTTGTGGGAATGGGAGGCCAATTAAGGCTATGTGAAATGGGGACATTAGTTAAATTTGTTATATCTGGAATATTCAGTGATGCTAAGAAGGGTAACTGAGTATTGAATGACATTGTGTATCGTGGAAACATAGGTGTCTTGGTATGATGGTTTATGAAGGGTGCCTAGGGAATATTACCCTATGGCTTGCCCTGATGAATGTCTAGTTGACTCCCTAAAGCAGTAGCACTCCTCTGCTCTTTTGGGGTTGTGGGAGTAGTTGAGTGTAGTGACCCTATTGAGGTTTCCACCAGTGTGGTGTTGGGTGACACCTGGGGGTTTCCAATCATAGATGCCCTGATAAAGGATGAACCGATAATGGTGGTGGTGTGTCGTCTTCAATGCTTAAATGGTGAAATACCTGGCACTCCTCCCTCTAATGGGGGGAGGTCCAAGAAACACCTAGATCGGTGAAGTCCCATTGGGTCCGTTATGGTGTCGACTAGCTTAGTCTTGGTGATATTTTTTGTTTGCTAGGGGAAGGAAGATTTTTATCAAAGAAAATACGATCACATGCATAAAAAAAAGCAAAAAAAATAAGAGGTAAGTTTTCCTTTAATTTAATTCTATGTGATCAAGAAAGAAAAAAATAGGTTTTGGTTGTTTTGCATATGACACTCAAAAGACTAAATAGACCTATTCATCCTTATACTCTCAATATAACTGGGCCTTGTGAAGATGTCTTCTGATGGGTACTGGGGTTAATGTCTCGAAATAACTGGCGATGCCTTCCAGAAGCCGAAGAATCAACCAAGGTAATGGTAAGAGGATCTAGTGTTGCTTGCACTGTCACGTATAGGGAGGGATGCCCTATTTTTGGCCACTAAAGTACCGTCGTCCTGTGTGATCATTCAAGTCTTAAGCTTCTTGGTATTCAACTACCAGTATCGAGCACTAGATGGGTCAGGCATCCCCAAAGAGTACCACACGCACTAGGCCTAAGCTTAACCCCCTATAAAACGGGCCTTTGGTAATGCTCAGTTATTTGTTCTATGGGCAGATAGAAGAATTTTAAGCTTCCTAAAAGGTCAACATCTATGTTTCAAAATGTAGAATTACCATGGTGGCTTATTGAATTCCTACCCCTGGTGGCCTTAACCTAAACTATAATTTCTTTTGTGGCCCCTGTGGGGAGAATTTAGTGAGTTCGATTAGTGATTATTTTAGAGAGTCTCAATTTTCTTAGGGTATGCCTTGGTGAAGTAATTGTAAGAAGTGGATAAAGGTACCAACACATTGGGTGCCTTTTTGTCCAATTATTACTGATGCTTCATGCATGCTTTCGAATGTACAACCACAAGTGTTATGAGATGTGAATATGCATTGATCCTTTACAATCCTTTTCTAATTACCGTATGTGTGATTGTTCCTTCAAAAAATAAATGATGTGAGGATTATCAATCGCTTACACCTTGCCTAGTTAGATTGTGTTTGCACTATAGGGAGATGGAAAATTGTCTTAGGAAAGCATTCATATGCATACCCAGGCTCACCATTAGGTGCAAGGGTGGCATAGATTACTTGCTTTCTTTTCGATAGTTTGGTCCTGGTCCCGATTCCTAATGCAAACTTTGAACTAATCTAATGAAAAATTTGAAAAAACATGAATTAGCTAAATATATGTGGATATATGGACCACTTTCTTTTATGCTAATTACTCTATGTGTTCTATATCTTTTATCAACAAGTCATTTGTTTGGACATCATATGTGGATTGAAGGCCACTTACTTTTCCCTACTTAAACTATGTGTGATTTGCAAAAATAAAAGACTAAAATTAAAGCTACTTAGTTGCTAAGCTAAATTCTAGCAAAGAAGTATCATAACCAGTCATGAAATACCAAAACACAGTGATGGAAAATTCTTATGGGTTGCCAACACTTTACAATTGCAAAAAATGACAAAAAAACAAGTGAAAATGGGCTTCCTTCCTACCGTGCAGCTTATCCACCCACTGGGGCAAAGCGCGTCTGTCTAAACAGAATGTGCATGGTCGAGCAGAATAAAAAACAATTCTCGTTCTTTGGGAAAAATTTCTCACTGAGGGTGAATAAAGGTGTTGAGAGGATGCAGGAGTGGTTTTACAGCAAGCTGAGCAAGAAGAATGAGCTGCATCAACAACCATTAACTCAAAAGAAAGAATATAATGGAGTCGTCATTCCTATGGTAGTGTATTTGGTGCATGGGTGGATGAAATAAAATTTTCTTAGTAGGGAGTTTGCTTACCTACATGCAAGTCACTGGTCAAAGTTTTTTTTCAAACGTTAGTGGAACAAGTTCAACATGTAATAAGCTAAGTTAAAAGGAAACATAGCATGCTACATAAACAATAAAACAAAAACAAAACAACATGCACAAGAAACACACTCAATAGAGAAAACACACTAATAACTCAAAAATGGAGAGCTTTCTCCCTTTATTAGGTGATGGTAGTAGTATAAGATAGAATGCTAAATCTCTTGTAGTGGATCCTTCAAGGTACAGAGCTCCAATATCCAACAAGGGGTCTCTTCCCCTCAAGTTTTCAGCAAGCCTCTCTTCCCTCTCAAAGGATTGTAGATTGACGGACACATGGTGAACTCTTCTCTCTTGGATTGAGGTGTTGGGTGGCCAACAACTGAATCCTTCCAATCCTCTTGTTGTTGGACAACACAAGTTGGTTTGTTGATGGGAAATTTGGCCAACAAAAAAATTTGTCTCCCATTTCTCTTCCCATGGCTGACTTTTATAGAAAAAATTCAAATTTTCCCTCCCTTTCTTGGTCCAAGATGGATGGTGACACAAGAGTGGGGGTATGATTCCTTTGTGTGCTGCACTAAAGCCTCAAGGTGGCTCAAAGGAGACTATACTTGGATAGGTTGAGTGAGAATATTTTTCTCCAAGTGAACCAAGTGGTCCTGGATTGTGACATTCCACATCCCCAGTACCATGTGGCTATTGGAGGGATAGTCATGCATTGTGCGGATATCAAAGTAAAATCCGCAATGCATGGTTAGAGCGAGTGCTTCTTGTACGTAGTCCAAAAAAATTTCCTCCTCGCCTTAGGAAAAATTAAGTTTTTAGCTCCTCTAATGTATTGCTTCCATGTAAATCTTTACCTGTACCTTCTGCTTGACATTTTCTAATTTCTTCTGCGTGCACAATTTTCCAATGTTAACACATTATTTACATTATTAATTCTATCCATGTTCATTTATTTGTATATTGTGATTACCTAAGTACATTAATCCCATAATTAGCCACACTTTGATAGTGTTTATATAGTTCAATAGTTGTTTTAGAATATTACAAAATCATATCATGCATCACAAACCTATCAAACAATTCATATAAATATATCTATAGCATATATGCATAGCCATTCACTAGTTTGGATTTGAATATGATCTCCATACTAGGAATCCATACTAACATATCCATAATATATATTTTTCACGCAAAAATATTTAATTTTAATTCACACAGCTTAATTCACGTCATGTAATCATACATTTATAATTTATAGTTACTTTTGATTGATTACATTTAGGTCAAAATATGAAATAAGACCTAATGTTTAGGAGCATATGTTTTCTCCTAAGAGTTCACAAGTTCAAAGAAATGGATAGCTACACCAAAGAACACTAAGCTTCCTAAAACATCTAAATGTATACAATCAAACATATAGCCCCTAAATTAGAAGTACTTTGTAAAACATCAAAAATAAAATGTTACAACTTCACATCTAATTTTAAAAAGTGTTGGTCACCTTCATTCTGTCATTAAGTTAAGTGGTTTTGTAATTTTTTAGCCTCTTTCAACCCTTTAAGAATTGTTTATGAGTTGTTGGAGAAGGAACCAAACTTGCAATTCATTGTTTCATCACCTATTTTTCTTAGTTTAGAATAGAAATCTTTGTTCCATTATTTGTCAAAGGTTTGAGAATAAGGTTGATATCTCTATCCTTGAGATCAATTTGAGAAGCATCGAATCCTTTCAACTACTTGATTTTTGCTTCATGTGTGAGGATTCATTGTTTCATAGAATGAGAGCACTATTCTTTTTTTAATTGTTGAATGAGGAGATCATGTGCCACATAATTTTGTACTGAGGTGTAAGCTCTAGATTGAGTAACAAAAGAAAGGAGTTTAGAGCCCAATATTTTGAAAAATACAACTCAACCTAGATGAATATTTCTATTAAGGTGATTGTAAGAACATTGACTAAAATCCAAGTATGAATAAGGTGACTGAGAGAAGAGAAACAAATAAACCAGATACTTGGTCTACTTGGGTGAAAAGGAATAATATTTGAGAAGTGAGGACATACATATGCCAATAAATCAAGAACCTCAAGGAGTGGAATGATAATTAGAAGAAATGTCATGAATAAGACTAATCAATCATATGAGGAAAAAGTAGGATAACAATAGAACCTAGTACTAGAGTAAAAAATGAGAGATGACATGGAGGAGGACTGAGGCTATCCAAGCCTATCAAAATCTTATAGAAGAGCCATTTGAGATTAAATTGATAAACCCAACCTGAGGCATGAGACTATCAATTAAGTGAAGTCTATGGAAAGTCAAGTTGATCCAACCCATCTGGTGGGCCAAGATTATCCTACCTTAGAAATTATTTCTATGAAATATAGAATTAATGAAAAAATGAGACACAACTTAGACTACCAAAATTCAAAACAATGTAAATAAGGTGTAGTAGTAGCTGAAATAACATATGAAAGTGGGATAAATTTATAACTATCATGATACTTAATTAAGAAAATAGTTAAAGAGAGATTATTCATAGCCCTTAAACATATTTAAGAAGGGATCCTTAAGGTAAGTGAACTTTGATGTGAAAAGGGATGTAACCTTTGCTAAGTTATCATCCCAACAATTGTGTTCTCTAAGGATTTGAAAGAATTTAATTCCTTCAAAAACTAGGATCTCTTGTATTCTTGAACTGTTTTGATGTATTGTCAATTGCATATCCTTCCTACATTCTCGCAACCTCTTGACAAATACCTTTGATCCCATAACATCATTAATTTATTAATATATTGGGAACTTGTGAGCCTTAGGCCTATGAATAAAGCTAGAAATTTAGCATAATTATTGGTGTTATGTCCCACTCTTCAATAGAATTGAATTTCTTAGTCTTATAGGGTTTATCATGACCCCTTTTACTCCTAATGTCCCTTAAAGTTGATATAAAATATTTACTTAAATAAATTTTTAAATATTTTACTTATAACTGAAATTCAAATATGTTATATTTATAGCTGACATTAAAATAAGTGTTTTTTATTTATTTATTTTTTCTTTTTAAAATTAAAAAGCTTATATTCTAAAATAATCTAGTATTTATTTAGTATTTGTTTAATATTACTATGACACATATCTAATTTTATTTATATATATAGATATTAAGAAAAATTAAAATAATTTATTTTTAATATATATATATATATATATATATATATATATATATATATATATATATATATATATATATATAATTCTTATTCTTTCTTTTAAGAAATTGAAGTTCCTTAACTTGTATGTATATTTAACAATGCAGTCTGTAGAGTTGTCTAGATACTAAATTGGTGTGTGAGGCTTTCTTATTTATGAGATAATAGATCCACCTTTGTATAAAAATTTGACTACTAAAATTTACTAGGCACACATACTCTACCCTTATAATTTCCCAAACAATTTTTAACACCAAAACCTCTTACCCAAAAAAAAACACCTACTCTGTAAATATGATATCTTTAACAATCTGTTATGCCACTTATTCTGTAGCTGTATAACTGCCTCTGTTATTTGTTTATTTTTTCAGATTAACAATCTGTTATGCCACTTATTCTGTAGCTGTATAACTGCCTCTGTTATTTGTTTATTTTTTCAGATGTATCTGCCTTTTTATTTTTTCATGCTCCTCTGCTCCATGTTCGAACTGTCGGCTTAATGACTGGAAAAGCTGCAGTGCCAACTACTGATTTTGTATTGATTTTATCCTCTCATAAAATTTTAAATTCAAAGTGTGAATTTTTATTCATTTATCATATATGTTTATATAATTAAAATATAAAGCTATTTCCGATAACTCATCTTGTAACTTTTTTACAAAGTAATACTTGAATTTGTAGTTGACATTAGCATAATAGTGGTTTATAATATTACTATTTTAGACTAAGACATTAATTTTTTTGATGTTGAGGTTTATATTATTTCCCTATTGTGATTACATAGATATGTTATTCCTATAAGTCACCACACTGGATAGTATCGATCTAGTTTTGTAGTTGTTTTATAATATTACAAAATCATATCATGCTCGGGTGAGCCGTCCTTCCTTACCTTCTGCTCAGGCTTTTAGGGGAAGATTGAAACCCATATAAAAATGTTTTACCATTCACTAGTTGGAATTTGACTTTAATCTCCATATTAATATATTCACAATATGTATCTTTCACACATAATTATTTATTTAAATTCACATAACTTAATTTAGATCATATAATCATACATTTATAATTTATGCATACTTTTAATTGATCATATTTAGGTCAAAACAAGAATATGAATAATGAGAAGAAATAATGGTTAAAAACATTTGTTTCCTCTTAAAAGTGGATAAGTTCAAATCCAAAGTGGTGTAGAGTGTATACACATTCATAGAAACAAGAGGTGAACATTGAAATGTATTACATAAATGTAATTTTTTTCATTTTTTCCAATATTGAAATAGTTTTTGGTTATTAATATTTTTTTTAAATGCAACTTGTGAACTTCATGGTGATGATGGAATGAGTTACACACCTCTTCATGGCATAACCAAGACTCCATGGAAATAATGAGAGGAATTACACACACTTTTTTTTAACATAAACAATTATATTTGTATCTATAAAAAGTTGCAATCAAAGTTTAGCAATACATAGCTGCACAAAGTTTCCATAACATCTTTGCAAAATTAAAACTAAAGCAATCTATCTTCCTTCAGCGAAAAATAAAGAAACTAAACTTCCTAAAATAAGTGCATGTATATACATTAAAACATATAGCCCCTAAATTATAAGTATTTTCTAAAACATCAAAAAACCATTAGATGTTACAACTTCAAATCTAGTTTTACTCCAAATCTAGTTTTACAATGTGTTGGTGACCTTCATTATGTCCTTGAGGCAAGTAGCTTTGCATGATTGTAGTCTCTTTCAACCCTTTATGAATTGATTATGAGTTGTTGGAGAGGGCACCAAAAGTGCAATTATATTGTTTCATCAACTAATTTTCCTATTTTAGAATAGAAACCTTTATTCCATGGGTGGTTAAAGCTCTCATAATAAGATTGATTTGATTTCTATATCCTTGAGATCATTGAGAGAATCATGGTCGATATCTCTATCCTTGATATCAACTTGAGTAGCATAAAATTATTTTAATTGTTTGATTATTTCTTCATGGTCAAGGAGTTGTAGTTTCATAGAATGAGAGCATGGTTCTTCATTATAATTGTTGAATGAAGATACCATGTGCCATAAATTGTGTACTAGGGTGTAAACTCTATTGATTATCCCACCTCCAAGATGATTCTTATGATACGTAGAATTAATGAAAGGATGCTCCACATGACTTCGATTATGAAAATCCCACACAATGTAGAAGTTGCATATGAAATGAAATATGTCAATTGGATGAATTAGTAAGTGTCATGGTACTTAATTAAAACATTAGTTAAAACAACATATGTAACAAGAGATCCTTAAGGTAAGTGAATTTCCTAGTTTCATGTGGCCTTTGTTAATTCATCCTCGGCCTAATTATTGATGTTGTGCCTTAGTCACAAAAAACAATTGAATTTTTTTAATTATGTAATGCCTATCATTACCTCTTTTGCTCTTACAACTCCTTAAAATTAATAAGAAACATTTATTAATAATTGAAATTAAGATATTTTATTTATAGTTGATATTGAAATAGTTTTTTTTCTTCCTTTTCTAAAAATTAAAATAATCAAATATTGGTTCAGTATTACTATATTCCACATCTACTTAATGAAAATATTTTTGTAATTCAATTTCTATCTAAAATAATAATAAAAATATAAAAAATTCAGGAAAAAATCTTAATAGTTCGAATTTAACAATTCCAACCAACAAAACCAAATTTAAGGAAACAAACAAAGGGTCAGAAAAGTGCACTCGGTGTTGAGGAAAATTTAATGTACCTCGCTCAATTTAATGAAACCACACTAAAATATATGAAAAAGAAAATGCCCTTGCCGGATCCTTATCCTCATTCTTTCTTTCAAGGAGATGGCGGTTATATAGTGAGTGGTGTAGGATGGCCTTATCCACTAAAGCATAAAGCAAGTGGATATAGGATAGGGTTGTGAGGCCCACATTTGACCACTTACACTCTCCTTTCTTGCACACTATATCTCTATCTATCTCTATGACTCAGCCTCATTAAATGGCAGCACTATCGCATACTTATCATCCAATTCAATTTATTTGTGAGTATCCAGAACTTGCAAAGATAATGGAAGCCACAAAATTGTCAGGCCTTCCTACTGTGAATACTCCTGTAATTGTCTTAAACAGTGCAACAACTCAAGAGATGAATTGCAGCGACAAGCTTGAGAGAACAACAAGTGATGTCTGCCGTGAGCGTCCCCTGCAATGCAAATCGCATTACTTGTCAGCAGAGCGCTCCTCCATTCATTTGGGGTTCCTGCAAGATGCAACAAATGAACATGAGTTGCTCAACTTTCATGTATACCGCACAATGTAGTGTGTACAGTTGCTCAGCTTTTATGTATTCTGTAAATATTGCTTCTTTGACAATTTAGTATCAGGTTAGTAATGGTATAATTGAGTTTTCATTATTGTTTTTTATATAGTGGGAAAATTTATTATAATTTAATTGTCAATTTAGTAGTGAGGACAATTATCATTAGCCGCTATCCTTAAATGCAGAGAGACTTATTATGGTTATTCAAGGAAAACCACCTCACCTAGAATAACCTATTAGAAGTGAGTAAGAAGCAGTATTAACCCATTAGTAATGGGTAAAAAGTAGGATTTTATTCGGGCCAAAATGCTTTTAGATCTTGGACTCTTAACCTGTTTCTTTAAATCTAAAATGAATAACTCTTAACCAAACAAAAATAATTTTAAAACATACTCCAAACCTTTATTATTATATATATGATAATATTATATTCTTGTTGTTCCTTTTTCTCATGTATATCTGCGTTTCTGCCAATTTATTTTTTTATGCTCGGCTTCTCTGCTCGCTTGTTTAAGCGGTGGCCTTAATGACTGTAGAGGGTGCAGAGCTAAACTATTAATGTTGTATTGTTTTACCCTCTGATAACATCTTAAATTCAGTATTGTGCTAATTTAAGCCGTCGGCTTAATGACTGTAGAGGCTGCAGAGCTAAAGTACTAATGTTGTATTGTTTTACCCTCTCATAACATCTTAAATTCAGTAGTGTGTTAACTTTTATTCATTTATCAAATATCACCCAATAATTATAAAATAAAGTTCTGTCCCATAACTCATTCTGTAATTTTATATTGACTAATAATTAAATTTGTTAATGGGTTGACACGAGAATCAATAATTATGAAGCCCAGTTGTTTATAATATTAAAATTAGCATTTGCTCTTTAGAGGTGCAAAGATACACTCAAGGAAATAAATATTATATAAAATAATATTTTAAAATTTTTTTGAAAAAACATATTTTCAAATACTACAAAAAAAAATTCAGAAAAATTTAAAAATATATAAAAAATTCAATATATATATACATATATATAAAAAGACATCACCTATTTTATACATTGTATTATCGTTATTACCAAGCTACTTAATGCGCCACCGCCACCCTGTGTCGCATGACCATAAATCTTTTCCCTCGAGTTAATCCATATTTGGGAGTCAAACGCCTTGCATCGGTACTAGTGTCCAATCTACACTAAAAATTAGCTGGAACTCAATGAACGAAGACGTTTTCAATTTGGTTTTTTTAATATCACAATCCAGTGTTTAAACTGAAATTGACGAGATGATTTAACATGTTGGCAATAGACATTCATTTGAACTCAACTACAAAGGGGTTTCAAGCCAGGTCTAAGTTTTGGAAAAATGATTGCTTACCAATTTGCTATCTTTCTCTAACGCATACCTCTTCTAGTCTTGGAGTCAAGATCGAATTTAATTTGAATTACCAAAGAGGCATGCCTCGGTAATGGAGGTTCCATCAAACTGGAGTGGACACGGTTTGTTTGAAAGTCATCACAGTAATATCTGTCATAAAACAAGAATAGCATCGATAACATGCCTGAAGAGAACTCTTACATGTAAAATATCTCAAAATTAAATTATTTTATTTAGGAGGGAAGATCCTAGAAGCTTATGACATCATTTTCGTAAACAAGCAAATATTGGTCGGTCATTGTGGCTTTCTGGCATTCACCAAACAATAATGAAGGAAATGAAGGAAATGGGGTATGGGGTTTTATGTGCATGTAGCTTTAATGGAACATAAATAATGTTTGCCATCGCTGAAGGCATATCAAAAGTTGATTTTATACGCTACCGCTTTGCATTGCGTCCATGACAAGTTTTCTTTTCTTCTGGGCTCTTGCCTGTGGTTTTTGCGTCATTATCTGATAAGAGGGGTACCATAGTCTGGCATATAGGCATAGTTAATGATGGGAAGAATCAGAGTTCTGCTGCGAGAACGGTTGGGGTATCGGACCATGACTCTTTGTTTTTTCTTCATCTCACACTGTATCCTGGATGGTACTGTTGTGTAATTTGTGTAGTTGAGAGGACAATAGGCAATTGTTTCGGATTTTTGGGGGTAGTAAGAGGATACTGTTACAGGGGTTTCTTTTTACGAGACCTTATTATGAGTATTATTCTGGACTGGAGTTTTGTGGTCAAGGTGGAAGAAGTTTTTCTGGGGTTATCTGTGAGACTGCATCGATCGAAAATTTATGAATCTAGAGGCCTTTGCGAGAGTATAAAGATTAACGTCTGCAAAAGGTGGTGGAACATTTGCAGATGTTTCACATGATGTGGTTTTCCATTTAAACTTTTATGGTATGAGGTTTTATATCATCGACGTTAATCTCTGTGGATTGATGGCCGCTACTATCATGATCGCCTATAGACATGGTTCTTACTCTGGTTGCTGCTGGTGCTCGCAGGTAGTTTTTTGGACTCGACTTCTTTGGAATCGGAGGCGGGGTATTCCGGCAGGACTTTGCTGGAATTCTGTTTCAAATTCCTCTTACTTCTGACATCGGCGGCGAGGCGGAGAATCGTCCTTTCCTGTCACGGAGGATAGTGGGCGGTGTGATATATTTTCAACGTTTTGGTGGGGGCCTTTTTGGGATCATAACCATTTCTTCTATACTTGGCCATGTTTAAGGAGGTGGCCCTTAGGCAGAATTGGTAACGTGTGGCGATATGGTGGTGACCGGCTGACACCTTTAAATGATTAAGTAAATGCGGCACACAGGTCTATATGTCCCAGTACAGAATCATCTGCCTTGGGATTGTGAAGAGAATAGAATAATTTGGGGTTTTAATGATAAGGACTTATACCCGCTCGAGATTGTTTACACATCGTGGTGGGCATTGGCCGGAGGAGTGGGATAATTAATTTTTGACCTATGGCGGGTGGTGCGATATGATATGGGCCGATGACATGGCAACTTGTACCATTCAGATATTGCTGGATATTCTGGGGCTTTGGTGGCATCGTCAACTATCCGACGTGGACAGGACAACGTGGATTGAGCACTCCGGCGGGGTGGGTCACGGGAGTAAATGGATTTATCTGAGTTTATAAAGGACCATGATGTGACATTCAGTGATGTGGATCTCATGCATGTGGTACAGATGGCTGAGAAGGGATGTGGGGCGGGTGTTGTGAGGTCCTCTGTCCCTGTGGGTAACCTCATCACGGATCAATCGCCTGAGGAAGGGGGACCCGGGGCATTATCGACGTTTTCTGAACCAGGTTTAGACCAAAAGTCGAAGAGGGTGCCAAAGGCGTTTAAGCCTTCTGATGAATGCCGTCTCCTGAATTTTGGCTCAGACGTGTTGTGGGAGCGGGTCGTGACGCTGTCCAGGAGGGCGGTAATTGGAAGGTGGCAATTCGAAAGTTTTTGCAAATCAAACAAAATGGAGTGGTTGTTAAAGCGATGGGAAGACCTGATTGGTTACAGTCCTGAAGTGAGCAGGCTTCAGGCGAGGTGGTTCTTTTTCATTATGAAGAAGGAGGAAGATGTTGCTATGGTTTTGGGTCGGATGTGGGTGCTCGGCCGGTGTTTTATGGCACTTCACCGATGGGACGCCGACTTTCACCCGATATCAAATGCACCTGTGAATCATGTGGTCTGGGTCAGGTTACATGGATTGCCACTGATGTTTTGGAATTTTAGAGCTGTTAAGGCAATCGGGGACTGTATTGGTACATGCAGATATGCCGACCCAAAGTGTCACGAGGCCTTTGATAAGCGTATAGCCTGGTTGTTGGTTGAGATCCCGTTTGCTGGGGACTTGTCGTTGGAGATAAAACTACAGTGGGATGGTTCGGTGCATTGTCAGCTACTGGGTTACTGGAATATCCCATTTTGGTGCTTCCTGTGTCATGAGACAGGATATCTAAGGCAGAATTGCTCTGCGTGGAAAAGTATGGGTCGGCGGCCAAAGGATGATCAGTCTTTTTGGGAGCGGTCGAAAGCTGATAAACTACCACTCTCGGCTGCTGGAAAGTCGTCGGGTAAGCAACATAATTCCTCATCTAGTATCACTATTAAGGATACATGTAATTTGGAATTTAGTCGGGTTTCAACATCTGATAGGGTTCATAATATTGTTTTAGATGGGGTACATGCTATGAAGGTCTTGGATAGTGATTACATAGGATCTGGGCCTGTTTATAGGACAAGTAAGGGCATAGTTAGGTCTGGGTCACCCGATATCAAATGCACCTGTGAATCATGTGGTCTGGGTCAGGTTACATGGATTGCCACTGATGTTTTGGAATTTTAGAGCTGTTAAGGCAATCGGGGACTGTATTGGTACATGCAGATATGCCGACCCAAAGTGTCACGAGGCCTTTGATAAGCGTATAGCCTGGTTGTTGGTTGAGATCCCGTTTGCTGGGGACTTGTCGTTGGAGATAAAACTACAGTGGGATGGTTCGGTGCATTGTCAGCTACTGGGTTACTGGAATATCCCATTTTGGTGCTTCCTGTGTCATGAGACAGGATATCTAAGGCAGAATTGCTCTGCGTGGAAAAGTATGGGTCGGCGGCCAAAGGATGATCAGTCTTTTTGGGAGCGGTCGAAAGCTGATAAACTACCACTCTCGGCTGCTGGAAAGTCGTCGGGTAAGCAACATAATTCCTCATCTAGTATCACTATTAAGGATACATGTAATTTGGAATTTAGTCGGGTTTCAACATCTGATAGGGTTCATAATATTGTTTTAGATGGGGTACATGCTATGAAGGTCTTGGATAGTGATTACATAGGATCTGGGCCTGTTTATAGGACAAGTAAGGGTTTAGAATATCAGTTGGTCACTGTGGAAAATGGTCTGTCACTCGGCGAGATATCTTTGACCCAGAGTCCCACTCTGTTGGATGTTGTTGTGGTGGGGGGGGGCGGTTGGGACTCCCATCATGTTTCCTCTGTTTCGACCCTAAACAATCCAGTGTCGCCAGAAGGGTCCCTGGCGACTTTATCCAGGCCCAGACTTTTTATCCCGGGGATGGGGGGAAATTGTGGTCAGGTCTCCATGGATTTGAAAAATATGGGAGAGTCGGATGGGAGATGCCCGCCGAGGGACAATATGTCTGAGGTGCCTATAGTGGAGGTCGATTCCCCAAGGAACTCTGTTGGAAATGACATAGAGTATCTGCTTGCTAATCCAGAGGCTTGATTAATACCACTTACCGTGACCACTGGTATTTCCCCGTCATGCAATATTGTCAGTCCTCCTTCCTGTAAAAATGTTACCATTCGAAGAGGAAGAGGGAAACAGGAAAATATATCAAATCTATTTTCTGAGTCGGGTCTAGATGCTGAAAATTTCCGTGAAGTCCCTGCGGTACAGGCAATTGGGCGGGTTCTTAGAGCACTTACCCCTGCTGATGATGTGTCCTGATGACGCTGGTCTCCCTGAATATTAGGGGTCTGGGGGGGCATGCTAAATTTCTGTCCCTTAGGAATTTTTTGTTATGTAACAAGCCTGACATTTTTTTGGTACAAGAAACCATGTCTGATGCGGATCGTGCTACTGCCTTTTTGCGACCTCTGTTTCTAGATTGGTCCCTGGTGACGACTGATGCAAATGGTTTATCAGGGGGATGTGCGGTGATGTGGGATCCCAGTGTTTATGTGTTCACTGCTTTTGGTTTTACAGGGGGCATTTTTCTCATGGGATATTGCAGGGGTTTTAAACCTCGGATTCACATAATTAATATATATGCTCTGTATTCAAACAAGTTGAATTTCTGGCAACATTTGGAAGACTGTGGGTTTTTTCTATTGAGGAACATCATTATGGCGGGGGATTACAACTGCTCTTTTTTTCCTGATGAAATATGGGGTGATAAGGGGCGGGTAGATCCTCGAGATAGTGACATTAAGGAGCTGTTGTTTAACTTTGATCTTATTGATATTCCGATGTCCACAAAAATTCCAACTTGGATCAATGGGAGGAAAGGCCCAGACTTTATTGGGAAACAAATTGATAGAATTATGATCAGTATGGGTTGCAAGTTGGCCATCAGAAACCTGGACGCGGAGGTAGAAGACCTCACGATTTCTGATCACAGACCGATGATCTTGGTCTGGGACTTTGAGGAGAAAGTGTATGGATATCCTTTTAAATTCAACAGATTGTGGCTTGAAGATGAAGAATTTAATAATCTGGTGAAGGGGTATTTGTCTACGCATTATAGAAGCTCGGGTATTTCAGCCATAGAACATCTTACAAATACTTTAAAAGGACTCAAAAAGGAGGTCCGAGGGTGGGATTGCAGGAAGAAAAGGGTCTTCAGGCAGAGAGCTAGACATATCATTGTAGAAAGGGTGAGAATATACTCTGAGGTGTCAGATGGTATTCAAAATGACAACTATTGGGAGGACCTGAAAAATCTGGAGGCTAAATACAGGGATATTCTACTAAAAGAAGAGGCTGAATGGAGGTTAAAAGCAGGGCATTATGGCTGAAGGTGGGTGACAAAAACTCTAAATTTTTCCACAAGTTTGCCTCGGGAAGAAGGAGGGATAATGCTATCTGGGAAATTAAAGAAGGGGGTAATACTCTGTACAGGAACTCTGAGATAAAAACAGTGGTTGTTGATTATTTCCGGTCTCTATATGCTAAAAGAGACATGGTGCTGGCCGAGGACCACATGGAGATGATAGCAGAATATCCAATGATGTTTAATGAAGCAGATAATAGGAGGTTCATGGAAGTGGTGACGTGCGAAGAGGTAAGGGGTATCCTCAGCTCTTTCTCTGTTGACAAAAGTCTGGGGCCCAATGGCTGGACCCCGGAATTCTTTATACATTTCATTGATGACTTCATTCAGGATCTAACAGAGATGGTGGAGGATGTTAGGGTCTCCGGGCAGATCCAGGGGGCTTTTAATTCAACTTTCATTGTTCTTATACCAAAAAGATCGGGGAAGCTATCCTTTGATGATTACCAGCCCATTTCACTGTGTAATACACTTTACAAGATAATATCAAAAGTCATAGCACAGAGAATGAAAGGAAATCTATCTAGGTTTATATCTTCTGAACAATCTGGATTTCTAAAGGATAGGAATATACATGATGCTGTTGGGTTGACACAAGAAGTAATTCATACTATTGGGCTCAAAATGATGAACGTTGTTGTCATGAATATTGATCTGAATAAAGCATATGATAGGGTGGACTGGATATTTTTGAGATTGGTGCTTCATAGGATCGGCTTGTGTACAAATACAGTAGCATGGATTATGGGCTATGTTACCAGGACATCTATGGCTATCATAATAAATGGCTCAGCTACCAAATTCTTTCAGCCGAGGAGGGGTTTAAGGCAAGGATGCGCATTGTCCCCCCTGCTTTTTATCTTGGTCATGGATGCATTGAGTCGAAGGATTAGCAGAGCCGGTGATATGATGTCGTTCCAGGGGATAAAGATCAGCCCACAACTAAAGCCTACTCATAGTCTTTTTGTTGATGATATTTTAATTTTTGGCATGCTGGTCTATAAAGGTTGGGTGACTTTGAAAGAAATTTTCTCAGTTTTCTATAGGGCCACAGGAATGGTGATTAGTGATGTGAAATCATGTATCTATTTTGCGAGTGGAAATGATAGGAATAAGGAAGAGCTGGCCTCGTTGTTTGGATTTTCAAATGCTTCATTATATGATGGAATAACCTACCTGGGGTTCTGGATGAAGGCCTTGAGCTACAAAACAAAGGACTGGAGGTGGTTACTACATAAATATGACAAGAAATTAAATGTTTGGTCTAATAAGTGGCTTTCTAAGGGTGGAAGATTGATCTTGTCATAGGCTGTATTACAACAGATAACTGTTTACTGGGGTCATCTATATATTATTCCAAAGAATATCATGAATGAGATCCGCAAAATAATGGAAAATTTCATATGGGGGGGGAGAGAAAAGAAGAAGTTCATTCATTTGGCACGGTGGGATCAGTTAACATGCCCAAATGATAAAGTGGGGTGGGGTCTATTGGACTTGGGACTTTTTGGTCATTCTCTTCTGCTGAAATCCATGTGGAGAAGTCTACATTCTGGTGGTTCATGGCAGGACATCATAAACCATAAGTATTTGGGAGGGGCTTCTTTAGAGGAAGTGTATGTCTTGGGATGGAAATCCAGGAGTGGAAGCTCTGCAATCTAGAAGGGCTTTGGGAAACTATGGCCGGTATTGAAACAACATCTGATATGGCAGTTTGGAAATGGAAACAAAATCCTTGTTGGGAGCGTTAACATTATGGGCATATGGAACAATTTTCAGTTTCTGGACGGTATGCAACTTTTTTTTAATCAAAAAGGGATCTTTTACTTAAGACAAATAATCGTGGATTGGAAGGGTGAAATCTCGAAATGGAAGGAAAGGTTGAACCTGGGACTGAAGAGCATGTGGGGAGAAGCATGGGATTCTTATTTAAATCTGTTGAGAAGACAAGGCATATGTAGAAGGTGAGAAGGGGACCTACTTAGATGGGAAGGCTCTAACTATGAAAAGGGTCCGAGAGTTAAGGAAATATACAGCTCTCTTATAGAACAAAAGTTGGAACTGGAACAAGACTGTTGGTTTGGAGTTTTTTGGAAGGTAGATGTTCCAGTAAAAATGGTTATATTCCTGTGGCTGGTAAAGAACGATAAAAACTTGACTTGGAGGAATCTACAATGCAGGGGGTGGCACAGGCCAGGACTGTGTCTTCTATGTGGCACACATGAGGAAGATAATATGCATCTTTTCTACTCTTGTCTATTTGCAAAGGCGACCCTACAAATTCTGAGTGAGTGCTTAAAAATACAAGTTCCATTATTTGGATGCACGGAGGAATGTTTGCGTTGGTGGCCGCAAAGGGGTAAGCGCTGGTGGCCAATCCCTATTCTGTTTCATTGGCATATCTGGTGTGGGATAAATAAGAGAATATTTGAGGGAAATTGTTTTTCTCCGTCAGAAATTGTAAATCACATTTACAAGGATTGGGTCAGCATAAAACATAAGGAAAAGCCTATCAAAGATCTGTCCAAAAGACTTCTCCCATTTCAGTTTCAATATCTGGTTGGATATTTTGATGGTGCGGCTCAGAAGTCTATCTGTGGATGTGGAGCCTGACTACGAATCTCTACAGGATGTCATTACAAAATGTACTGGAATGGTGGAGTTGGGACAAATATGAAAGATGAAATCATGGAATTGTGGGACCTTATGTGGTGGGCATCATTTATCGGTGAAGATTATATCTGGATTGTGGGTGATTCAAAGATCTTGATTGACCATCTGAATCACAAAGTGAAAATTAATTTGGGTTCTCTTTCACACTGGCTTTGCAGAATTGATACTTTAAGATCTGTTTATGCAGGTATTTCTTACCATTATATATATCGTGAAAAGAATACTGTTGCAGATGAATTGTCAAAGCAGGGGCTGAAGGCTGATTATGGAAAGATTAATTACCAGCTATATAACATGCAGGGTCTTCAGGTTGAAGTTTTTGTTCCCATTATATAAGTACAATGGGGTTCATGGATGCTGTGTTTTTCAGTTTTCAGGTTTAACATGTGTTGTTTCTATGATAGTTTAAACTTTGTTGTCTCTTTTTAGTTTGAGTTGTTTCGTAGATCTTCTACAGTGACTTTTTGGGCTTTTCAGGGGCGGGGATAACAGTTATTTTCTGTATGTAATGTTGTGTATTTGGACAGTACTTTTTCAAAAAGTCTTTGTTCGATTTTTGTGGCTTCAAACTGACATAAACAGTAATTTTGGGAATGGAGGAACATGTTATTAGTGCTTTTGTAATGTCCTTAATGTTTGTTCCTGGTACATAATATAAACCAGGGTATTTTTCTTACTGAAAAAAAAGCTTTAATGGAACTGGACACGCTATATGGCAGAAGTGAACCAGGTTTCCAACATTTAATAATTGTCAATATATAGAAGACATTACACGATCAACTCTCAATATTATCCCTAGATGTGAGCACCGAAAGGTACAACACGAGCTGCCTAGTCAATGATGCCCCAAAGTATTTAGACTAAGCAACAAATCCAAAATTGCCTTACAGGTCATGAATTAGAATAAAATTTTGGACAAATTCGTGCTTTTCCCTCATTGAAGTAAGACGGCTCTGCTAATTTTATTGTTCAATGTACGATCCTCAAACTTCTTGGCCGTTCTCCTAGTTTTTTTTTTTCTGCCAAAATTAAGTCGAGTGTATCATTTTATCCTCTTCAATTTTAAAGAATGCTTAGCCTATTCCTCTGCTGAGGAGCCAACCAGATATTCCACTATTTTGTTTTGAGGATCGGGCAAAATCTCATTAAAAGATTATAATGCCATACATATTATGACCTCCAAACCCTCGACCCTGCGGCTGGCCTGCCCATTGGTTATTTGCAAACTTATCCTTATCCCAAGGAACTTCGACGGTTTCACTTTTTCAAGCTAAAATATTCTAGTTATTTGAGCGAGACACTCAAGATTTGAGAATTCTTTTCAAAGTTCCAAATATTTCGAATAAAATTATGCCATATTCTTTCTGTAACACTTTACATTTACATTTTGATAATAATTTTAAAATTTGCACAAAATGTGATGGAAATTTTAACAACTATACTTGACTCGCTATATATTTCCACTAAAAAATTGAACGCATCTCATCATCCACATAAAATCATGTAGAACTTTATCGAAAAATCACACAAAATACAACTAATCAACAAATTGCAGCGTCACATATTAATTCCTGACATTATTGGAAAGGACCAGGAACATTTTAGAATTTCACATAACTTTATTTTCAACCAGAGGATGGTGGTTAGCCAGAGGACGGGTCACTTGGGCTATCCCCATACTGTTTCATTGGCACATTTGGTGCAGTAGGAACAGAAAAGTTTTCAAGAATGTGCCAAGTTCATCCGTAAAAGTTGCTTATCAGATCCTTAGCTCATGGGAAAGCCAGAAGACCAGTCAAAAAACTCTGAGAGACTTATCCATTAGACATAGACCACATGAAGTCCAATTCCCGGTGGGTTATTTTGATGGGGCTTTTCAGCACTCAAAATGTGGTTATGGAGCTTCGTTGTTGATCTCTCCTAGGTGTCACTACAAAATATTTTGGAATGGGGAAAGCGGAACTAATATGAAGGCAGAATATATTACTCTATGGGAGCTCTTATGGTTTGCTTGTCATTTATATGTGGAGAAGATCTGGGTTATAGGGAATTCCAAGGTACTGATTGACTACATGAATCAGGAAGGTACAATTGACCTAGGGAATTTAACTCAGTGGCTGGAAAGAATCAACACACTGAAAAAGAATTTCTCCATCATCTTTTTTCAGCATGTATACAGGAAGAAGAACAATACAGTTGATAGCTTATCAAAGAAAGAGTTGGATGGTGCTTTCAGGGAAATGCACTATCAACTCTTTGATGCTGATGGACAGGGCGCTGAAGGGAAGATATATTTTTCCTGAGATGATGAAAGTCGTGGGAAGGATAGCTCATGCTGCATGCTTTTTATGCTATATTTATTGGCTTGGATGAGGCCAGTAAGCTTTTTTTCTTTTCTGTAATGGTTTAATAGTGTTTTCGTGCCCATGCTGGGAGATTTTTATCCAATGCCTGTTGATTGTGCTGAAGCATAAGTTTCAATGTTTCTTCAAAAACAGCAGGTTTTTGTAAGCAATATGTTTTTGGATCACTTTGTTTTTGTCCTGATACAAAATATAAACCAGATTTAGTATTTTTCTTGCTGAAAACTTCATTTTCAACCCCCTGATGCACAGTCAAGACAAATTAACCTGCAACACGGCATTCACATATATAGATAATGTATGATTTTTGAAATTTATAACCTTATTTCTCTCTCTTTAAAAATATGTGAAAAATCACATTCACCAAAATGCTGCAAAGAAATTCCATAAATTTCTTCAAGGAATACCTGCAAAGAAATTCCATAAATTTCTCTGCACATGCGACCAAATCAAACTAAGCCTCTCTTTTATTTTAAAATTCATAAAAATGACTTTCTAATATCTGCTGTGCAGACAAAATCCATAACTGATTCCATTTGTACGTAGTCGTCCTGATTCATACAAGGACACCATGCGTCACCATACCCACTGGCCAGAGCAGCAAACAGTTCAATCACGAAAAAAGGTAATCTGGCAAAACTTATCTTTACAAAAATTTTACAGGTCCTGGGATCTGGATCAAATCCCGCGGATGGTGTTAGCTGGTATTCACCTGAAGTTCGAAGTTGGTTCAGGTCCATTCATTCGACTCATTTGACACAATAAACACACAATGGATGCATCCTCCTTTGATCCTTTTGGTAAGGCCTTTGATTCTTGGATGTAATCGATAGCATTGTATAAAGTTGTGAAAATCAATGTCCCCAAAATTTTATTCGTCAAACAAGCTCCTCCTCATCCTCGAGGATCTTCTGCAGTCTTTCAAGACAACTTTTCATAGAATTGGACTTGTTTGCGAATTCGGCTTGCTATCCACAAATCTAACAAACTCAAGCACATTGTAGATGGCGTGGAAATTATTCTGAAATAGACCATGGAAACTGCATCCTCAATGAAATTATTGAATAAAACAGACACCACTGACTGTGAGAATGTTGAAATCATTGTTAGCCCATGCTTATAACTATGATTTCTTCGATACAAACCATTTTAATTGCAATAACTATAATTGGTAATATCTGTGTAGTAGTTAATAACTATAACTATGTGACGCTTGGCCCCCATATCTGTGCTTTAATCTGCATATGTGTCTGAAATTCCACTCAAATCGTGGATTTGGAATTGGGATAGAACTCGTTCAATCTTCTGGTTGTTCTTCACTGGCAATTAGACTGAGATGACCTCAGATCGCTGCCAGCACAGAGGGACGTGTCATTCGGCATGATATTAATAATAGTGCAGATGGAACCTGTCCTTCAGCAGAATATCAATACCAACGTTGATAGTAATGACGTTTTGAAATAAATATAGCCTGTCAAAATACATTTTTTTCACATTTATTACATCGAATTCCTTATATATAGTACCGAACATAGTTACTACACTGCGAGGGGAAGGGAAGGGAATTAAACATGCCCACTACCTGAAAAATATTTTGTACACATACGGACAGGTTGACGTACGGACAGGTTGACGTAGGTGATCCATTGGCGTTACACCAGTAGGACCTCTGTTCAAATTTTGCTAGAAACGACGAATCTCAACAGTGTCCCAACTATAAACCCCATAATAAAAAGCCTTCGGCTTAATTATATTGAGCAGTTTTCTTGTGCAAGTAACAGGATACACTTGATATAGAGAAAAGAATATGAAAGTCATATAATTTCCATTTTTCCAAAACATTATAAACCAAAGAAGCTCTTAAACATTTAAAAAGATAATGAGCATGCACTGACTCTAATCTCATAAATAGCATTTTTGGTGATATAATTTAGCACGGGATTGGAAAATAAATTAAAAACAGAGAAAACAAGTTTTATTGAAATACTAAAAAATAATTCATTAAATTAGATAATAAAAGCTTGAAACAAGATAATTTAAAAAAATTAAATGGAAAAATATACATGAATGTGATAAGTTTTATTTAAATGGAATTCATCCTTTTGGTGCTTCCCGTGGACACTACTTAATTTGTTGAGTCCCCTTTCCCTATCTCATCAACTTTACAACTCAACTCAAATGTGATTTAACGCAAAGAAATTATGGAAATGTTAAATAAGGTAGCTCAATTTTATGTCTAGCAAGTTTTCTTAAACACTCGATGGATTTCAACGTTGGAAGTTTTGATTAGCCAGAGAACAAACACAAAGTAAGGAGGATGAAGAGCTAAATAGAAGAACTAAAGAATTCACGGTAGCAAGAACCTCCATCTTTTTTAAGCTAATTCTCTCCACCTCACTTGTTACTACATTTGAATTTAAAATTTTATAATGCCTATTTTGGCTAAAAGAGACAACATTAACCTCTATTCAAAGTGACTAAATGCAAATTAAAGTTGTAATCTCGTGTAAAATTACAAAAGATTAGAAATTTTTTACTTAATTTACCAAATTATTTACTAAAAAATATATTTATAGGAAAACAACTCTCCCAAATGAAATTATACTATTTTGAAAAAATTTCTACTTTTAAATTAAATACAATTATTAATAAATTATAAAAATAATAAATGTTCATTAGATTTTCACTTATCTGTGAGAACTGAGCGGAAGACCATCACATTGTCGGGTCTTCGTTGTTGTTCTCTTCTCCCTAACAAGTTGTTGTTGTTCTCTTCTCGCTGACGGTTTCTGCAAAGATTTCTGCTTACAATGATTTCTTACCGTTTATGTCTGATTCTGTTAGAGATTATCTGATGGAATTTTTGGGTTTAATAACAATACGGTGATTTCTTACCATTTGTGTCTGATTCGATTGGAGATAATCTAATGGATTTTTTGCTTTTAATAACAAAAATATGAGCGGTTGATAAGAGCAATAAGAGTACTAGAAAACGATCTTCGAGCATACTGGTGCAAGTTTAAGAGTCTCAACATATACAATGCTATGCGGATATAGCTCGGCTTTGGTTATTCATAGCTAGAATCTGTGTATTATTGGTTTTTTTAATGGGTGAAGTTTAAGTTTTTGATTAAAAAAGACTTTTATAAAATTTTGGATTTATTTGGTTTATGAAAATAACATAATAATAGTATTTTATTACTATTTATAATAAGTATATGTATCTTAATGTTAAGAACGTAAGAAATAAAAAACCCCAAGAGATCTATATTAAAAAGAGAAGAGATTAATAAAGCATAGGAATTAATATTTTAAATAAAAATGAATGATAAACTCACATGATTATTAATATTATAAACTAAGAGAACAATCAACTTTAGGGATTGTTAATAATATAAACCTAATGATTTAATAATATGAAGGATCAATAAATCCAATGGATTGATATTAAAAACCCAAAGAAATAATAAACTCAAGGAATTAGTACAAAGAAACCAAGGATTTATAAACCTATGGGAACAATATTAAACATGAGAGATTAATATTATAAACCTTTAATTATAAAAAGTAGTTAAGTATAAAACCCTTAGATAAATACTATAAACCATGAAAACAACATTAATATTTTAAACTCAAGGGATTAAAAAGCAGAAGCCGTTAAATGTTAATCCAAAGGAATTATTAATACTACAAAATTAAGGAAAAAATAAACCAAAAATTTTAATATTATAAACCCAAGAAATTAGTAAACCTAAGGGAGAAATATTATAAACCCAAAAGATCAATATAAATATTATAAACCAAGAAATTAATAAATCCTAAGAATTAATATTCTAAAGTGAAGATATTAATAAACCATAACAATTAAATTTTTAAACTCAAAACCCTAAAAAATTAATAAACTTTAAGAATTTAATATTTTAAACTCAAGAGATTTAAAAATCCAAGGGATTATTAATATTATAAACCAAAAGAAGTAATAAACCCAATGATTTAATATTATAAACTCAAGTTGATGAATCCAATGGATAAATATTAAAAAATTAAAGGCGAAGGGATCAATATTAAAAACATAAGAGATTAATAATTCCTACAAATTAATATCTTAAACACAACGGATTGATAAACTCACATGATTATTAATATTATAAACCCAAGGGAATAATATTAAACCTAAGAGATTAATATTATAAACCTTAAGTATATAAAAACCCTTAGATAAATACTATAAACCATAAAATAAACGTGGTTGACCATGCTTGATTTAAACATGGAGACAATTGTTGTCACAATTAGTAAAGTGAAGGGATTAATAAACTCTATGAATTAATATTTGAAACTCAAAAACTTATGAAATTAATAAACCGTAAGAATAAATATTTTGAACTCAAGATATTAATAGACCCAAGAGATTATTAATATTATAAACCAAAAGAACTAATAAACCCAAGGGTTTAATACTATAACCAAAGGAATTGGTGAACCTAAGGGATAAATATTAAAAACCTAAGAGATCAATAAGGTGAAGGGAATAATATTCAAAATACAATAAATCAATAAACCCTAAGAATTAATACTTTACACTAAAAAATTTAGGAAATTAATAAATCATAAGAATCAATATTTTAAACTCAAAATATTAATAAACCCAAAGGATTATTAATATTATAAACCAAAAGAGCTAATAGACCCAACCATTGAATCAGTGAACCCAAGGGATAAATATTAAAAAAGTAAGGGATCAATAAGGCCAAGTGGTCAATATTAAAAACACAATAGATTAATAAACCTTAAGAATAAATATTTTAAACTAAAAACCTAAGAAATTAATAAACTCTAATAATTAATATTTTAAAGCCAAGAGATTAATAAACCCAAGAGATTATTAATATCATAAACCAAAAGAAGTGATAAACCCAAGGGTTTAATATTATAAACCAAAGGAATTGGTGAACCCAGGGGATAAATATTAAAAACCTAAGGGATCAATAAGGTAAAGGGAATAATATTTAAAATACAATAAATTAATAAACCCTAACAATTAATATTTTACTCTAAAAAACCTAGGAAATTAATAAACCATAAGAATCAATATTTTAAACTCAAAATATTAATAAACCCAATGGATTATTAATATTATAAACCAAAAGAATTAATAAACCCAAGTTTTAAATACTATAAACCAAAGGAATCGATGAACCCAAGGGATAAATATTAAAAACATAAGGGATCAATAAAGCCAAGGGTCAATATTAAAAACTCAAGAGATTAATAAACCATAAGAATAAATATTTTGAACTCAAAAACCTAAGAAATTAATAAACCCTAATAATTAATATTTTAAATTCAAGAGATTAATAAACCCAAGATATTATTAATATTATAAACTAAAAGAAGTGATAGATCCAAGGGTTTAATATTATTAACCAAAGGAATTAGTGAACCCAAGGGAGAAATATTAATATTATAAACCAAGAAAGTAATAAGCCCTAAGAATTAATATTTTAAACTCAAGAGATTAACAAACCCTAAGAATTAATATTTTAAACTAAAGAGATTAATAAACCCAAGGGGTTATTAATATTATAAACCAAAATAAATAATAAAGACAAAGGTTTAATATTACAAAAAAATGAATTGGTGAACCCAAGGGATAAATATTAAAGACCTAAGGGATCAATAAGACTAAGGGATCAATATTAAAAACACAAGATATTAATAAATTAATAAAACTTAAGAATTAATAAGCCCTAAGAAATTAATAAATCTTAAGAGTTAATATTTTTAACTCAAGATATTTTAAAACCCAAGGGATTATTAATATTATAAACCAAAAGAACTAATAAACCCAAGGTTTTAAATTGGAGTCGCCAAAGGAATTGGTGAACCCAATGGATAAATATTAAAAACATAATGTATCAATAAGCTGAAGGGATCAATATTAAAAACACAAGAGATTAATAAAGCCTACAAATTAATGCTTGATTTAAACATTGAGATAATTGTTGTCACAATGCGACGTTGGACGAAAAATGACCATGGTTGGCCATGGTTGATTTTCATATTGAGAGAATATTTGTCATAATGTGACATTCAACCATGGAAGACCTTAATCGACTACGACTAACGATGATTAACAATGGTCACACATGCTTTATTTTGATATTGAGACAATGTTTTTCATAATGTGACATTGGACCATGCATTAATATGAAAGTGTATGACTAATATTTAACGCTTAATATTACCAACCCAAAGAATTAGAAATATGAAGGTGTTAATAATCCTTAAGAAGTAATATTTTAAACTAAAAAACATAAGAAATTAATCAACCCTAACAATTAATAATGTAAGCTCAAGAGATTAATAAACCAAATGGATTACTAATATTATAAACCAAAATAACTAATAAACCAAAGAGTTTAATATTATAAACCAAAGGAAATGGTGAACCCAAGAGATAAATATTAAAAACTTAAGGGATCAATAAGGCCAAAGGAATAATATTAAAAACAGAAGAGATAAATAAACCCTAAGAACTAATATTTTAAACTCAAAAACCTAAAAAATTAATAAATCATAAGAATAAATATTTTAAACTCAAGAGATTAATAAACCTAAGGGATTACTAATATTATAAACCAAAAGAAGTAATAAACACAAGGGTATAATATTCTAAACCAAATAAATTGGTGAACCTAAGGGATAAATAATAATATTAACATTAATGGGATATTCAATTTCACCATCATTGCAACCAAAGAAAGAACATGGAAAGTAACACATATTTTTTCTTGTCTTTACACCAAAAATTTCCACTACAAAAATGGACTTGAAGCACCAAATCAAAATTCATTTATCAAATAGCCTCTTCCAAAACACAACCAGACCAACGACAAAAGGAACACCAATTCAAATCAACAGGATAATGATCACGACACTTAACTCTTTCCAACCAATCCCTTCTTGTTTTCCTCCCATCCTCCTTCATGTGCACATGCAACAAGTATTTTACATTCATTTTCATTTCATCTAGCACACGAAAATGCTCATCAATAAATGCAGGATGGAAACCATGTTTTCTATCGAACTTGTTCTGAAGATACGAAAGAGAACTTATCACTCTAGAAATATTTTCCACCGCTTGATTATAATAAATACCATCATTATTATCCATATCTGCATTTGAAAGAAAAAATGACAAAATCAAAATTAATACACACACAAAAATCTATGTACACACACATACACACACACACACACACATAACATAACATCCAATTTTTATTATTGTTAGAAAACTTTATCTTAAAAAATTCATGCTATAAAATAACCTAACATTACATGAACCAAATGATATAAAAATTTCTACAAATATAAACCTCATTAGCAATACATATTGTACAGATGAAATGAGTGATAAAATTAAATGAGTGATATGACCCTTATTACAATAGTCGACAAGAATTCACAATTGTGTTAAATTTATCTTTAAAATCAAATATCAATAATGTTAGTAATTATATATTTGTATTTAAATTAATGTTAATGTATATAATAATTTTATTTAAATATTAGTATCAAATATAAATATGTTGTCATTGAACCAAAAAAAACATAAATTTATTAAACCTAATCTTCAATCAAAATATTTACATCGATGTTTAATGTTGATATTCATATTAAGGTATAGACAAAATGTATGTTTAATATTAATATATAAAATCATTAAAATGAATTTATAGACATAATAATTAGTAATATTAATATAGATAATTTTCAAAAGTTTTCATTATTGTTGGATATCATTCTAAATAATAATATTAATAGCATTTAGCCCATAATTTTGTAATTCATGATATAATATGAATCTACAATATTAATATCAATATGAAAAAATTAGTAAATTGATTTTTAATAATTGTCTGGTATAACTCATTGTAAAAAGAAAAGAACAATAGCCACTTAAAAAGAATAAGTAAATTGAAGAACATGAAAAACGATGTAAACAACTTTCTAAAATATTACTATGAATATGATGAATGAAAAACGATGTAAAAAAGTTTCTCAAATATTACTATGAACATGATAAATGTATTCAACTCATTATATATGAAAATCAATATTATATTAAAAGTAAATAAAGAGGACAATAAAAGAAATTCAAAAACCATTCTATAAATAGGTCACAATATTATTAGTTGCATGTCATAGGGATATGGAGTTCATTATTTATTTTTAAGATTTGGCTGATATAACTCGTTGTATATGTCTGAATGGTAAATTATAAACAAAAGAACAATAATGACTTAAAAAAAGAAAGTGAATTGAAGAACATGAAATATGATGTAACAAATTTATGAGATATTACTATGATGAACGTATTCATTTCATTAATATACGAAAAGAATTGTTATACTAAATGTAAATAAAGAGGACAACAAAAGAAAGAAAGAAAAGACATTCTATGTCACAATATTATTAGTTGCATGTCATAGTGATATGGAATTCAATCTTGACTTTTAATGATTGGCTCATATAACTCGTTGTTTATCATTGAATGGTTGATTGTAAAGAATGAAACAATAACCACTTAAAAAAACAAAAGTAAGTTGAACAACATGAAATACGATGCAAACAACTTTCTGAAATATCACTATGAATATAATGAATGTATTCATCTCAGTAATATATGAAAATCTTTATTATATTAAAAGTAAATAAAAAAAACGATAAAATAAATTCAAAAAACATTCTATAAATAGCTAAAAGTATTAACAGTTTCATTTCATAGTGATATGGACTTGTAACTCAAAGAAAGCTTAAGAGAACCTGGTCTGCATTTTTATTTTTGTACTCGTTAATGAATTAATATAATTTGGTATTTTTTTTAATATAAATTATATGGATATTTTTTTGGTGAAATTTAATTCTCTCCCTAACCTTACCAAGTAAGAAATAAATTTACTAAGTGACTTAAAGAAAAACCTATTTAATTTTTTTAATACAAATTATATGGTATATTTTTTTGGTCAAAATTAATTCTCTCTGTAACATTACTGAGTAAGAAAGAGATTTACTGAAAAACACCTATTTTAATAAAGAAAACAAATTATAGAATAATATAGTCTTATTGTTAAATTGTGAGTTTTGCGAAATTAATGTTAGAGCTGAAAGTTACAAACAATAAACAATAAAGTAGACTAAGATAAAATCTTTGTCTAATCAAACATAAAATTACAATTGCATTTACTTTCGAATGTCTAATCCAACATGACATTACAACGGCATTTATTTTCGTTGGTTAACTTTTATTAAAAAGACATGTTATTTTATCTTAATATTGTCCTAGATGTTCACATGCATAACATTGCTAGGAAAGTAAGAGAGACAAAAATTGCTAAAGATATTTAATTAAAATGTTACCTTCTTTGAAATAAGTGGTTAAAAGATACAATGCTTTTAGCGCCCGACGAGTTACAAGAAAAAGGTGGCATCAACAGTCTAGCGGGATCGCCAAACGGAATAATAGACTCTCGGCCCGCGCTCTGCAAAAACCTAATGGCTTCAGCCGACGCCTCTTCTCCCTTGGCCCTGTGGGGCGATGTCGCCACCGTCACCATTGCAGGGTATGCATTCGTTGTGGGATTCAATGTTGGAGGCTTCCGTAACCTTCCTCTCCGAAAATACACCGAGCGCAGCTACGGATCCTCCATCCGGCAACAAGGTTTGCCCAGGTTGCAGATCGAGGGTTTAATATCTCTTGGATCGGTGCAGATCTTGAGGCTGAGACAAACGATCCCGCCAATGTCTCCCTCTGCAGGCGATTTGGCACAGAAGTAGTCTCCAACGAAGGACGGCTCAAAGACATCGAATCAGGTATCTTGGCGGCCTCGACTACTTCCGCGTCCCTGAATACCTTCATCCACAGCAAAACAGGGGATAGCTGCCGACCAAGGGACGCTTCAAAACCTAGGATCCACGCATATGAGTCTTCAGACCCATCCTCTACTGCTTGTCAGAAGAAGATCTGCTTCTTGGACTAGCCAGTGCTGCCAGAAGGAGAAACAACATTTCAGATCGAAATCATTCTCCTCTCTGGAAAGATGCTGCTACAGTGGGTGCACGATACAGACCTTGTGCAGGATCTTTTGTACAAGCTCGAACTCCGGCTGGGGTTCCCCACCTCTTACCAGAGGTTGTTGTTTAAAGGTAAGCAATTAGAGGAATCTCTCCCCCTTTCCTTTTACAGTATTCAAAGGGATGCTACTATTGTTCTTACCTTTCGTCTACGAGGAGGGTCCTTTGGGCATACTTCCTCTACCCCACCGTTCTCTTATAAATATGTAGTCCATAAAGACACGGCCCAACCATAGCCCTCTTCAAGGGCAGCTCAACCAGCTATGGTTCCCAAGCCATTCCTAGTTGATAAACATGAGGAAGTTCCCTTTGTCGAACTCCTTCATCCCGTGGTTGCCGATCTTCACCAAAAATTTGTAGAAACCGCAATCATATGTAGATTTAATGGTCTGTGGCCACACATAGTGGATTTATACCAATGGATCCACACCAACTGGACCCATAAAAGTCAGATCTACTTATGCTCGAAAGGTTTTTTCATTGTGGCGTTTGATTCAAATGAAGATTACTAGAAAGACCTAACAGGAGGCCCTTGGTTCTGGGGTTCGGCTGGGCTCTTCCTCACCCCATGGTTTCCAGACTTCGACCCCTCTACATCTTTCATCACCAAGCTTCCTATCTGGGTCATGCTTCCAAACCTTCCAGCGCATCTGTGGCATTTCTCTGTTTTCTTAGCCATTGGAGAAACCTTGGGACATTATCTTGCTACAGATACCTTGAGAAGGGAGAAAGGAATCTACACCTATGGCAGATTGTGTGCAGAAATAGATATAAGCAAAGGATTGCCAGATCAGATCAACCTCAAGTTTAGGGACTTCCATTGGACCCAAACGTTGGATTACGAAAATACAGCATTCTGGTGCCGCCACTGTCATCAAATGGGACACTTACAGAATGCATGCACCCAGTTTCTCGGCAAAAAGAAGACTTCGAATCGAAAATCCAAATCCAAGAGCTGGAACTACTATGTACCTCCGCCCATGGTTGATACAGATTCCTCCAGCTCGGATGAGGAGGAAATTGAAGCAGATGAGGAGAATCTTGAGACTCTGATGAACGCTCCCCCAGCTAGTGCTGCAGACCCCTCTGATCCTACGATTTCTCAGAAACTCTCCCACGTGTCTTCATCCTCGAACTCGGATAAAGATATTCTGCCCCCAGCGCCGGATAGTCTACAGCTAGTCATGGCCCAGCCAAGCTCCACCGGCTGGGTCAAAGTAAACCGGAAAAAAGGGAAAAAATGTCGTGTGGCAATATCTGCCCACACTGGGTAGACAACTCTGCCCAGCACTTGCTTTTTTGTTCCTCATGTTATCTCTGCTCATTCTGTAGTTGTTGTTCAAAGAGCGAGGTTGATATTCTATCACCTACAACTCTCATGCTTCTCAGTTCTCGCTTGCTTGCAAGCCTGATTGTACCATATGTTTATTTTCGTTAATAGAATTAGCCTTATTCAGAAAAAAAAAAAAAAAAAAAAAAAAAAAAAAAAAAAAAGAGGTCTAGGGAGATGTGCACCCATTTCAACACATTCTAATTGAACGATAGTATTCAAATTTGTTAAATGTTGAAATTCATAAGTGTTGGCGGATGGATTTATTACATATTTAAGTTTGCGATTATGATATTTAATTAAAATTTAGTTAAATTTATATTATTATTGTTTTAATTACAATGTTTTTTAATAATATAAATATTTAAAAATAATAATATTTTTTTGAAATTTTAAATTGTGTGTAAATGTATTTTTAGCTAAAATCACATAAAACTCTGCACACTACATTTTATAAGTTATCTATAAAATTAATTTCTTTATCCAAATAATTTTCCAAATTTATAATTTTTTTTATAAAATAATTCATATTTATAAATTAAATATTTAATTAAATCACATAACATATCACATATTTTTTTTCTATACTACTCATTTCCTCTATACTACTCTTTCCTATGTTACTTCTTTACAATGTCTCATTTGCAACATATGGTGCAATTGCTAGTATGTAACATTTCGAATTACTTTCCATATTCCTTCACTCACCATTAGATAAAATCTTCATCATTACGTAAAGTAACTTTAGAGATGGAATATTAAGTTACATAACATAACAACCATTGTTATAACATAATAACATAAAGCTCTTTGTCTTATTCTTACATCAATTTCATCATTCATTTAATTAGGATAGTTAATCACATATTTGATTATGTAAGTGTCAAAGTCATGCAAGGAGGTAACATTATTAGAATGACAGTACTAGGAAAACACATCAATGAACATTGATATACCCTAGAAACCCCATAGGGAAAAACCAACAAACTTTAATTTTATTAAACCCCTCACTCAATGGTTATACGAGAGTTCGTCCCTTGGCCATCATCATAAAATTTTACTTACAAATATCATCTTAAATACAACATAACTATCTAGAAGTTATTACATTAATCATGATATTTTTTACAAAAAAAGCCTCGAATATTATGTCTGTGTCATTTACAAACAAAGCCTCGAATATTATGTCTATGTGGCCTGGTTTCCTGGTTGTTTTCCATCAGTGGATTATCCTACATTTGACATTCCATCAATCTACATGGACCACTAGTTATTTCTTTACCATAATGTTAAACATAATACCTCCTTTACATGAGTTACAATCTTTTCCTGCAATTACCACTGTCAGCAAACTATCACATCCAAATAATACATATTTTACTAATTATATTTTCATGTTCATAATTATAAGTATTGGGAGATGCCCCTTTATTAAAAATGCACCCGAATTAATTAAAAGTACATAACTACCAAAACATGTATGTGTATCTTTACAGATGCATGGTTATGACACATATTTTTCCATCCAAATATCATATGCATACGGTAAAATACATAAATATTACCTAGGCATGCTCATTTATCCCTACTTCACATGTATCATAAAAAAAGGGAAATAGTTACATTCTATTTCTAGTTAAAAGAACATGGTAATATTTAAAAAAACCTCCATGGTTATCACCATCTATAAGCACAAGGAGAGGGGAAATATTTCAAAGATAAACACCACATTAACCATTATTTCCTTCGCACACGAATACATTATTTTCCAAAAGAAAACCATTGCAACTACCCATATCCTTTTAAAGGAAATTAGCACATTATCTATGATCATTGTGCATGTAATTACATAATATTTTATCTGAAAGAAACTAGCCCTTGAGCTATTTTCTTTGTGCATGCAAATATGTTCTTTTTCCAAAAGAACCTAACACCATAGTTATCATTCTTGCATGCAAATACATAACCTTCTAAAAAATGAAGTTAACACAATAGTTGTTATCATTGTCATGCAAATACATAATATTTTCCAAAAGAAAGCTAACACGATAATTATCCTTTTCCTCCATGTAATATATATTTATTTTTGAAGAAATTATTAAAATAATCACATATTATTTTCAAAGAAAACGTGTCTACTTGTCTTTTTATGCACATAATTCTCATACAATTGTTTTCATAAACATAAAATGGTCTCTCTATCTTTCTATATGCAAGGTTATCATGCTTTCCTTTCAAGAAACTATCATAGATAACCTATATTTTATGCATAGAAAACTAGACAAATATTTTAATCCAATAGCAAGGTTGACTTAACTTCTATGCGCATAATCGATGCATTGCACACGATTAATTTAGCCATGCAATCACTTCAAGAATTCATGCAGAGATAACTTATCTTTTATTCTCAATAACCCATAAAAATATTTTCAAAAGTCTAATTCATAATTAACTTATCTTTTCTTGAAAAGTTTTCCTTTGTTCCCTTATCCCCCGCATTCATACTTAGTTCTATATAGGTGGTATGTTTGCAAATTTATTTTTCACCTTCTCTAACATAATTTTCACTCTTGTTACGGGACTAGGGATCAAAGAATTTTGGAATACAAGGAAGTCGAGAGAAGAAATTCAGAATATATTTTAATTCAGTTTGATGGGAGTCACTCAAGTCATGTGAGTGGGGAAACAAGAACTTAGGGAGTTAACTAAATTCAAAACCTGGCAGTACACTTCGAAGAAGTGCTCTACATAGCGATTCTCGCACATAATATAAAGTCCACACCAGGTAGCAAAGGCAAGGAAATTCAGTGCAAAAAACTAACCAATCAATGAGTTGTTTCAACAACTTTGAGCACGACTAATGTGTCTCGTAATTGGGAGTTTTTTCGATAGATCAATTCAAATATGCTGAAGGATGTAGGCCTTGAATGACTCAATCAAAGGCATAGGTCATTACATAGTGGGGAGCGGTACTGGCTTAGATTTTCTCTAGAAAATGGGATAACAGGGTTGTTCCTGCAACACCAGTTGGCCATCATATTTCAATAATAATTTCTTTCATATATTCATTAAAAAACATTTGTAGATATTTCTTAAATCTTCCAACCATTTCATATTACATCCGCACATTCATATTAATATTAATATTAATTTTAAAGTAGTTCAAAATTTGGGCACCTTCTATTATGTATACACAGTTACAAATAGAACTAGTGATATATTTTTGAGGATCCATAGTACAAACTATTACCTTTGATTTCAATAGAAAACCTGAGCTTAAAAGGAAATTTTTATGTAATTGTAAAATCTTGGTGTGTTTGATAATGACAGTTACATTAATAAAATTCTTGGTTATGGTTAAAATAAATTATTTAAATGAAAATAGATAATAATAAAAAATAACACCAAAGAGTATTGATTGCATTAATTGTGCGTCGTGTCTCGGCAGAAAATTAGGAAATTTACAATTCCATTATGTTATCGAGATTCATTAGATGCATATGCAAGCTATCGAATCAGGCCCAATTATCCATCAAAATTTAAAAATGAAGCATCACTCTTATTATTCTACTAGTATATAGTTGACACAATTGCGATATGAGCAAGGTACATAGGAAAACAGAAATAACAACACAGTCTAATCCTCAGAAGCAGCATGGCGATTTAGGTCTAGGCCTGAGTTTTTCTATATAGGTGGAGAATTCATCTTGGAGAACTGAATTTGGAGGTCCTCGAGCATACTTCTGAGTGCCCTGACCTCGTCTTCCATCTGACCAATTTTTTTTTGTTTTTTCCATTAACAGTCCTTGATTCTTGTTGGTCGATTCCCTTTGCTAATGAAGCACGACCTATAACTCAGCAATGTCTGCACACAATTCTGCATGTTTGTTGGTGCACATTTCACAGGCAGGGCGAGAGAAGGTGGCTAAGGGTGGGCACTTGAACCAATCATGAAAATAGTCCCTTGCCACCCTATCCAACGGAAGATAAAGACAACCCTAGGAAACTATTTCCATTACAAAGATCCAAATGAGATCCCCTTTGAACCAACTTCTGGCTGCTTCCAGAGACACCAATTTCTTCACCAATTTCTTAACTAAATTATTCCACGGATGCTTCTCCAACAAAACCATCTTCACAAAACGTAGAGGTACCCAAGGATGGGGATAAGAACACCCCCAACCACGTCTATCGTCCAACGGATACCCATAACCTTCAACATGAACCAAACACTATCAATTTGCAAAAAATAACCAAACACTAATGGTATGAAGAGAAAATTACTACACCCCCATGATATATAGGTTGAGCCATTCAATATCCATGTGCAACGCTAAGCAGTGTTCTACGTGCCCCCAGGATCCCATGGTGGCTCCATGATTTCTCTACTAATCAAAATTAATTTCATTTCAGTCATCATTTACTTCGAGCGGGCGAGCCCTCCGAACTGAACAAGGAGAAGTAAATGCGACTCGCTCACAAAGGGAATTCACATGGAGACAATTGCGCATACCAGTGTGAAACCAAAATTTGAGGGACGGACAAGATATCTCCCACACTTATTGGATCCTTTTCACCAGGTTCCCTCACATGTTTCGATTCCATAATGGCTCGCATGGATCTTCAAACATTTTTAGGTGTAGCTGCAAGAAGGGAGATCCCAAGGAATGAGAGGAGGGGTGATTATGGGAAGCGGGGTCGAGGGGGGGTGCTGAATGATATGAGAAGGGATATAGGTTCAATGAGCACATTAATACTAATATACTTAGGGGGGGGTGGCGATATTAGAGATACTTGCATTGTAATATTAGGGGATGGTTAGATAACCATAATTTCCATTGACATATGTGTGTCCTTCATTCAATTTACATGCCTTATAGTCTTGTGAATCCTCCTCAACGTTTATTCCTCTTAGAATATGATAAAATTGTAATTTAGCAAAGATAGTGAGCATTACATGGGCGCGTTAGAGCAGTTGATTGAGGTTTTTGTTTTTATTTTAAGAGTTGAAGCGCATGTGCTTTATGACCAAGAATGAATCTGCCAAAATTTTCACTTCCTTGATTCCCCTTTAAATGGAGCCCAAGATAGAGGTCATAAGCTTCAGCTTGGTTGTTGGAATTTTTTACCAATCACCAAGCATATTGGTTAACAATTATTCCTTCAGTTTTAACCGGAATTCCCTCCTTTCGTTCCACCCTGGGATTTATTTTTGAGGCATCGTCAAACTGGAGAATCTAGGAATGAGAAATTTCTTTCCATTTTTTTAACTTGTCCAGGGTCAGGCATAGGGTCATGTGGGGGAGTGGGGGAGAATGATTCACATGGGGTGGGGAAGGAGAGGGTTAGACCCAAGGATTGAGCCAAGACTCTTCTTTTGGGTCAAGAGAAGGGTCAATTGATGGGCGGAGGAATTCAAAACAAAGTGAGAGATCTTTGAGGGAGGTGGTCCTGACAAGAGGATGAGAAGAATGAAACATCACCTTATTTCAAGTTAATGAAATATGCTAGCAGACATATTTAGGGGGAGAGATCCAGAGTTGTTTAAAGGATATTTTAGCAAGGATATTTTGGCTTGTAGGGAGCTTGCATAGAATTTGAGCCAAGAGCCAAAGAAGGAATTAAGATCATAAGTCTAACTGGTTCTAGGGAAAAGGGGGCCAAGAGCCAAGGACTAGACAGTTCTAGAAAACAAGCACAAGAGAAAAAGATGGGTAATTATTTCCTTTGGGATCTCACAAACGGGACACCTGGAGGGGGAAACAATTACCCTTTTCTCAAGGTTCTCTACACTAAGTATTCTTTTGTGAGAGACAAGCAAACAAAATAAGTTTACTTTTTGAATTTCATTTTCCTTCCAAATTTTGTTCCATACCGAATATTTTGGGTAATTTTCTCATTAAATAGAAGATGAGAGTAACCTTCCTTGATCGAATAAGAGTAGCTCTTACAAATCTATCGATTTGTTTTGGACTGAGCAAGGGGGGCACAACCACTTAATTTATATTTTAGAATATCTAGAATCTGTACCAAATGGGTCAGTGTATCTTCAAAATTTCATCCTGTCTAGAGGCCTTGCCTATTCCAACTAGAGATATGATCTAAGTGAACGAATCCAACCTACAATAAGTGCTCCTTCGGGGGGGATGAATTGCTAGATCCAACCCTAGAGAAGGATGATCTAAGATAAGATCCATCCAGATATTAATCATGCTCCCATTTCCCAAGATTTTGCAGATATAATTCAAAATGAGAGACAAGAAGGATTAGAGGAGTTTCCATATAGGATATCCTTGAGTTGAATCATTATGGATCTCCCTGTCATTGTGTTGATGTAGATATTTAGCTCTCATAATCCGTGCCCACCATTGGTCTGGTCGCGACTTCAACAACTAGTAAAGTTTGGCACACATGGTCGTGTTGACCATAGTGGGGTCACAAATTCCTAACCCCCCATGTTGTTTTGGCGCTCTGAAAGTCTTCCAATTCACAAAGTAGATTTTTTTCATTTTCCTACTTCCCTCCCTCCCATAATAATTTTCTAATGTATATACCAAGTTGATGCAAAACATACATAGGGGCCTGAAGAGTTGAGAACTGGTACAGAGGAATGGATGATAAGATCGATTTCACCAAGATGGTCATGCCAACATTATTCAGTCATCACCTTCTCCGGTTCACTATTTTGGTTTCGATTTCATCCAAGACTCTCTACCAAGAATTGGGAGCTAATATCCTTAATTATATTGGAATACCAAGGTAATTAAAGTCATTCCAGCCTAGAAAATCTTAAATCCCAAAATTTATTAAATATTCTTAGCTTTCTGTGTTGTGATATTCCAAGTGTAGATGTGAATTTTGTTGTCATTTTTTTCCCCTCCAGAGGCCCTAAGAAACTTGTCCAAATTAGATTTAAAGCGCTTAGAAGTAACCACAGATGCCCCTCATAACAAGATGGTGGCATCTGCAAACTTACCGTGCTTGATGCTTCTGATACCTGCCTTGTGTCTAATACCTGGAAATCTATGGGTTTCTCTTTCATGTTATAGTCTTCTACTCATCAAATCTGCCATTAAAATTTAAAGGAATAGAGAGAGGGGACAACCCTACATCAATCCTATCGATTCATTTAAAAATCCCTTCACTCTTTTGTTGACCATAGGGGCACTCCATGGGGAAGAGATGCACAATGAAATCCATTTTATAAAGGTTGCATCAAGCCCCATTTTATTCAGTACCTTCAGGAGGAAACAATGACTTACCCTATCAAATTTGTTTTCCATATCCAGCTTAATTGCCATTCCTTGATCCCCTCTTTTCTAACTAGATTCTATGGCTTACTGAATCATAATTATATTGTCAAATATTTTCCTTCTTGGAACGAAGCCACCTTGGCTATCAGAGATCAAATGGGGAAGGAATTTTTTAAGCCTAGAGGAAAAAAGCTTTGACATGAACTTGTAGGATACATTGCAGAGGGAAATGGGGTGGAATATGGAAAAGGAGGAGGCATTAGATTCCTTGGGGATAAGGGCTAAGAAGGAGGAGTTGGTGGCTCCCCCCATGATGAAGCATTTGAAGGAATATCCTATCATTCGACACATATATTTTTTTATAAGGTCCCAAAAGCGATGGTAAAAACTTGATGAGAATCCATCCAGACCTAGGCCTTTGTCTGGAAAAAGGGAGAATACAACAATTCTAATATCTTCAAAAATCGGAGTGGTAATAAGGAGAGCATTCATATCCTCGGAAACAAGAGTGGGAACGTGATATAATGTATACTTCTCACACTATTTATAAATCTGAATTTCCTCCCGGTATAGATGTTATAAGTGTTTAAAAACAACATAATGTCCTCGACTCTGTGATAGTTTTTCCCCTATGGTGAATCTAGAAGATGTTGTTTTTACTTTTTCTAAATATTTCCTGCTATGGAGAAATTTAGTGTTTTGATACCCAGCTAAAAGCCAAGTATTTCTTGATTTTAACCACCAATAATATTATTCTCTTATGAGGAGAGTGTGGATAACCTTGAAGGTCTCAACTTCTTTTTGGAGCTCAATATGAGTGATCGAGGCAACATCTATTTGTTCCTAAATACATTCTAGTTGTTGTTCCATGTCCCTTATTGAATTCTACCTCTTTGTTTTATTCTCCTTGAGAAATTTCCAAATATCTCCTTTAATATGTTTGATTTTTATTTCCCATATTGAAATTGGGCTACCCTCCAGCCATTGAGACCATGAAAAACAAACCAAATTAGATAACCATTGATATTCTAGCCAAATACGATAGAACCTAAAGGGAGTAGGGCCCAAGTTATGGGAGAATGAGAGGAGGAGGTGAATAGGACAATTAGTTGACCCACACCAAGGGAGGATAAATGATTTAAGGCACAAGTTTAGTGAGAGGAGGCTATCAGAGCCCAAGAAGTCATTAGGCCAAGCAACAATGTGGCTAGGGCCTGTGAAATTATTGTTCCAAGTGTAAAGTAATTTTGAAGGCTTGAAATAAAAAAGGATAATAATATGCATTAAATCCTCCATATTTTCTTGGGAGGTACCACAGACAACAGATCCCCCTCATTTCTCCTTTTGGCCAAGAGACGTATTGAAGTCCCCCTGAAGGACACAATTGCGTCCATGATCATTGTTTCTCAAATTTTCTAGGGACTTCTAGCACTCCTACTTTTCTCGAAAATGTGTTGGCATATATACATTGAATATAGTATACATCTGATGAAACTCTGATATTTTAAATGCAGTTGATATCCAATGGGTTTTCTTTGTAGAAATTACCAGTTGCATCTGTTCTAGATTCCACATCATGCAAAGGCCTCCTGAAGCGCCTTGCGATCTTATGTAGCTACCATGTGACTTTTCCCCCATATTTTATAGTGGATAGAGGATATTTTTTCCTCTCCTATATTAGTTTCTTGGAGAATGGTCACCATTGGTCTTCCTTTTATATTAACGATTTTGTTTCCATGATTCTTTTTCTTGAACCAAGTCCCCTATAATTCCAAGATATGATATTCATTATTTACTTTTGAATATGATGTCCCTTTCCTGGGACCTGCTATATTTCCTTATTTTCTCCTTTGACCCCAATATTTGCTAATTCTCGAGGAATGATATGTTGAAACCCCGACTCTTTGTCTTTTTGAGTTTCTTCCAGCCATATCTCTTTATTAGTTTTGCGGCCTGATCTTCTAAAATTTCTGGCTATATCTTTGGCCCTCGTGCTTTTTTATTTCTCATAAAATGAGCTTGCAGGTATTGTTGATATAGTCATTTGTTTAGAGGATAAGAATCCTTCTTTATCCTCCTCTTCCTCCGAGGTGTATTATGAGTTGATGTGCAGTAATTTTCTTGGAAGAGTCTCTTTCTGTTGTTGCAGGGGAAAAGGTTGCTTCTCAGCCCCATGAAAGAAAAGGTCATTTTTTCTTAGGGATAGATGGGAAGAGATGCCATTTGTTGGGGCACGAATAAGGGTCGCATAATGGTTGCTTTTTGTTCCTACACCCCCAATGTGGCTAGAGCCCCCCGTAGGGGGGAGGGTGGGAATGAGTTTTATTTTTTCTAGCATTTCCCTTTCTTCAAGTAACTTGTTTCCACTGCTCATTTGAATCTACATGCTAGTCTTCCATGGTGGATTGGTATTTTGGGATTCTTTTGGAAATATGCCCATATTTATGGCAGATTTTTCATTTGAAGGGGAGATGATCATAGTCCACTTCCTGTACATGAGTCCAGCTATCCAACAGAGATTTATTACAACATGAAGTCCTTTTTCCAGATCGACTTCCATAGAAATCATAGCGCAATAAAATAGTCCATCCTTTGGCTCCACAGATTCAATGTACTTCCCCAATGAGTTCCCAATATGACGAAAGGTTGTGTCATTCTAGAAATGGAGGGGGAGGTAAGAGATTTTCACCCAGACAGGAACTAAAAATGGGACATCTCATTCTAGGTAGAATTTGGGGCTCCACCTATCCTAATAAAGTCCCTAGGCTCCCATGAAATAAGGGAAACTTCTAAAAACCAAATCTCAGTCTAGGTTTTTCTCAAAGTAAAACATGAAAAAACCCTTACCACAGAAAGAAAAAATTACTTCTACCTTGATGAATGGCTTCCAGTTCTTCTCAATCCAAGTCTGGAATGAGCACGGAGAGGGATAGAGACCCATGAACTAACATATGAGGCTGCGTTATGCGAGTTGTAATGCATGAGAATGGGCCTGGGGGCATAATCTAAATATTCAAAATTTCATCAGCCTTTTTCATAAAGAGTGAAGGACATTTCTTATGAAAATTAGGCACTTCGGAAACCACATAATTGAAAGCCACAATTTCCTTGGCAAGAGAGGGATTCGGGGTTAGCACAACCATGAGAGGTTGTCCAGCGAGTGGCCAAAAGGAAAAATATGCTTAGGACGGGAGACATGGAGCGAAGGGACTATAGAGGGAGAAGGGGAAGGTGGAAGGAGATCAGTGGGAAGCCGCGAAGACGCACGTGGAGGAAGCTCTGCCCATCTTTCTTGAGTGAAAGGGACTCCCAACAAAATTAGCACCTGCAAAATAGATAAATTTTAAAAAATAAAGTAAAGATAAATATGATAACAAGAATTCATACTATATAAGTTTAGATAATATATTAACGTGAGAATTTCAAAGTTTTAATTTATTTATGTGTAAATAGGTGGTTTTCAAAGTTCATGTAGAAATTTTAAATTGTTTAATGTTGATCCATCTTATTTGGGATCTCTAAATGTATATAGGGACCAAATATCTTAAAGTACAAACATTATTTTAATATTTTCATTTAAAAACAAAGTTTTATATCTCATGTGGACATGCTTTATTTTATATTTTAATCCTCGTATCAAGCTAGTTCATTTATTAAAAATAAAAAAGAGAAACAACAAAGAAAAGTACCAAAGAAATCCTTTGTGTAAGAAATTTTAATTTTCACTTATATTAGGGATTTTTTTTAAGATTATTAAAGTTGCATGGTTGTGAATGCACCTAATTACAAACACAATATACCAAATTTATGGATTACAAATAATAAAAGTAAACAATAAATCAAAGTACCAATTTAGATACATGGTACTAGACATCTTTTATTTCTTCATGAGTCATAGATGAGATTTTTGGAGGCTTAAATGGTGAATTAACTTTTAATGAACCCTTAGATGCCACGTGAGTAAATAATAATTCTCCTCCTTTTCCACTTTACCACAAATTTTGAATCACCAAAAATAGATCTTCTGATCAAATTTTATGCCAAATGTAAGTTACATACCTTTTGAAACCCTAGTTTGTATATTATCTAGATGATTGGCCTTCATCCAAATATATCTCTGAAATTTGCGCCCTTATGTATATGAAATTTTAGCCTACAATTCTCTGATATTTTTTCTCTACAATTCTGTAGGCCTAACCAAAATATAAAGTTCTAAGTGAAACTTATGGTAAATTTCCCAAAACTTGTTGATTTTTGACCTCTTGCCAAGAGAAAACTTGTATAGTGTGTCATGACTCTAGTTTTTAAAAATAATTGTGAAATTTTAATATGACATACCTGAGTATGTCTCCTTAGATCCCTAGAAATTTCATATTTTGAAACTTATATGGGGGAAACTTACAACAAAAATTCCAATATCACTCATTTGAAACTAATTTCAAGACTATGTGCAAACCCTAACTTCCACATAATATATATCTAAAATTGTAGAAGATCAAAATCCAAATTTGTATTAATTGTAACCCAAGATATTTTCTCAGTCTTTTAAATTTTCATAGTGTAAAGTGTCTTAGGAAAAAAAAAACTTATAACAAAAATTCCAAGATCAGTTGCTTGAAATTGATTTTAGAACCATTCACAAACCCTAACTTCCATAGGGTGTATCTCCAAAAGTATAATGAAACAAAATATAAAATTTTGATTAGATGTACTTTGTGATCTCTCGTCAACTTTTACAAAATTTCATGATTTGAATCTTCCCCAAAGAAACATTATAGCGAAAATTCCACAATGAATTGTTTGAAGCAGCAAAACCCTGGGTTCATATGCTCTATTCCAAAATTTTATAAACCATGTGAGTTACAAATCATAAGGAGCCAATAATTATTGATGTCAATAGTCTCACGTATTTCCCCAAGTTTGATAGAAAAAGGTTCTATCCGCAATGGACCATAGGACAAACACCATTACCAAGGCCCCAAACCAAATGCAATTATCTAATCAAACTCCCACAACTGCCAACACTTTTTGTTTAATAAAGGGTGGTGAAAAAACTCAAACAATGATGTTGGTAAAAAACTTCATTTTCCTTGAGATATTATGTTTAATGGGCTTCTCTATTAACAGGATCGCCTAACGCTCATCGACATTCATAAGCTTTCAACACTTCCACAATTGGGCAATGGTGGTGATCAGTGATAATTGTCATGAAATGATTTATGTCTGTCAAAATATGTTAACTAATGAGACTGACTCGCGCTTGTATCCCCCCAACCTTTGGCAAAAAAAATACACTAGACATGAAATATTTTGTCTATGAAGAACTTTAATTGACAAAACCACTCAATACTTTTTGGATTGAATTTAAAAAAGTGTTTCGGTTAGTATTTGGGCTATCCCCTATCTCTTATGGTCAATGGTTGATAGACGAGAAACATAGATGGGATAGGTTCTGTCACTTGAAATGACTTCCAAATATTGTCAAATCTGTGATCCAAGGTTTGATCACCAACGATTAAGAAATATCCAATAGCTTAATTTTCGATGGTTGATAGACATAAATTTTAAAGGGAAGGCATATTTTACTATAAATTCATGAAAGGCTAGGAAAATCAAAGTTTTTTTTAAGTGTTTTTATATTAATCCTTTACCACCATGCTTGAACCTTATCTCCCTACTCCACTTGGTTAACCTACAAAATCTATAATTCTATGTTGCAATCTCATCTACATTCAATTGAAACAAGTTCATTCAAGCATATGGAAATGCACACATATATCTAATATTGTTAAATGGACATTACATTATTGAGCCTGGCTATGTTTTCAATTATTTCTCCTCTCTATATTTCTTCTCGCTCTTAAGTTTGTCTCTCCATCTCTTTGAGATATATTTTTCCCATGTCTTTATTACATAGAAGAAATATCTCATTCAACGAACTGTAAATCTAACTTCTATAAATTTCCCTAAATTAGATAGATTTTCTTACTACATAGGAATCATATAACATCTCCTCTAACTACACAATTTCCTTCTAGACTATGAAAAAATATTACAAATTAAATGGGTGAGGGAACCCAGATTTACTTGGTAAATGAATTAGGGAACCAACTCCCTTAGTAAGAAAATAATTTGTCATCATTTTCTCAAATCTTGTGACATACTTGATAATATTTGTTTCTATCATCCATGTAGTATCTTATCCTGGCTTTTGTTTGCATTTAACGAAATATTGAAGATACTCTTTACCTTTAGTTTTCTTGACTACTTTCTAACCCAATATTGCTTCAAGTTCTTTCTAAGTTGTTTTGGGAAATTATTTCTTCCACTTTTTAGTATAATATTCATCAATTGTAGGTGCATCTATTGTATTACTATATGGTTCCTTGAAGGGGTACAATTTTACTACTGTGAAAATTGATGGTATTACAATGTCCTTTGGAAGTTCCAATTCATAAGCATTGGAAGAAAATTTCCTCAAAATTTTACATGGCCCAATTTTCTCGAGCTTGATTTTGTTGTATGTCCCTACAAGAAGCCTCTCCTTTCTCAAGTATACCATTACTAGGTCACCAACTTCAAATTCCATATGTCTTATTTTCATCTCTTCTCTCCATCTGTACTTTTCGACTCTTTCCTATAGAGTCTTGCATAATTGTTGCAAAATATTCACCATCTGCACTCTTGAGCTCATACTTTCCCAAATTCCTTAGTTCATACACTCCCTTGGGTTTCATTCCATAAAATATTTGGAATGGGATAATTCTTGTACTTATGTTAAGTGACTCATTGTAAGAAAACCCATCGTGAGCAAGTATGTGATCCCACTGTTTGGTAATCCTCCAAAGTGTCATGGTAATCCTGTAACTATTCTTCTCCTTTACTAAGTTTCCCCTTATGGAACATTTGGGTATGCAAAGCTTATTTTCCTTGAACAAAAAACCTTCCTAAATAATATAACTTAACCATTGAGTTGTATTTTTCTAACTAGATTTTCATAGGCTATATATTCTTCTTTGAAGCCTACATCCCTTTTGTACATTTCCTTCAGTTCATCAAGTCCTAAGACATTTATTTGAAGTTCTTATGGAATTAAGTTAATTCTAAGTAAAACATCAACTACTTTATTTAATGACCCACTAGTATGTTTAATCACAAAAGTAGAGTTTTGTAAAAATTCTACCCAATTGGCATGTCTTTGATTCAAATAAAATTAAAATTTTGGGCATGAGGTAATGCCTCCACTTTTTCAAAGCGTAAACAATGGCATAAAATAAATTTTCATAAGAAGAATATTTTTTTTTCTTCATTCAAATTTTCACTTAAGTAAGCATTTGGCTTTCCTTCTTGACTCAAAATAGTTCCAATGGTAGCTCTACATGCATCTGTTTCAAACTAAAAATATTTATTGACGTCTATTAGGGATAAAAATAGTTGCTCAGTGATCTTTTTCTTCAGCAATTTAAATTTTATATAAGCTACCACAATCCATATAAAAGGTTGTTTACTTTCCTTAATAGTTTCTAGAATGGGAGAAAAAATATTACTAAAGTTCTTAATAATTTTTCTATATAAGCTTGCAAGACCATTGAAGCTTCTTACCTCAAAAATATTCCTTGGAACATGACAATTAATAATTGCCTTCACTTTATCTTGATCCATATTCAACCCATCATCTCGTCCAGACTTATACATGAAAAAAACAAAATATAGATATAACCTTAAAAAGAGAGATGCAATAGAAATAAAATTTCATTTCGTTAATATCAAAGAACTGAAATATGCTTACATACATAATGGAAATAAACTAACTTAGTTGATCATATCTTAACTCTAAGAAGATATGTGGTTGCTACATGCCTTTCAATGGTGTTACAATGAGGCTCAAAGGCCTATTTATTATTGATAGACGATGGAAAATCCTAAACATCTAAAAACCTAACCCTAGGATATGAAGCACAAAAATTGTGGGCCCTGTTGGGGTAAATTGGCACATAAACATCCCGGGGTCGTAACTTTGGCATATGATCTCTATTTGACGTGCAGAATGCCTCGTTATAAATATCTATCTGAGGAATACAAATATCGACTGCAAACATCAACCAAATATTTTAAAATTTCCTTTTTCTAAAAATATCTCGTTTAGGGCCTCAAAACGGCTTCGGACGTTTTGGACCCAAAAAACTGCCAAAAATAGTAAATTGTGCTACAATTAAGAAAACTGAAAAAATGAAAGAAACAATGGTTGGGGTCCAAGTGGAATAGGCCGGTGGCCACCAATATACACCTGGATCAGTCCTCCCCCCTTAGGAATCAATGGTTTCCTTTGTATTGAGTGCCTCCATGATATGGGGAAACTTCTGTTGAACTTGGTTTGTGGTGAGCCATTTGACTTGGTGCAAGAGTTGGCTAACTTTGAAAATACTGTACATTTGGATCTTCTGCTAGCAAGTTTTATTGATCTACATGTCCATGTTCTGATCAGTTGTAGCCTGTTACATGCAGTATGGGTTTAGCTATGTTGGTGTGAGTTGTTCTGCAATGTACGATGTGTCTAGTAATGGTGAAAAGTATGGTCGAAGGCAGTCCACATTGAACACTAGGTGTAGGCCAAAGAATGGTGGAACATTGAGCTTAAAATCATTGTCCCCTACAACCTTAGTGATGGTGTAAGGCCCATATCGGAGTAGGTGAAACTTGCGGTAGGCCTCTGCTAGGTGCTCATTTTGAAAATGTAACCAAAATTTGTTGCCCACCTGGAATTTGTGTGGGACCTGATGTTGATTATGTTGTTGCTTGTACTTAGCATTGGATATATCAAATATGTCATGGACCTGCTAGAGGATGTGCTCAATTAATTTGTTAATCCTGTTAGCTTCAAACTGGACATGAGTGAAATCTATCTAAGTAGCTGCAAATGGTATTGCCACATCGATGGGACATAGTGGTTGGAATCCCAACCCCACCTGAAAGGGGTTGTGGCCAGTTGAGCTATGGAAAGCTCTATTGTAGCTATGCTGAACATAGGGGAGGCTTTCATCACATGTGTGTGGATTATTTGAGTTTTACATGCACAAAATGTGTACGATCATCTTGTTGATGACCTTTGTTTTTCCTTCAGTTTGGGGGTGGAAAGTCGTGGATTTAGTGAGTTTGGCATCCAACATTGACCAGAGGCTTGACCAAAATGTACTCAGAAACCTGATATCCCCATATGAGATATGGATTTTGGGATCCCAAATTGTACTCACACTCATTCAAAGAAGAGATTAATAGTTGCTTCTACTGTGATACACTTCTTTCAAGTCTCGAGAATGGTCATCTTAGAGAATCTATCAATGACCAAGAAAACACAGTCATTGCTCTCCTCAGTAGAAGGAAGGTCCGACATGTAATCCATGGAGATGGATTCCAAAGGTCGGGTAGGAGTAGGCGTAGGAGTATATAGGCCTTGATTCTTGATGTTCAATTTGGAAATGGCGCAGGAAGTGCAAGATCTGATGTACTTCCCAACATTTTTTCAAAGGTTTGGCCAATAAACATACTTTTGCAGCACTACCACTATTTTGTACTCCAAAATTTCTAGCGACCCGACTATAGTGTGCCTCCCAAATCATCTTGGCACGCTCAACTGAATGAACACAGAGGTGTCCCAGCTGGCATAACATTGCACCCTGGACTGTGGTTGAAAGTGTCTCACTGTGATATGCCACTAGATTCCCTTGTTGAGTAAGAACTACACCAATAGCATAGTCAGAGGAATTTGTCTCAATCTCAAATGGTTTTTGCAGGTATGGTAATGTGAGCACTGTTGTAGAGCATAGCTAATCATCAACTCAGCAAATGCCTTATGTTGGGATTCAGACCAAAAGAAAATTGCTTTTACTCTGCCCTTGGTTACTTAACTCAAATACCAAGCGATATGAGAGAACCCCAACATGAGCTTGCAGTAGAAATTGGTAAGACCCAGAAAGTCGCAGAGCTCTGTTAGAGTAGTTGGGGGTGGCCAATCCTGAATAACTTGTATCTTGGTTGGGTCCCCATGCACACCCCGCTCATCAATGATGTACCTTAGATATTGAACCTGGGTCATACCAAATGTGAATTTCTCCATATTTGCACATAATTTATGTTGTCGTGGGGTTTGGAGGACCTGTCAAATATGGTGGAGGTTCTCCTCCCAACTCTAGTTGAATATTAGGATGTCGTCCAGATATAATACCAAAAATGAGCTGGTGAAGGACCGCAAGATGTTTTCCATCAGCCTTGTTACACCATTTTTTGGTCATCTAACCTATTATCATTAGATGGACCCAAGTACACCATGTAAGACCAATTTTACCCTAAGTAAAATTGCCTTCACTATGTTAAATAAATTAATAAACCACATTTATTAGGTTGTTTATGGTCCAAACAAGAAACCCCAAAAGGAAATATTAAACAAACCTATATTTGTTTGATTTTCCTCATGGAATAATTAATTAAACCATAGTTTAATTATTATTCCCAGTCATGTTTAACCCAAAATCAAAGAAATTAATTAGATAAACCTTTATTTATCTTATTATTTTCTAGGAATAATTATTTAAACCTTATTTAGATAATATTCCTTGTTAAATATGACCAAATCACCTACAAATAATTAAATAAATCACTATTTATTTAATTATCTTTCAACCACTTCCTTAAATAATTAAATAAATCATTATTTATTTGATTATCTTCTAACCGCTTCCTTAAAAAGATAAATAAATCATTTATTTATTTATTTTTGACAAATCAAGGGATTTGACCCAAGTCAAATACCTTTTCCCTCAAACAAATATAATAAAATATTCCATAAAAGGTGGATCTAGATTTGGTTAACATTATTTTAATCATGCACCAAGATCTAGAATGACCCAATATTTTGTTATAAATAGGAGGGTTTTTCCTACCATTCTTGACCTTTTGTTGCCTATTAGATCACTCTGGATCTATACACTTGGTCCCATTTTTCTACCATTTGCTGTGTGAGCTCCCTTTGAGTTCCATTCTTTGTGTGGGTTTTCTACACCAACAAGAGAGAAAAATCTTAGATCTGAAGTGCTGAGGACTTCCAAGAACCCATCCCACTGAGGAGAATTGGATACGCCTTCTTGTTTTCCTCCCAGGTGCCCAATTAATATAAAATTCTTTCAAAAAATCGTTCTTGTCTTGTCTATTGGTATATGGAGCAAACCCTTATTTTTTCTGCTTAATGTCTTTCCATGCATAGATCTGGTTTTTGCAGCTCTTTTATGTTCAACTAACCGCAGATCTGAAGATATTGGCAGCCACTTTTATTGTTAGGGCTATTAGTTATGCGTAGCTAAAGTGGTCCTTTTTCGTACACTTCGACAAAGGATTCATACTAACAAATGGCGACTCCACACGGGTTTTAAATTACGACCATTGTCGTTTTTCATATTCCTGCATATCGGCCGCCCGGACCTAGGGTTTCTTTTGAATCTTCATTTTATATTTTACTGTTTTTCCCACATAAAAACCTAAAACATTAAAATTTTAACTTATTGTGTTTACTACGGCCCTATTAAGCGCGGGTAGCGGTCATCAACATAGCTAAGATCATGACTTACCGAAAATGCGGCGAGACAGCCAAGACGAGAAGTGTACCCATTTAAAAGTCACGACCTGGACCTCGAGGTCGCACTTTTCTGCCCCTTTTTCGACACCGCCTTGTAGTCCAGAACACCGTATTTCCAATTTTAGTGGTTTTACGCAATTTTTACGGGTTTTATTTGGCTGCAGAGTTTTCCGGCTACATCTCAGCCCGCTTTGACCTAGTTCTGATCTGTTTTTACTCATCTAAGTGGGAACCTAGCCCCCTAGGGCTTCAGTACCCTCCACTTTTTGTGGAAGAGTTTTAGTTGTTTCAGCCGTCTGTTTTTCGGAGTTTCAGCCTTCCCTTTTTCAGATCTGAAACCTCCTCTTCATATCCCTTTAAATCAGCCTTTCTTCCTTTCAAATCACCTCTTGTCGTTTTGTTTGGACCTCTTTTTAGGACCTCCTCCTTGTCCTTTCCGCTTTTTGCTGATTTCCTCCCTTTTTCCAGCCACCTTGCCTCTATCTCTTGGCTGTGATCTGCACCTCTTTTCAGCAGCTTTATCCTTTAGATCCCTGTCCCTCCCGACCTTTGATCTATTGGCCTCTTTTCAGTGTGTTTTGACTAGATTTTTTCCCTTTTTTATACTAGTTTTGAGGGACCCGCCTCCTTGGGTTAGATAGATGCAATAGTAGCTGTTAATTTTATGTTATTTCAGCATTATATATTGTTCTATGCAGGTTTATTTTCAGTTACGCAGCACACTTTTTTCTTTCTCTCAAAACGAAAAGGGTTTTAAAAATTAAAATTAACGCACACCACACACTGACCCTAAGTGAAGAAGCGCCTGGTTAACACCGCCTGGCAAAGACTCTAAAATCAATTGTCACTGCACATTTTCTGCCCTTGACCTCGCTTGATTCTGTCCCTTTTTTCCCTTGTCGTTTTCTTTCTTCCCGTCATCATTGTGCCCCCAAGGCGCCTTTCCTGGAGACTTCTTGGCCTTCACCCTCAGTTTCCGGTCGATCGACCTGCTCCGTCCCGCCGTCGTCGAGCCAGTCCTCCTCCGAGTCCGCACTCCGACTCCTCTCCTGATTCATTGGGTTCTCCTTCTCCTCCTGGTTCTCCCCCTGTCACCTTCACTATGTCTGGTCCAGGGCCTAATGTTAGCGGTGCTCCAGGCCCTAATGCCGGAATCACTACTAGCAGAACCGCCACAGGAACTACCTCGGCTGCGCCCTTGCTCCCCTTCTTGGCAGGCCTTAGCCTCCCCGATTTAGACCGGTTGATAAACGACCCTATACACCATGACGCTAGTTGGCCTGCTATGCCGACAAAGCTCCCTTCCGACATCCCAAAGTTTGAAGGTCGTGCTGGAGAAGATCCGTCAAATCATGTTCGATCTTTTCACATGTGGTGTTCATCTACCTCCATTATCGATGACTCTGTTCGTCTTAGATTGTTCCAACGCACGCTTATAGGCGAAGCTTCTAAGTGTTATGTTGATCAGCCCACTTCCTCCCATACCACCTTTGCAACTCTTGCCCAGGCTTTTTTATCTTACTTCCAGCTTCCCCTTCGTTATGACACTGGTATCGAACTTTTGACTTCTTTCCGTCAATCATCTTCGACCCGCCTATCCGATCATGTCCAGGAATGGAAGAGAAGAAAGAGCCTATGTCAATCTCCTATCTTCGAAGACCGTGTCTACATGGAATGGTTCCTTAGATCTCTCTTGTCCCCTATCGGGAAATATGTTGCATCACATTTTCCTCAAACCGAAGAAGATGCCCTCCAAATGGCGTTAAAATATGACCTGATCACAACTCAGGGCAGGTTGGTCATCTTGTCCTCACGATCTCCCTAGACTTCGGTGACCTTTGCAGGAAGGGCACCTCATCACCGTAAACGATCTCGTTGGACTGTCTCATCCATCCAGCTCAACCTCTCATGAGCTATGGTTTTCCTTTCGGGAGGGGCACCTGCCTCCTCCTCTCGGTAGCACGCATCGGGATACAGCATGCCTCATCCTTTTTCCCAACCTCCTGCTTACCTCAATGTTGCCCAACCTAACCATTACCCTTATCCGCAGCCTGGTGCGCCAGCTCCTCCAGCATATGCGCTTTCGCCTCCCTTTCCTTCTCAACCCCTGCAACAGCAGTCACCGCCCCCTCAAGAGCAGGTGGATGCACAGCAGGGATTCATGGCTACCCAACCACTTGACGGACAAGTGGCCCCTCAACCTTCCCCTTTTGGTTCCTCCAATTACCAGATCCTCATGATGAACTCTGATCCACCTCAAACCGTCGACCTTAACCTTCAAACTCGGTCTTGCCAGTACCCCAAGCCTCCTACTCAGTTTGCCCCCGAGCCTCCTTCTTCAGGTTCTACAGAGCCTCTTTCGACATCCAGTGGCCCCTTACATATCCCTCAACCCAAAGTTGAGGTTCATACCAAGATTCCTAAGAGACCATTACGTCGAAACGCTGCTTCCGGTCGAGCTGCTCATTCGTATAACATAGTATATGATTTGGCGCAATCTCCTGCTGCCATTTCCACACTGGAACTCCTCCAGTCGTGCCCTTCCCAAAAGAAGGCTCTACTATCTGCCATGGGCACTGTAGATCCTGCTGATGACCAAATGATTGTTTTCAACGCCACTCAATCGGACCATCCTCCTCTTCCTCCTTCCGTCGCCTTCCAAATCCCAGTCAAAATCCGAAACGCCAACGTTTCCTGGTGTATAATTGATGAGGGGGCATCCACCTGCATAATGTCCGCTTCAGTCTGGAAGCAACTCGGATCCCCTGAGCTGGCCCCTTCCACGATCACCCTTCGAGCGTGGGATGGTCATGCCTCCCAACCCATTGGCCTATTCCGTAATTGTCCTATCACACTTGTCGGTAAGACTGTTTGCGTTGACGTCGAAGTCATCGACGCCCCGCTAGACTACAAAATTCTATTGGGGCGAAGCTACACCTATGCTATGTCTGCTGTCCCATCTGCGGTTTTCCGCAAGATGTCTTTCCCCCATAATGGAAAGATAGTCACCATTGACCAGTTGACATATCATGAGCCAAAATCTCAGACCTCACCTGAGACGACCATCTCTTCAGTAGCCAACAAGAAAACCATCGATTCCTTGACCAGTGTCTCCCCCGGCGTTTACAAGGATTCCTCCCTGCTCAGAACCTTCCCTGGTCTTCCTCCTCCTCCTATCTCTGACCCCAGCTCATCGAATGTTTTCATGATGCAATCGTCTCGGGCTGCTCTCAAGAAACCTGCTTCGGCTAGTCAGCAACCTTGCCCTTCGCAACCTGCCCCTAGCCCTTCACCTGCAGTGGGTAGTCATGAGCCCCTTTATCCTCCTGGCACGGTTCCTCCAGGCCTTAGCCATTTAGGAGGCGTCCCACCTGGCCATTACCCCTCCGGTCAGATACCGTTCCTAGCTCCCCCACCAGGAGTGTCCACGGTACCGGTCATGGCCACCCTCTCTCTTCCTAACTTGACCCTTGGGATTCCCGTCTGGTACCTTGATCCTCCAGCCCCCACCTTACCTGGTCAACCCAAACCTTATATTGCTTTGAACCCGGTTCAACCGGTCCCCATGACTTCTCCCGCTGCATCAGTGCCTCAGTCACCTCAACAGGAACCACCTCCTGTTGCGACCGCTTCGGGTAAGAAGGGCAAAGCTCTCAAGGGGGCATCAAAAGACAAGGCTGCCCCGACAAACCCTGCTCCTCCTCAGCCTCCAAAGCATACCATCCAGTGTGCTTTGTGTGATGTTTTCGGTCACGCCTCCCATACCTGTCCTGAATTGCTTCATCTCAAGCCCATGGTTAATGTCACGTTCCCTAAGTCCGCGGTCCTAGAAGCCTATATTCCTTCCGCGACTGCAACCAAGAACCCCAAGATTATTCACACCAACCACCCTTGTGCTTTGTGTGATCTCCATGGCCATTACACCCATCTTTGTCCCCGCCTCGAGGACTTCCGCACCTCTATCGCCGCGGTCCACCAATTCGAGGCCAAGCGCAATGAGTCCACCTCTCCCCTATTTGCCCATTCTGCTTCAGCAGAAGTACTAGATATGACTGCTCCCATTGACATTCCCCCTCCTGATGTTGAGATGACGGAGCCTTCGTCCAGCATTTTTTACCTATCATCATCCATGAGACCCTCGGGGAACATTCAATCTGAATCCTCCCCTGTTGTTTCGCTTGACCTTCCTTTAGCAATCATCTTGGGCTCAACATCGGTAGATCCTTTCTCTACTTACTCTTCGGTCACCCCTTGTGACAATGCGCATGTGAACCTCTCTTCTCATGATGATGATTCAGGTCACTTCACCACGTCAGGTGGTCTTTCTTCCACCAGTCACCCCATCTTCTATCGCGATGACGACATTATGGAAAAAATCCCCACCCCTGACGTTATCTATTCCCCCTTACATCGAACCCAGGCGTTCACACCACATCCACCTTGTGGCCATTACATTGAAACCCAATGTTTGGGTAAGGGGGCACCCACATTTGAGAGACCAAGAGAAGCAATTCTCCACCACTCTCCTAGTGTATATGGCCGTGTTGACTTTAGTCCCAGTATTCTTCCACATTTAGAAGAACCTCTAGAGTCCCATATCACTTCAGATCACTCTAGGGATGATACCCCTTATCGTTCCCTCATCTTACATCAGCAACCCAGTCTCTTAGACATTATTGTTGATGAACCTATAGCTTTTCTACGAGAGAATTAGTTCATTATCTCCAAATCCTCTTTTTGGGATAGTGACACCAGGTATGCCAACTCGGAAACTTAAAGTCCATTTGATCCCTATATGCAGTACCAAAAGAGATTGGTAACTCTCCATTTCCTTTCTCAAACTGCATAACCATAACAAGAACAAACGACACACCACATCATTAAAATGTGTTTAGATTCCCCTTTTTCTAAATACATTTTGGCATGACCACACCATGCTCGGGGGCACCCATGCCCCTCAACCATAACCCTCCTCACCTCGTTTTTGGAGAGGAGGTTGTCTTACCGATCGAGTGTGAAATCCCTTCCCTTCATCTGGCTATTGAACTTCTCCCTGACACCCAACCTCTAGAACAACGACTTATCCTTCTTGAGCGTGCCTCTAAAGACTGCCATGTTGCATTGCAAACCATAGAAGCGGTCAAGAAATGCACCAAAGCTCAATATGACCGAAAAATCCAGCCTCGTCCTTTTCACGAAGGCAACCTTGTTCTAGTATATGACCAGGCCCATGATGTCCTTGGTCACGGGAAGTTCGTCTCATTATGGCTAGGCCCTTACATCATCAGTAAGGATCTTGGTAAGGGGGCATACTTTTTAGAGGACTTCGAAGGCAATCCTCTTCCTAATCCTCGCAATGCACTCTATCTTACGAAATATTACCCTTAGCATTTCCCTTCTGAGATGCGTGTTTTATTTTCTGTTAGATAGCCAGCATCTTTTTTGTACTTTCATCCTTCGCCAGGACCTATTTTGTCCAAGAAGGGCCACTTCACCTCCACTTTAAATCGAATTTCCTCACTTACGACACTTGTACTTGGGGCACCACTTCGCCTCCATACTTGTCCATGTTCATGTCGATTTTCGTCATGAGTTCCCACCTTGTACTCATGTTTTCATGGTCTCCCATTGGGCCTTTACTGTGTGGCAGCACCATCGAGTCGCCCTTGTTTAGCGCATCCAAGTTGAGTCATCATCGCATTCATGGAGTCTATCCCGATTCCCTTTGTACCCCGCCATAGCCCTCCATCCTTCATTGCTTGGTCTCTCTCTTGTGTCGCACATTATGACCTTCAGTCCCACTGTCCCCTATCCCTTATGATATTGTGTCAGTAGCTTCCATGTCATTCATGCCCTTTATGCTCTAACAAGGGAAGTCGTCCATTCGCTACTCAGTCCTTTCCATTTCCCTATCATCATTAGTGTCAGTCTGTCCGTCGCTCTACTATTTTCTCTCGTGCCTTAGTTGAGGATTTCTCATTGCCTCACCTGTGGCGGACCTCCTTCTATCGACATCAGCTCATTCATTCCAGAAGCCAGGTCTAGAGGGCGGTGTACCTTGGTTCCAGCTTCCACTCTTGTTTGGTGCTTCGGATCAGGCAAAGGGATCTCTCATTTCCCTTTGACTTGATTATTTCTCCAGCTCCTTTCAGCATGACCGAGATCCGTATACTTGATGGTTCAGTGATACAACAACAGCTCTTGATGATTCCCGGGTGTGTGTGAGATGTCTCAACCCTCATGAGGGGGTGGCCCTGCAGGTAGCCCCCCACATGCTCGGATGACCTCTTCTTTGCAGCCTTCGATGCCGCTCCAGATTTTGATGATGTTGGCCTTAGCCACTTGCAGCACCTCTTTGATTTGCATGTATCAGTCAGATTTTGTGAGCCCTTCCCCATTTACAGGGGGAATTTGGGTTGTATTTATCTCATGTACTCAGATATTATTGTACTAGTCCTGGCTGTTATCCCAGGCACAGCATGTATGTGAGACTCTTCATTGTATTTTTATCTGGCTCTTGATTATGCCAGTTGTACTCTATGGTTCGGTCCCTTGTTTACTGGACACACTATTCTTTTGTACTTTGTCTCGGCGGGCATAGGTATGCCTCCCCTGCCGCCTTCAGCACAAGTACCCTCTCATAAAAAGAGACTTGTTTCACCTGCGAGTCTCGTCTCCTCAGGGTCTAGTTCTTCAGCACACTATCTCCCTTGCATTTCTCTCTCTGACTTCCCTTTTGTTGTCTGGTGATTGAGTTCTTACAACGTACTTCGGTCATACTATTTTCTCCTGACCTTTTCATATACCTTGGCCAGAAATGATACGATACCATTTTTTGGTCATCTAACTTATTATCATTAGATGGACCCAAGTACACCATGTAAGACCAATTTTACCCTAAGTAAAATTGCCTTCACTATGTTAAATAACTTAATAAACCACATTTATTAGGTTGTTTATAGTCCAAACAGGAAACCCCAAAAGGAAATATTAAACAAACCTATATTTGTTTGATTTTCCTCATGGAATAATTAATTAAACCATAATTTAATTATTATTCCCAGTCATGTTTAACCCAAAATCAAAGAAATTAATTAGATAAACCTTTATTTATATTATTGTTTTCTAGGAATAATTATTTAAACCTTATTTAGATAATATTCCTTATTAAATATGACCAAATCACCCACAAATAATTAAATAAATCATTATTTATTTAATTATATTTCAACCACTTCCTTAAATAATTAAATAAATCATTATTTATTTGATTATCTTCTAACCGCTTCCTTAAAAAGATAAATAAATCATTTATTTATTTATTTTTGACAAATTAAGGGATTTGACCCAAGTCAAATACCTTTTCCTCCAACAAATATAATAAAATATTCCATAAAAAGTGGATCTAGATCTGGTTAACCCATGCACCAAGATCTAGAATGACCCAATATTTTGTTATAAATAGGAGGGTTTTTCCTACCATTCTTCACCTTTTGTTGCCTATTAGATCACTCTCGATCTATACACTTGGTCCCATTTTTCTACCATTTGCTGTGTGAGCTCCCTTTGAGTTCCATTCTTTGTGTGGGTTTTCTACACCAACAAGAGAGAGAAATCTTAGATCTGAAGTGCTGAGGACTTCCAAGAACCCATCCCACCGAGGAGAATTGGATACGCCTTCTTGTTTTCCTCCCAGGTGCCCGATTAATATAAAAATTCTTTCAAAAATTGTTCTTGTCTTGTCTATTGGTATATGGAGCAAACCCTTGTTTTTACTGCTTAATGTCTTTCCATGCATAGATCTGGTGTTTTGCAGCTCTTTTCTTGTCTAACTAACTGCAGATCTGAAGATATTGGCAGCCACTTATGTTGTTAGGGCTATTAGTTATGCGTAGCTAAAGTGGTCCTTTTTCATACGCTTCGACAAAGGATTCATACTAACAAGCCTCATGAAGGTTGCATGGGAATTCTTCAATCTGAAAGGCATGATCAACCATTCCAAAAGACCCTCCTTGGATTTGAAGTTAGTATTCCACACATCGTAGGATTGGATTGGTACTTGGTGATAACCATACTTCAGGTCAATATTGCTAAAATACTTCCCCCCCTTGAGCTGGTCAAGAATGTCATGAATCTGTGGGATTGGATACCTATTCCAGACATTGATCTTATTCAACACCCTTTTGTCAATACAGAGTCTCCAGGTCCTATTCTTCTTTTATACCAACACGATCGGGCCTCCATAGGGCGATGAACCTGGCCTGATGTTTCCTTTCTGCAACAAATCCTCAATCTACTTCTTGATTTTATAATTCTAAAAAATAGATCGTCGATATATTAGTATGTTGGGTAGTAGTGTGCCCGGGGTCAGACCGATGAAGTGCTTGACCTGACATTGTAAGGGTACCCCTATGGGTGAGGTGAAGATGTACTTGTACTCCTCCATGACCTTATCCACATGTAGTTGTCGTGCAGAGGAGCCATACTTGGAGGCCTTAGAGGTGGCCACAATCTTCTTCTTTCCCTATGGGCGAATCATAAGAAAGACAAATTTCCCGGTCTAGTATATGATCTTACTATATTTCTTCGTAGAGATCAAAGAGATGGCAGTAGGAGGTGCTACCTTTGGTATCCTATATAGCTTATTTCCGAGATTAATAATAATAGTGTGAGGCCTAGACTCATACACAAAATGATGCTTCCACCAGTATGATTGGCCTAACAATACATCACAAACTTCAAGAGGAGCAACATCACACAGTACCTCATATCTGAAGGGCTTGATGTTGTAGGGAATGCAACATTGTTGGTTGACGTAGGGATCTCATATTTGGTGATGCCACTTGATGGTGTATGGTTGTGGGTGTGCTATAGTTGGTAGGCCCAAACCCTTCATGACCTCTACTGAAATGAGGTCCTTTTGGCTCTCGTTGTCGATAATTAACTACAACGGTGGACCCTTCACCCACATATGTGAGTGGAGGAAGCGCTTCCCCTCCTTTGGATCTTCGAGCTCAATCTTCTGGATCTTAGTGGTGGCAACAATGGCATTGGGCTCCACATCAATAATATTCTTATCTTTGTTGGGTTCAGAATCATATCCGAAACATGCATCTAATTGAGAAGCCTTCATCTCAGCCACCAACGACTACTTGGCCTGACACTCACTTGTGTTGTGAGTGGGGCTCTTATGGAACTTGCACCATTTTCCTGTGTCCTTCTTTGTCTTCATGGTGTTTTTATTTTCTTGTGTCTTGTAAGTTTTTCCTGGGTCGCCCCACCTTGGATTTTTCCTTTGTTCTACAACTTGGGGGCGCCTTTGCCTTGCTTCGGATTCATGGATCCAAAGTATCACTTCTTCTGTTTAAATTTGTGCTCGATCTTGACAATGTATCGATAGGAGGCACCAAGTGAGGAGATGTCCAGGAACTCCATCTCATCCTAGATGTGCTTGTGTAGATAGCCATTGTACTTGAGTGCCAAATTTCACTAAGACTCCTTGATACCCAACTTTTTTGCGAAGTGTATGAAAAATATTTGTGAACTATGGAACATCTTGGTCCCTTCCCTGCCGCAACATGGTTCACTTTATGTATTTATATTCATAGCTCTTGAAAGGCTAATACTACTCCTTAATGGTGTCTCGGAAATAATTCCAGGTGGGTGATGATGAAAATAGTGAGGGTTCCCTCTCATTCCTCTTCTCACAGTAGGTTTACCACTAGTCCTTGACGTGGAGGGCAGTTTTTAGGAGTGCAAAAGAATTTTTTTCTCGATTGGAAAAATCATGAACTGAAAATGATCCTTCTAATAGATTTAGTTATTTATCTACGTCATCCGCATCTATTTGGCCTTCAAATATGGGGATGTCAAAGTTGAATTGTACCGTAAAGGGCGTGGTGCATCCAGAGTGGTTTTTGGATGAAGATGTGTTGCCTTTGGGTAGTCGTCGAAGGATCTGGGCTAATTTTTCCATCATCACATTCATTTGTTGCTCGAGGGATTATTCGAGAAATATTTTGAAAGGGTTTCCTACTCCCTCGTCTTTATTTTTTCTGCAATGGTAGGTAGTCAAGGTTTAGGCTAGTCTTGCAAAGGTTCAACCAGTTTGAGCCCTAACTCCTTATACCCTGACCTTGTCGGGGACATGCAAATAAAAACATAGAAAGAGCAGACCGCTCTGATACCATTGATCCAGACTTATACAAGGATGAAACAGAATATAGATATAACCATACAAATAGAGATGCAATAGAAATAAAACTTCATTTAATTAATATCAAATAACTGGAATATGCTTACATACATAATGGAAATAAACTAGCTTGGGTGATGGTAGCTTGTATTTAAGAAGAGATGTGGTGGCTACATGCCTATGAAATGTGTTAAAAATGAGGCTCAAAGGCCTATTTATTATTGATAAACAATGGAAAACCCTAAACATCTAAAACCTAACTCTACGAGATGAAGTGCCAAAATTGTGGGTCACGTTGGGGTAAATTGGTACATCAACTTCCCGGGGTCGTAACTTTGGCACATGATCTCTATTTGACATGCAAGTTACCTCGTTAGAAATATCTAACCGAGGAATAAAAATTTTGACTACAAATGTGAGTCTAAGACTCATGTTTTCGTATTTTCCAAACAACCATCATTTGGGGCCTCAAAACGGCTTTGAAAGTTCAAGACTTGAAAAAATACCAAATATTTAATTGTGCTACAATTAAGGAAACTAAAAGACTGAAAGAAAAAATGGTGGGGATAGATGGGTGACCACGAATATCCACCTGGATCATCCTCAAAAAATACAAAACCAAAATAAACCAAATTTTTCTTCATTAAGCTACATTTCTTTATATTTATCAACAATTTATCTTGCTACAGAGTGCTCAAAACTAACCTGAGATGCCTTAAGTGTTAAATTTTTTTTTGGCCATACACCATAATATCTTTTAAATACACAATAATTTTTTTTTTGGTGAACTCCTTCAAAACTTCAACCATTAGCCTCATAAAAATACTTGGGGCATTCAATGAGACTAAAAAACATCACTAACCATTCATATATTCCATGATTTGTTTTGAAGGTTTCCTTTCATTCATCCCCTTCCCTAATTCTAATATAGTGGTATCCACTTTTTAGATCAATTTTAGAAAAGTATTTAGCATCAATCAGAAAATAAATTAGGTCATCAATGTGAGGAAGTGGAAATATATACTTGATTGTGATCTTGTTGATGGCCTGTGAATCAATACACATTCTTGATCCACCATCCTTCTTCAAACTAAGCATTGTTGGTAGACCATAAGGACTCAAACTTTCCTTGGCAATACCCTTTTGCAATAGCTTCTGAACTTGTCTCTTTACTTCCTCATTTTCCTGTGGAACCATCCTATATGTTGCTTTGTTTAGAAGACCATATCCTAGGATTAAGTATATCTGATGGCTAACACTTTTAATAGGAGGAAAAATATTTAGTAACACATCAATAATTATATAATAAAACTCATCCAACATAATTCTAATTTCTTTAGGTAAATAATCTATATTTGTGCTTGTAAGGATTACCTGAGGCTTCCCAATCGAAGAAAAAATCACCTCATTTATTATCCTCTTGCAATAGTTATTTCCTACTCATTAACAATACACTTGGACCAACTTTATCTTTAGCTCCTCATTTTCAAGGGTAGTAAGATATTTTTATAACCATATTTCTTAAGAGTGTATGTATTTCTTTTTCCATCATGGATGTCTTTCCCATCATATTGTCATGGCCTTCCAAAAAAAAACATGGCAAACATCCATTAACATCACATCACATTCAATCTCATATTTATATTTCCCAATCTAAAATTCTAATTTTCATTTTTCATTAACTAGAACTTGATGGCCTTTTTTCAACCATGATACCTTGTAAGGATTAGGGTATGTTATCCTTTTCAAATCTAGCTTCTCTACCATTTCATGGTAAAATAAATTGTCTTTGCTACCACTATCAATTACAACTTTACAACACTTACCTTCAAATTTACACATAGTCCTAAACAAATATTTTCTCTAAGTTGATTATTTAACTTCCTTCTATGACTTAAAAAAAACTCTTTTCATCAATAATTACTCCCCTTCTTCATGAAATTATTCAATTATAATTGGTTTTACATTCTCCTCCTTTCCTTTTGCAACATGATCACCTCTTTGGTTTTTTGATGCATTTTTAGGACATTCCCAAGACATATGTCCTACTTTTCCATGTTTATAACATTGGGTTAATAGTCTCTACCTCATCCTTTTCCTCTGGAAAATGATCTCCTTCTTGAATGACCCCCTCTCAGTGAACTTCCACTATAAATTCCACTCTCTTCTCTTGGAAATTGAAGTCTCCCTCTGCTTCTTGCTTATATTTTTCCTCTTACAGGACTTCTTCCTCTACCTCTCTAACTCTATTTCCTAGCAATCTTATCTTCTACCTTTAAGGTAGCTTGATATGCATCCTCAATTTTTTTTAAGGAAAATATTCCAATCTCATCTTGGATCTCATATCTCAAATCATTTATGTATATTGTAACTTTCTGAACATCCTCCTTTACATGACCAACTCCAATGTTCAATTTATAAAACTCATCAGTGCATTCTTTGACTGATATAGAATTTTTTCTAAGATTATGCAACCATTTAAAAATATTTCACTGATAATATGTGGTTACGAACTTACCTTTAAAAAATTTCTACCATTTTTTCCCAATCTTTGATTCTAGACTTTCCTTTTCTCTTTCATTTTGCTTATACTTCATCTCGCCATAGGGTTACATGGCATTTTATTCTGTTAACTACATACTTTACTCTATAATATTCATTAACATACTCACAATGAAAATAATTATCTAAAGAATTGATCCAATCCATCAGCTCATCAACATTCAAGTTACCTTCATACATTGGTACCTCTATTTTTGGTCTGGTAGTCATCTTAGATATCATTTTTAGAATTTACTTTTTTTTATTATTCTACTTCTTCCTTAGTGGAATATTCTTCCTCCGCCTCAATGGAATCTCTTGTGTCAACTTATCTCCTCTGTGCGGTCTCCATAACTTTCATTTTTTCTTGAAGACACCTTAGCTCCATTTGAAAGGTTGTGTTTACAACAAACCTCCCTCGAGCTGCTCCTCATCGATTTGCCATTTTTCTTCTCTTTTTCCCTAATACCAATCTGATGTGATAGTCTCACTATCGCCAAGTTTTCTTCTCTTTTTCCCTAATACCAATCTGATGTGATAGTCTCACTATCGCCAAGTTTTCTAGTTCCCAGTGCTAACCAAAATTGACCATAGGATGAACACCATAACCAAGGCCCAAAACCAAAAGGCACTAGCTTGTCGGACTCCCACAACCACTAGCACTCTATTTGTTTTACTTAAGGGTGGTGAAAAAACTGACGCAATGATGACGGTAACAAAATTCAATTTCCCTGAAACATTCTATTTGTTGGGACTGCCTATTAATAGCACTACCCAATGCTCGTCGACACTTGTAAGCTTTCAACGCTTCCACAATTAGCAGGTGGCGATGACCAACGAAAACTATCATTAAAGGATTTATGCTATAATGTGTTAACTGATGGGACTGCCTTACACTTGTTTCCATTCCTCAATATTCTTCGCTTTCCGAGTAGAGTGGTGGTGGTAGACATAACTACAATAGGCGTGAAATGTTTTTTCTATCAAGAACGTTAATTAACAGAAGCACCCAATACTTTTTTAATCAAACTAAAAAGTTGTTTTGGTGAGTTTGTGTCATCCCCGGTCTTCTATGGTCAATGGTCGATAGATGATAAATGTATATGGGATAGGTTCCATTAGTTAATGTGACCATCGAATATTGTGAGATCGATGCTCCACTTTTTCATTAACAACATTTAAGAAATCTCCAACAACCCATTGGACAATGGCCAATAGAAAGAAAGGTTAATGGGAAGACATCCATTATTCTCAATTCACATAAGGTTGGTAAAATAAAAGTTTTTTTAAGTTTTTGTCTATTGAATCTTTACTATTATGCTCAAACCCCGCCACACTAATCTACCTAGTTAACTTGAAAAATCCTTAATTTTATGCTACAAGCTCCTTTTCATTCAAATAAAAATAAGTTCATTCAAACATATGGAAATGCACACACACATATGTAATATTATTTACACGAGATTACAATATTCAGCTCGAATTTTTTTTGCAGGTCTATCTACTCTTCGACTTTCATCTCACTCTTCTCTATATCTCCCTTTCTTCGAGAAATATTTTTCTCGTTTTCTAATTACAGAGAAGAAATCTCCCATTCAATGAAATCTAAAGCTAACTTCTAACAATTTATATAAAATAGCTGGATATGCCTACTACATAAGAATTTGATGACATCTCCTCTAACTACATATATTCCTTCTAGACAAAAATATTACAATTTAAATGGCTTATAGAACCAAATCCCTTAGTAATTGAGTTTTGACCCAAGAGGTAAAAAATGACGTTGGCTTGTATATGCTCATGCATCACTTATAATCCACTTTGAGGGGGGCAATTCATTTTAAAATGAATAAAATGTATCATACTAGATTTTATGATCCCAAGGCTAAATATATATATATATATATATATATATATATATATATATATATATATATATATATATATATAAAACAAATACTACAATTATAATGAAAGGTTATGGACTACATAACAACATAATAATATGAATGTATTTGCAAACGATTTGTATTTCTAGGGTCTTTCCTCCATCAGTATGATTTTCAATCGAAGCCTTCTATGGCCAGAAATTTGAATATGTGTCTAGGTTCTTGACCTATTTAGGCGTCTGTAAACCAAAGGATTTCATCCTCCTCTTCATTGATGGAAACACGACACTTTATAGGAAATTATGTATAGGTGTCTCTGGATGTATCATATTCCTTGTTGAGATCTAATTCTCTACAGGAAAGCCATTGTTGTTGTCTGGAGTTCAATGCTTGACCCATTGCAATATGATGGAGGGTGTAGAATCCTTTTGATATGAGATCATGAGTGAGGGGGAAGGGAAATATATGTTGATATTTTCTTCCAATCTAGGGGTTACAACAAAGTTGGATTATATCCTTCTTCCCTACCCTTAAATTTAGCTAATTCCTGATTAAATGGAAAGTAATTATAGTGGCTTTCCAAATGATAGAAGAGTTTTGGACTTTTTTAATTTCAGGATTGAATCCAGTCTTTGTTGGATAGGAGTATGAGATACTTATCTTTTATGATTTTTTCCCAAAATGATTTTCCATAGACGAGTCTTCGAACATTCTTGGTTGTGAAAGCTTTGGATAAAAGAAACAAGTTTTCAAGGCCATAAATCCTTTGGATCTTAGGGATGGATAGGTTTATCTAGGATACCAATGCTATTCCATTCTTCTCATGGATTCTTGTTCATTAAAACAGTGGCAGAGCTAGCATATTTTGTTGAGGATCCCTTTCAGTATCCAAGCAAGAGATATCTAGTCAACTGGGATGGTCTTAAGGGCTAATTTTACAAGAATTTGGCAGCTACTGCGTGGAAACCATATGTTGCAGTGAGAATTTAGTTATTTTTTATCTTGGCTATGTGTCATTGATATTATCCTTTAGGTATAAGTTAATATTTATGCGGAAACCAAAATACTTAATCTAACTTCGAAGGAAGATTTCATGAAAGGGAAAATATTATTTATATATTGCTTCTTGGGTTTAGAGAGACCCCGACTAGTAACTAAAGGCTTTGAATAATTTATCAACATACCTGTCATTGTATAGACTAAGTGTAAAATTTCTTTCAGCTTATCCACCATACACTTGGAACTTTTGTAGAAGATTAAGATGTCATGTTCAAAAAGTGAGAAACAGAGTAGGAATTACCAATTAAGGTACCTTTAAAAGAGTCATTTGTTGAAGCTACCCTAAGTGCCTTGTTTAAGCCTTGTGCAAAAAGGAGGATGGAAAAAGGGGAGAGAGGACATCCTTAACAAGTGCCTTTTTAGAATTAAAGAATGGTGAAGTTTACCTATTGATTAATGTTGAGAAGGTCATAGAGTAAGTGAAAGTGATTACCAAGGCCAAAAAGTGTAAGTTAAACCCCAAATGAATGAGAATGAGTCAAGAAGGAAGATCCAACTGACTCTATTGAAGGCCTTGTATAGGTATAATTTAGTTATCATGGCCTTAAAGTTTTTTGTTTTCATAGTTTATCTCTTCTTGAGCAACACCAACCACCTTTTGAATTTGGTGCCTGTCAAGAAATTTGAATTTCTCAGGACAATCTGTTTAGAGGGTGTCTCTTTCAGTCCTAGGGAGATAATTCATGAGATATTGTTATAGATATTGTTGCATTGTGAGATTGGATGAAATATATCAAATTTGGTTAGGTTTTCCATCTTCAAAATAAGTGCAACAAAAGTGGTGTTGAAGTTAGAAAATGTGGCTTTTATTACGTTTTGGAGATCCTTCGTTATGAAATCATAGTAATTGTGGAAAATTCAATGGGTAATCCATCTATACTAGGGTTCCTATCTTTCTAAAATTTGAAAAGGAATCTGAAAAATTCCTCCTTTCGTTCCTTTCTAATGGGGTATTGATTTTCTTCTAGGTCTACAAATATAGGGAATAAGATGGGTTGTCTTAGAATTGCATTGATGGCATCTTGGTTATCCTCTTTGAATAGAGTTTGTGAATATGGAAATGGGAGACCCATTCACAAGTAGTTTCAGTAAACTTATCAACCCATTAATCATCCCCTATGTCTATTTTCTAGACTAAGTTTATATTTTTCGAGTAATTTGAAAAATAATGGCAACAAATTATATTATCATCTCTAGCCCCAAGCCAAATCACCCTACCTTTTACGTTCCATTCCTTATTTTTCCTACAATAAGTTTTCTTATTTTATTTTTAGCTAGTTGTTGGACATTGGTTTCAACGCTCCTCGTGTGTTTCGCAACATGGACTAACTGCCTCTCATGGATCCTAACTCTGGCGATTGTAGCGGAGACTAATGCCTGCGAGTTTTGGTCTAACGGAAATCGTGATTCCAGCAAGTGGTATCAAAGAAGTTTCGGCTTCAAGGGGATGCCTTTGTTGCTGAGGGGTTTTTTTCTCGGGCCTAAGGTAGACCCTGTTCAGTGGGAGATCTGCGGGATCAATTCTTGCGGTGAAAGAAGATGGCGAGCGGCGGGAAGACAGAGATCTAGAAATTTAATGGTTAGAGTTTTGAGTTATGGATGCTCAAGATGCACGATCTGCTGGTGGATAAGGACTAGTGGATCGCGGTAGATCTAGGTAATAAACCAATGACAATTTCAGATGAAGACTGGAAGAAACTGGATCAGAAGGCAAAGAGCACAATACGGTTGTGTGTCTTAGATTCAGTATTGTTGAATGTATTTGGGGAAGCTACGGTGAATACCTTGTGGGACAAGCTAGGGAATTTGTACCAATCTAAGTCTCCGGTGAATAAATTGTTCCTGCGGAAAAAGCTGTATAACTTGAGGATGAAGGATGGAGACTTGGTGACAGAGAATCTGAACGCCTTCAATACTTTGGTAAGTCAGTTGTCATCCGTTGATATTAACATATCAGATGAAGATAAGTGCATCAGTTTGTTGTGTTCTCTACCAGATTCGTGGGACAGTCTGGTTATTGCAATAGGTAGCAATACAACTACCTTGAATTTTGATGACATTGTCTCAGCCTTGCTGCCGGAGGAAATGAGACGGAGAAATATGGAGGGTCAGAATGGAGATGCCTTATCTGTATGAGGAAGGTCCCAGAACAGAAATAAGAAAAAAATTTCGAGTGGGAGATCTAAATCTAGAGGGATTCAAACCCTCCTGAAAGTTTGTAAAGGTGTGCTGGAAATGTGGAAAGGAAGGGCACTACAAAAAGGACTGTAGATCTAAAGCTCCTGAGAAAGGAAAGGGACTTGATGATGCTGCTTTTGTAGAGGCAAAGACCACCTCCAATGAAGGTGGGGATGTGTATTTGGCTTCTTCTTCAAATACACATGTAGATCATGAGTCATGGTTGATTGACTCGGGTGCATCCTTTCACTTCACTCCTCATAGGGAGTGGTTCTGCTAGTATGATAAATATGATGGTGGTGATGTCTTCATAGGTGATGATATGAAGGCCAGAATCGTTGGGCATGGAAAAGTCAAGCTGAAGCTGCAAGGTGGAAGGATTAGAACACTTCCTGGTGTTTTTCACATCCCTGCATTGGCTAGAAATCTGATTTCTGTAAGCAAGATGGATGATGCAGGTGTAAAAATAGTGTTCGAGAAAGATACCTATAAGATGGTTGGGGGAGCATTCGTATTAATGCGGGGAGTTCGGATTGGAACTATGTACAAGATTCAGGGAAGCACTATTATTGATGGGTGCAACAGTTTTGTGGTTCCCGAAAGTGGAGCAGAAAGCCTAGCGGTCTCTGGAGAAAAGACCATGCTATGGCATAAAAGGCTTGGACATATTGGAGAGAAGGGCCTTCGGATACTACATGGAAATGGTATGGTAGAAGGTATGTCTAGTAGCTCTCTAGATTTTGATTTCTGTGAACATTGTGTATATGGGAAGCAGAATCGGGTGAGTTTTCCTTCTGGTGCTAAGAGGGCGAACAAGATATCAGAGCTTGTGCACAGTGATGTGTTTGGACATGTGTCGGTTCCATCCCTGGGTAAGTCTATGTACTATGTTTCATTCATAGATGACTTCTCAAAGAATACATGGATATATTTCTTGAGGAAGAAATCTGAATTCTTTGAAAGATTTAAAGAATTTAAGGCTTTGGTGGAAAACCAGACAGAGAAGAAGATAAAGGTGTTGAGGACAGATAATGGTGGGGAGTTCTACAAGAATGAATTTGAAGAGTTCTGTAAGAAGTGTGGTATAGCACAGCATAAGACTACTCTATACACACCTCAGCAAAACAAAGTTGCAGAAAGAATGAACAGAACACTGATGGAAAAGGCAAGAAGCATGCTTAGTGGTATCGAGTTAGGACAAGAATTCTGGGCAGAGGCAGTGGAGACTGCATGTTACTTGGTTAACAGATCACCTTCATCAGCGTTGGAGGATAAAACTCCACATGAGGTATGGACTGGTAAGAAACCCTCTCTTTCACATCTGAGGGTATTTGGATGTGATGCATATGTACATGTTCCAAAGGAGAAAAGGAGAAAGTTGGATAATAAATCTGAAAGGTGCATCTTTATTGGGTATAAGGATGGTTTAAAGGGTTACAAGATTTGGAACCCATAAAAAAGGAAGGTTGTGTACAGCCGAGATGTGTTGTTTAGAGAGGTGAAAGATATCCTTAAACATGAAGTCCTACCAAAGGAACTTGAGAAGATAGAGTTTGAGCTAAAGGAGGATGAATCAGAATCTACAACAGAAGAAGAATCAGAATAACAAGAGCCACAAACTCCAGTTGCTAGAAGATCAGTTTGGGAAAGAAGACAATAGTCCATATTCTTTCTGTTCAAATTTTTCTTTAACTATAACTGATGATGATCCCAGAACCGTCAGGGAGGCAGTAGATTCAGAGGATGGAAAGCTCTGGAAGGAGGCCATGGTTGATGAAATGGCATCCTTGCATAAAAATGAGGCATGGGATCTGGTGGAGTTGCAGGATGGAAGGAAACCCATCGGGAGCAAATGGGTGTTTAAGAAGAAGATGAATGTAGAAGGTAAGGTGGATAAATACAAAGCTCAATTGGTAGCAAAAGGTTATTCCTAGGTGTCGGGAATTGATTTTGGTGATATTTTTTCTCCTGCTGCCAAAGTTACTTCTATTAGATTACTTTTATCTGTTGCTGCTGCATTTGATTTTGAGGTAGAACAGATGGATGTGAAGAAAACATGTCTTCACGGGGATATAGAAGAGGAGATCTACATGAAAAAACCTGAAGGCTTTATGGTGAAGGGGAAGAAAGAGCTGGTATGCAAGTTAAATAAGTCTCTGTATGGGTTAAAACAGTCACCAAGAATGTGGTATCAGAAATTTGATACCTATATACGGGGACTTGGCTTCACCAGAAGTAAGGAGGATCACTGTGTTTATTTTAAATTAATTGGTGACTGTGTTATTTATTTGGTCTTGTATTTGGATGATATGTTGCTTATTGGAAATGACAAAGAAATTATCCAAGATTTAAAGACCCAACTATTCTCGAAATTCGACATGAAGGATATTGGTGCTGCAAACTATATTTTGGGCATGGAAATTAAGAGAGATTGGGCAAAGAGGAAGCTCTGGTTAAACCAAAGGAAGTATGTCGAGACTATATTGTAGAGGTTCAATATGCAGGATAGTAAACCGGTGAATGTTCCAATTCCTATAGGTACAAAGTTGTCTGCTAAATAGTGTCCCAAGACACAAGAAGAAGAGGAAGATATGTCCCGTGTTCCATATGCAAGTGCAGTGGGTAGCCTGATGTATGCAATGGTCTGTACTAGAACAAACATTGCACATGCAGTGGGATCATTGAGCAGGTTTATGTCAAACCCAGGGAAGGAGCATTGGACAACAGTGAAGCAGGTTTTCAGATATTTTCATGGCACTAGTGATTATGGCTTGTGCTACCAGGGGAGACCAGGATTGGAAAGAGTGTTGGAAATTCGTGGTTTTGTTGATGCAGGCTGGGCTAGAGATCTAGACCAAAGAATATCTACAATTGGGTATGTGTTTAGCCTATTTGGAGGTGCATTCATTTGGATGAGTAAAAGACAGTCTGTAGTGGATTTTTCAACTACAGAGGCGGAATACATGGTAATCACTCATGCAAGAAAGGAACCAGTTTAGTTGCAGAAATTGTGTTCAAGTATGGGGCTAGTGCAACTATAAGGATAGACTGTGATAGCCAATGTGAAATTTTATTGGGTAAGAACCCTGCTTATCATTCAAAGGAAAAGCACATTGATGTTCAATATCACTTTGTGAGATATATGGTTGAAGCTAAAAGGGTGTTGCTGGTAAAGGTGGACACTTTGAAGAAGTTCCAGATGCATTGAAAAAGTCTGTGAGCACTCAGAAGTTCTCTTGGTGTAGAGAAACAATGGGTGTTGCAAAGCTGGGCTAATGTCTCAGCTCTCTTGTGGCCCCATGCAGAAAGAAAACAACAAGTGGTATCAGAGTGATAGGTCTCGAGTTCGAAACTCACCCGGCTCACACTGGGGGGGAGATTGTTGGACATTAGTTTCAACGCTCCCCGTGTGTTTCACAACATGGAATAACCGCCTCTTGTGGATCCTAACTCTGGCGATTGTAGCGAAGACTAATGCCTGCGGGTTTTGGTCTAACGGAAATCGTGATTCCAACACTAATAGAGACACTTCTTCTATGAATTGGATAGGAGTCCAAGCCCTTCCTTTGAGAGTATGGAGGTAATGGATTCTTATAATTCCTAAACGAACATTTTTGGCAGCATTTTAATGGGTAGGATGATAATTATTGACCATGTCCTGATGCCCATTCTAAATCACATAGTGTTGAGTGCCTTATTAATTGTGATGCCCAAACATGTCTGAACTTCTGACAATTCTCCTTTATGTGCATGGTTACAAGATTACAGTGTTGTGAGTAATTTCTAATTTTCATGGTCGAATGAGGTGGACTAATGGTTATAAATTTTTAGTCATGTGTGTGGCTTGAAAAATAAAATGTTGTGTATTTAGGAAATGTTTGTTAATTCATAGGATAAATATACTTTCACAAGATGGATAGCCATACATGTCACGGTCAAACAACATACATACCTCCTAGGAATTATTACTCTTAGGAGACATTGATATGATGCAATATATGTAGTTGAAATTATGTATCATATTCTACTGTGAAGAGCAAAGGTCTCAGGTTTCCTTAAATCTAGGCCACTAGGTATTACAATAATGAGTCAGGCCACCACTTTTAAAAAAATGTTTCTATTCCATCAGGACCTGAAGCAACACCTGCCCCATTTAAAACCAAGACATTATGTAGAGCTAGGAAACTATGGACTGCATTTTTCTAATGCAAATAACGAAACTATGCAGGATTCTACATGTATAAGAATTCATGCAGGTAGGGGAATGGCATTGTGTGTAGATACTAGATATTGCTAGTGTAATTGCATATTTTAGTGCTCCCTTCAAGGCATAAGTATCTGAGAAATATTCTCCACATAGGATCAACAATGATTTCTCATAGCCTATTGTAATAAACTCACCAAATGAAATATTTTCCACATAATATTGTTGTTGATTGTTCATAGTCTACTGCAATTAACCCACGATTTTCATTTGTCCCATGCTGAACATACTGACCATGCCTATATATTGTTTCCTGAAATAATTGGTGATTTTTTCAAACTCAAATATCATGGAACTGATTTCACTTTATATTCATATCAAATTGAAATTTCAAAACCTGTATACCTGCTGACAAAATATCACTCAGCGACTCATCTCTTTTTCCTAGTCTTGGGTTGTCTTCTGTAATAATTCTTCTTAATGTTAAGGTAGTCATATTGATTCTTGATGACTCATCATGAGCCCAAACCTAATCAAGCTCGTATTTTCTATGTACCCAAAAGTTTGTAGTAACTTCAATAACTTTTATATGTACCCAAAACATTGTTACATATTAGGCCCTACAACTTATTAATATTGAACTAGGAAATCTCCCTGAGGCTTTTCTATGGATAAGTAGAGTAAGAAATATTTGTTTTTGAATGGTAGATGTCATAGTGGGCTTGTTCTCCTTCCATTGTTTCTTATCCCAGTTAAATTTTAGCTTGATCCTTTATTTTTTTTTGTTTCAACAATCATTGCGCATCAAAGGTTCTTCACTGTATACTCATGCCCACTAGAAAATCTGAGTTGACTTGGAAAATGAGGCCAATATTTTTCCTCTAATGAGCCTTACGAAAAAAATCTCCCCAACCAACAATGAACATGGTATGTGCAATGCCTTGATAGTCATTGTCTTTCCCAAAGATAATTCATCATTATGCTCTAACACAACAAAACAACCTTTGACATGATCTTTTTATTCACCATAAACTTCAATACCTGGGATTATTTTCTTAATTTCTTAAAACCCCCCGTCAAACTTAATATCATGTCTTGGTTGGCTAGCTAATACACCAACTTATCATATCACTTTTAGGAATTTAACCTAGGTGGGGATGATAACAATCATTCCTCCTAACCACCCGAAATAAACCCAATTGAAATTTGACTTCCTATAATATGAAGTCTATAGTTCGTTTCTATAGTTTCCCAATAACCTCTGATTTCCATGCGGGGTTGGTCATTTTCAAATTAGCTCCTAAACTCACTGTTTCAAAGGGGAAAGAGCTCTAAACATTTCATTCCATGATGCCCATACCTCTTTTACAAAAAAATATTATGTCAAGATGTAATAATAGGCTTATTCATCCCTTTAACATCCATGAGAACTGGTTCTGAACTTCACACTTCTTCTCTTCAATTTTTGTTGTGTAATTATTTTTCCCCTTGACCTTTATCCACTGAAATGTTGCGAATTTGGGCCATATTCCTCAGTTCCATATTTTTTTCTAGAATTTAATATAAGAATTTGTTGCTCTTCTAATAGAACCATTCCGTGTCCTTCTTTAAGTGAGTAGGATCCTCTTGGTGTGGGATTTAAACACAAGACATCTTATTCTATTTGTAATTTAGTGAATCTAAATAATAGAGCCTCCTTTATTTCCTTCTCCTCATCAGTTGAGAGTCGAGACAGTTGTTGGCCATGTTAAAGGATATTTCCATTTGATTTTAGTGATAGACCCCAAAGAGTATGTTGAGACTGATCCAATAATCCTTTTCTTTGGTTCACCCCAAATTGATCATAGCCTTTATGATTATGTCTAGAGCTAGGATGCTTTCGAGAGGCTGGTGTCCAACCCATTCATACTCCCAAAAGTATGCATTTTCTCCATGTTGGACATTTTAGGAAATCCAACTATCTGTTAAACATTTTTTTATCATATTATTCCTTATACTTTATCCTTTAGGGAAATCATCATGTCATCACTCCCATAAGGTGGACAGGTTCCCTATTCCCCATGTATATGTTTTCCTTAAAAATTTAACACATTGACATTTTTTTGTTAGAGATAAAGTACCAATATACTCTTAAACATGGATCTTTGTTTACTAGTCTTCTTACTCCAACTTCTCGTTCCAATTTAAACAAATATTCTTACCCCAACTTCTCATTCCAATTTAGGCATAATTATTTGTTTCCAACTTATCAAGTGCCATTTTTTATCCTTTAATGCATATTATCATGAGAAAATTTTATTAACTTTATCCCTCTCCAAGAGCACTAATTTCAGGGTCAGTAGGTTGGACTTTTAGAAGGTGGACATAGTTGATAACTATTAGATAAGGTTAATATGTTTTGTAAAGAGAAACACATGGAGCTTTATTTATCAGTCTTCTCATCCCTGATTCTCATTCCAATTTAGGAATACTATTTTTTCCAACCTATCATATGCCTCTTTTTATCCTTTGATTCCTATTTTCATGAGATTTTTTTATTAACTGTATCCCTCTCCAAGGGCATTGATCTCGGGGTCAGCAAATTGGACTTTTAGAAGATGGGGATAGATGATAAATATTGGATAAAATATGATGGTTGGTGAAAAAAGTGTATCAACCACATTGTATTATGAAAGAACACTTCAAACACCATCTCGCTTCCAATATTAATGAAACAATGTTTCACCCTATGGATTAATTTCCCATGTTTACCCACCAATCCATATGATTCCTTTGATGAGGGACATGATATATTAATATTTCTCGAATTTCAGTTCCTAATATTACTTCTATTTGGAGGTAAAATGTGGCTTTCATTAGATTTTAGATGTGACGATGCTATTCCTAGGGAATTTTTATGGAAAGACTCAAGTCTAGCCATGTCAAATTGACTAAGAATATAGACAAGCTAATATGGTCAAAGAAACCCTCTGGGGTTTATACCCCAAAGGCTAGATATATTTTTATTAGTTTATATGGAGAGAAGAGGAATCATGTGTGGTGGAGGAGGAGAGTTTGGATATTTAAATATCCATCAAAGGCTTGAATTTTATGTGGTTTGCACGAAACCAAAAGACTTTACTTGGTATAATATTCTGAGAAGGTATAGAGAAAGAATCGATAGGTGAAGTTTATGAAAGGCATGTGAAAATACCAATAAACATATTTTCATGGATTGCAAATACACTATGAAAGTTTAGAGGGAGATTAAACATTTCACTAGGTTGAAAATTGTATAAATTTGTGGCACAGTTGAAAATGGTCTAAGGGGTTGGTGTCCTAACTCTTTAGTGAAGGATTACAAATAACTTCTCTAGATCCTAGCTAGGGTATTTAGCAAGCTAGGAATGTCAACTTATTTAAAGATAGGAAAATTCTTCATATTAAATGTGCTTTCGCTATTTGATGTGGTCTCAATTATTTAAAAGAATTTTCCTCAAACGAGAGTACTTAAGCCTCCTAGGCATATTGTTGTAGAAGTGGGTAAGGATGGTGCATGGGCATATTTTGATGATGACCCTTAGTTATATCTAGTGGGGAGAAGTGTTTTATATGGTGAACCTTATAGCATTAACGTTAGAGTTGGATTGGGGAATCAAACCAATTATCATGTTCATCTAATGGTTCTAAAACTTATAAAAAATAAAAATAGGGTGTGGATTGGATGTGATCCACACAGTGATGATAGAATCGTTGATTCCCATTGCTATTATATTACATGGTGATGAACCCTTTGAAACCAAGTTCACTGCACCATTTGGAGTAAATTATTTAATATAAAAATATCAATATAGAAATGAATGAGAGCAGAATATAAGGAAAAATAAATTACAATAAAAAAGAAAATAGATCGTTACAAATTACTTACTGTAGAAAAGGATAAAATGCATAATGTAATAGAAACGTACAAGAAATTGAGACCATAAGTAGCCAAGAAAGTATCCAATTAATTGATTTGAAATAGGTGGCTGACTTTTTTTTCTATGCAAGCACCTTCTATTCCATTTAAATAATCTAAGGATCGTGCTCATACGTCCTTTTGTGCAATTGAATCCTTGTATCAAGTTTATGTGTTTTTCACACGCTTTATGTGTGAGAAATTATCGGTTGTTTTTAGCTTATTAAATTTATGAACAAACAACATAAATTGAAGAGAAATAAACAACAACACATAACAGCAAAATAATAAAGGAGTTCACCCTCAACACTTGGGCTACGTCTCCTTGAGCCTCCATCAATGGACTAGGCTCTCTAGGATTAAGACGGTCAAGTTATTTTACAAGCTGTTTTTCAACTCCAATGGTTTTGAAAACTGTACCAATGGGCTGAAAAATACCAAAATACCCCTAGATTGATTTTTCAATCAATCAAAATGGACCATGCCTCCCTTGGGCATGACCTCTTATGTTGGTGGCTTTGATGCTTACCTGAGCTATACTATGGAAAAAACACCTGTAGAAGTCCTCATCTTCCTTTGAAACCTATCTCATTGTTTCCAGAACATGTCAAACATACAAAATACAAGTTTAATTCACTAAAAATGACTATTGGCTCCCCTGGATATGCCTCCAACACTTGGTGGCTCTGGGTGCCATGAAAATTGTCTACGGAAAAATCGAACTTAGAAGTCTCAAAATGCCTTTGAAACCTGCACCATTGGCTTTTGAATGTCCAAGATAGTAAAAAATGACTATTCATTCACTGGCAATGGACTCTGGATGCTCTAGCAATGGCCCCAATACCTGATGGCCCTGACCCTAAAAAATCATGAAACACACAGAAACACCTGAAGATGGCCTTTTCTAGCTTTTTAACCTATTCCAATGAGTTCTCAACATGCCAAAATGCTAAGAGTGACTTTTACTGAGCTCCATTTGGTCGAATATTGAGTGAGTTATGACCAAAACCAAATTTGCCCCAATTTCTCCTCCAAAACTGGAGAGACTACAAGTTAACTTTAGAAGTCCGCCAAAATTGGCACACCTCCAGAATTTCCACCAACATAACTCAAGCTTAATTAAATTTTAATCCTTAATTAACGCTAAGTAGTACTTATTAGCGGATAAACATGGTTTAATTGAATAAGCGTGTTTTATGGTTAATGCTGGTTTAATGTGGTTAAACCACATTTTAATGTTAATTAAACCGCATTAATCTTTGTGGGTCATTTGGATCTAGCTCTCGGTCTTCAGGCTCGGCCACATGGGGAGGGGGCAGGCCCCCTCCAACCCCCAACCATTAGATGATGTTAATTCAAATGTGCACAAAGAACCTATGAGTTAAAAAACACCCAGTAGGTGAGATGGTAAGGTGGTCGGTTGGCGGGCATGAGTTATGGCATTCGACCCCCACTCCACCTCATAATTTTTCACGACACTATTATAGAACTTCCATTGCCACAATTAGAGCTTCTTCCAGGTTTGGACCTTTGCTAGGTTTAGTTAGAGAACCCTCTATATATAGTTGAACTCTGCCATACTTGTCACCGCATCCAAATGTAGGGTTGCTCCACCTGCTAGTTAGCATCGCCTCCAGATTTGGTAAATGTCGTCGAATAGTGGGTTTTAAAAACATTAATATATATAAAATGTATATATATATATATATATATATATATATATATATATAATAACAAAACCATATGTACAACGTTCCAAAACCATGATATCACTAAATAATTCGACCTTAGGGCTAGGACGTGGCCCACCAGAGAGGACACGTGGTGCCCTCTGGTTGGCTTTCACTCCAACTCTTAAAAAAAATCTCAAGTTCCAATTTAGGAAGATTTGAAGGTCATTGAGTAATTTTTCTCTTCACTTGACCCATCTGGTGAATCTGAAGATGACACTTGTCACAGTGTCACTGGATGAAATCTGGACAATATTCCTACAATGCTGACTATACCTGCCACATCAGCACTGTACATGTTATGCTCATTTTTTGCCTATTTTGGAAAACGAACAGTAGATGATAACTTAGTCATACTAACTTGTATTTTGATGAAACAAGTTGCATCGGAATCCTGGTGATGAACTCTATCTGATCGTTTAGGTTTGAAGCAATTTTGAGAACTTTGAAATTTTAGCTAATTTTAGGCCCTGATCCAAATTTTGATCACACCTTCACACTGACAGGATTTTGGATTCACAAAAGCTGATAATTATCTTATTGAGCTTCAACACTCTTCTGCTTTCAAGTTAAATCAAATGATTTTACTTGAAAAGTCTTACTTACAATTATCTTAACATGCCTTGCATCGCAATTGTCTATGTCTCTCAACCATGCTCTCTAGGTGTTGTTTAACCACTTCAACATCGCTGCATGTTGTTGATTGATACCTATCCAGCTGCACCACATCAATCTCTATCTTCTTGGAAAATTGTTAGCCTTCCCACTGAGAATGAAGTCCCTCTTGAAACAAAGGCATACAAGCTTCTTCTTGGAAATCCTCTTATCCAAATTAAACTTGCAATATGAGTGAACTCTTGGTATCAACACAAAAAAAAGCAACTTGTTTTGCAATGGCTACAAAACTGTTTGCATCTTGTCCACTTCTCACAGAATGTACATCAAGCTTTCGGCAACATCTTTTCACAAGAACACGCAATGAATCTTGAAAGAAACCATTATGCAAGAGTTGAAATGATGACCACTTCGTTTTTGCTCCTTCAAAGCAATGACTGTCACCTCCTGTAACATCAAGGACATGGCAATCTTCTTGCACATTGGTGTATCCAATATCGACTCACAATCGACAAACACCATTGACTAAAACATAAGTCGATCAACATAATCGACAAACATAGTCGACAAAAGTACGTGACATCAACAACACAAGTTGACATGAAATGCACAACACAATCGACATAAATCGATAAACATATGTGCAACATAATCGACACAAATCGATATGAAATGTGTGCGACACAATCGATAAGAAATGATACATATTGATAGCACTCATGCATGTATCTATTTACAATGAACTTATCACAAGTCCTCTATTTACATATACAAAATCTCATGCATGCACACTCTTCAACTCTCTCTTTCAAGTACAAGCAAGTACATAAACCCAAAACATATGAGTAATCATAAGAGCTGAACTAAATGATATATTTCTGCAACATAAATGAGTGACATACCCATCTTTTACACCATCTTGGCGAAATTTTTGCAACAAAAAGAAATTCCTTCAATAGAACAATATTCACATGTAATCTTGCATCATACAAGTTGTGATAATTTGTTGCAACTTGTCATAATTTCAACAGAAATTAATGCATACATAAGGCTGAGATTTTCATCTATGTCCAAAGCAAATGCATGCCTTACTTGGTCAAAAAATCGAGCCATTTCTCACCAAAATACTTCAATGGAGATTTTTCCTGCTGAACATCCTCTTCTTGTGAATCATTTTGACTCACATCAATGATGGAATCTCCTATTCCATTCTCGCCTGTCTTTTTATCCACTTGCTTCAAATTATTTGGATGAGTTGTTGGATGCATTGTCCAACATTGGTCAATGAGATGTCCCTTCTTCTGGAAATAAGTGCAAATATTTTGCATCTTCTGTTCAAGTCGCCTTTACTTTGACTGTTTCGTGTATGCTCTCATTCTCTTCCAGCATCTTGAAACTTGATGGTTATACAAACCACAATATGAACAACAACTTTTTCTCCCATTCATTCATGAATATTTGTCATGCTTAACATAATCATAAACAACATGATTATAGGAATAATTATACCTTGAATGATTCTTTGGATGTTCACCTTTATCACCTTCTTGAGGAGATGAACTTGAAGAGGTTCCAGCTCTCTTTTGAAGACCAACAATGATTTTCATGTCCTTAGAGCTGTCACAACTCTCTTGCTCGCCATAAGCTGCATTTCTACAAATATCTTGCTACAACATGGGATTAAAACAATTGCATTCATCTTGATTTCAAACTTTGCATGCTTGACGTTTTGAACATGCAACAAAAGTCCTTCTTGGAACTGTTTCAAGTGCCTTCATGGCTTTATAACTTTCTCCATAAAATTGTCCATAGCAAAGACCCAAATACTTAGGCCTTTCCTCAACCATAATTGGCTCAACTATGCCTTGTGTATGTTTTCCTAATCCTTTACCTTCATAGCCCATTTTCATCATCAATTTGGACCCTATTCCTCTAGTTTGTTTTGCAAATGAACCTACACATTTATCTTGAGAGAAAATTGAAGAAAAATTTGAATTATTTACCTCATCTTCAAGCACATGCTTGGCTAAGGCTTCTTTTTCATCATGGAGCTGAATATCCATCGCATGAATCTTTTGAAGAAGTTCTTGCTTCTCTTTCTTCATAGAAACCAACTAATCTTGAAGTTTAGTGCTCTCCCTTACATCTTCATACAAATTCTACACCATATATTTCATGATGTGAAAGTCCTGCTTCATCTCTTTATCAAGGAGTCTTGCAAAGGAGGATGGTTTAGAGTCACCACTTAATGAAGTTTCCATCACAAATCTTCACAAAATCCTTTATTTTGTTTTGAGAACCAAGCTCTCAATAAACTTCTCCTTCACACATAAATTTTCAAACTGTTAAATTCTCTTTGCACAATTCCACAACCAATAGCTAACCCTAGTTATACTTGGCTAAAATGAGCTAAACTTGCTATGATACTAGCTTGATCTGAAATAGGCGGTTGACTTTTTTTGCTATGCAAGCATCTTCTATTCCATTTAAATAATCTAAGGATCATTCTCATACATACTTTTGTGCAATTGAATCCTTGTATCAATTTTATGTGTTTTTTGCATGCTTTATGTGTGAGCAATTATCAATTGTTTTTAGCTGATTAAATGTATGAACAGCAGACACAGATTTCAAAGAAATAACCAAAAACACATAACAACAAAATAATAAAGGAGTTCACCCACAACACTTGGGCTATGTCTCCTTGAGCCTCCATCAATGGACTAGGATCTCTGGGATTAAAATGGTAAAATTATTTTACAAGTTGCTGCTCAACTCCATTGGTTTTGAAAACTGTACCAAAGGGCTCAGAATACCAAAATACCCCTATATTTACTATTCAATCATCCAAAATGTACCATGGCTCCCTTGGGCATGACCTCTTCTGCTAGTGGCCTTGATTCTTCCCTGAGCTATCATGTGGCAAAAACACCTGTAGAAGTCCTCATCTACCTCTGAAACCTATCTCATTATTTCCAGAACATGTCAAACATACAAAATACATTGTTCATTCACTTAGAATGACTATTGGCTCCCCTGGATATGCCTCCAACACTTGGTGGCTCTAGGTGCCATGAAACTTATCTATGGAAAAATATCTTTTAGAAGTCTAAATTCCTCTTAGACCTGCACCATTGGCTTTATAATGTCCAATATAGTAAAAAATGACTATTCATTCACTGGAAATGGACTCTGGATGCTTTGGAAATGGCCCCAACACCTAATGGCCCTAGCCCTAAAAAATATTCAAACACACAAAAACACTTGAAGATGGCCTTTTCTGCCTTTGGAACCTGTTCCAATGAGTTCACAACATTCCAAAATGCTAAGAATGACTTTTACTGAGCTCCATTTCGTCGAATATTGAGTTATTTATGACCAAAACCAAATTTTCCCCAATTTCTCCTCCAAAACTGGAGAGACTGCGAGTTAACTTTAGAAGTCCACCAAATTTGGCACACCTACAGAATTTTTTCCAACATAGCTCAGGCTTAATTAAATTTTAATTTGTAATTAGCGCTAATATAGCAGTACTTATTGGTGGATAAACATGGATTAATTGAATAAGCACATTTTATGTTTAATGTTGGTTTAACATGGGTAAAGCACATTTTAATGTTAATTAAACCACATTAATATCCGTCGGTCTTTTGGCTCTAGCTCTCGGTCCTTAGGCTCGGCCACATGGGGAGGGGTCTGGCCCACGGGGCTAGCCCCCTCCAACCCCCAACCATCGTATGATGTTAATTCAAATGTGCATGAAGAACCTATGGGTTAATAAAAAACCAGTAGGCGAGATGGTTAGGCGGTCGGTTAGCGAGCATGAGGTCAGGAGTTTGACCCCACTCCACCTCATAACTTTTCATGACTTTATAATAGAATTTCCACTGGAAAAATTATAGCTTCTGCTAGGTTTGGGCCTTCGCTATTTTTAGATAGAGAACCCCCTATATATAGTTGAAATCTGTCATACTTGTCACCACATCCAAATGTAGGGTTTCTCCACCTACTAGTTAGCATCGCCTCCAAATTTGGTAAATGTCGCCGAATAGTGGGTTTTAAAAACATATATATATATATATATATATATATATATATATATATATATATATATATATATATATATATATATATAATAAATAATCAATACATGTACAAATTTCCAAAACAATAATATCACCAAATATTTTGACCTTAGGGCTAGGAGGTGGCCCACCAGAGAGGACATGTGGTGCCCTCTGGCTGGGTTTCACTCCAACCCTTAAAAAAAATTCAAATTCCAATTTGGGAATATTTGAAGGTCATTGCGTAATTTTTCTCTTCACTTGATCCATCTGAAAAATATGAAGATGACACTTGTCATAGTGTCACTGGCTGCAATCTGGAGAATATTCCTGCAATGCTGACTGTACCTGTCACATCAGCACTGTACCTATTCTGCTCATTTTTTGCCTGTTTTGGAAAACGTACAACAGATGATAACTCAGTCATACGAACTCAGATTTTGATGAAACGAGTTATGTCGAAATCCTGGCGATGAACTCCATCTGATCATTCAAGTTCGAAGGAATTTCAATCACTTTGAAATTTTAGCTAATTTTAGACCCTGATTCAAATTCTAATCATTCATCCCTTAAGAATACACCCAAAAAATGTGTGTAGGATGGTCAAATTTTCCATTGTAAGTTACAGCAATCTCTAGAGAATGGAGTGACCTTAAATAATGTGCTAAGGTGCCAACTAGGGGAGCACTCCTTCGATCTAGGTGATTCATCACTCATCATAAATGAAAATTGATTACAAGCTAAAAATATAAAAGGCAATTAAGGCTCTTTCTCCAATGACCCAACTATATCTCCATACTCTCACCCATATCAATATTAGTAATTCAACATACCCCTAATAAATTAGGATGAGCTAACGCATACTCTGCAAGGAAGTAGCCAATTCACCCCTTAAGAATACACCCTAAAAATGTGTGCAAGAAGGTCACTTGGCCATTGTAAGTTACAACAAGCTCTATTAAATGGAGTGACCTTAAATAATGTGCTAAGGTGCCAACTAGTGGGGCACTCCTTCGATCCAGGTGATTCATCACTCATCCTAAATGCAAACCAATTACAAGCTCAAAATAGCAAAGACAACTAAGTCCGTTTCTCCAATGACCCATTAATCTCTCCAATATTAGGAAACAATGGTTAAGGGTGCAATAAATAAACTTAGTTTACTATAAATACCTCCCCATATAAATGCATCAACCACAAAAATACAAAATATAACAAGTACAATTGTTAGGAAATGAAGCAACCTAGGATTGTGTGCCAAGTGGAATCCCCCTTAAAACATACCTCTTGACCATGGAAAGGAGTTACCCCCTACAAAATGATTTCCAACGCCTTTTAGGACATAAAATTCTTCTCCAGAACAGATCATTACTTGTACAAACAAATCATATTAATCTTAAGTCCCTATATTAATAGTGTAGAACCTTATTATGTTAGTGTATCCCCCTTTATTGTTATTTTTGTACCCCTATAACCCCCATATTTTTATTATTGTGCCCTTACATTATTATTGTTAGGTCGGCTAGGATTACATTGTGGCCCCATGGACTCCTATATATAGAAAGGAGGTTTTGTCATTTGTATCATCCAAGAATTTTTCATTCATGTAATGTATTGGAGGTTTCCCCCTCAAAGTGGCTTATTTCTAAGGCGTTGATATCTCTTTTCTTCTATTTTTAGAGCTGGTTTCACAACATTTGGTATCAGAGCTTTGGATTCTACGGTTTCGCTGCTCCAAACAGGTCATCGTGGAATTTTCGCTATAAAGTTTTTTCTACGAAGGGTCAGAAGCTGAAATTTTTAAAGTAAGAAGTCGAAATCCTGAGGAACATCGTTGCAAAATTTTAGAGTTTGGTTCACAATATTTTCGGAGATATGATCTGTGGAAGTTAGGGCTTTTTGCAGGCTCTTGAATTTCACTTAAAAAGGCCATCACGGAATTTTCTCTATAAATTCTTTTCTATGAAGGTTCAGATGCTGAAATATTTAGAGCGCGAAGCTGAAATCCTGAGGAACATCATCAGAAACTTTCAGAGCTTGGTTCATAATATTTTCGAAGATATGATCTGTGGAATTTAGGTCTTTTGCAGGCTCCCGAATTTCATCGCAAAGAGGGATCGTGGGAAAATCTTCATAACTCTCTCTCTAAGCATCGGATTGGAATTCTGTAAAACGTGACTGGAATCACACGGACTGTAGTTTCCTTTCTATAAATTTCAGAGCCAAAGGAGCAAACAGTGATACGTGGCAAGTCGTATAAGTTCGCTCTACTGAACCAGTCCATAATTAGGTCATTGTGGGAGATTGAACATAAATTTTCCTTGAAGAATCCAAATCAAGTCAGACCAGTGGCATTTGAAAGAAGCTTTAGAGGACTACTACAGGGCCAAATTATAGATATTGAGGATTTGCAAGTATATAGATAAGTCAATTTCAATATCGATCTCCTCAAAAGCAAGTAAAAGGTGTGTATTTTTTTTTTCCGAATTGCATAAGTCTTGTTTGAAGAATCAAGTTGAATTGATTCCAAGGGAATATTGTAGAATAGATATTAGTATTGGATTCTAAAATGGCCCCTAAAAATATTCAACACCCATTAAGCCTTTAGAAGGCTCTACTATGACTCATGAAGACGAAGAATGACAACATGAAATATCAAAATTACAGTACCAAGTGCAATCAATTTCGATCTTATGAAGAGCAACCGAAGATGACATAGATGGTTTAAAAGCATAAATGGAGGCTAAGTTGGATGGTTTGAAGGATCAAATAATATCTAATACGGATGATAAATTAGTGGAAGATCACATTGATCATCAACAACAAGTTCTCCAACTCTCAAAGGATAACCTAACTTTGGTGCAGAATCTAATGAAACAACAGCAAGATCAACATCACATCGAAATAAGTTCTGAAGTAGTCACAGAAACAAGAACTCGACAAGTACGATCAATTTCAGAGTATCTCAGCAAGTGGAAGAACTTTCCTGTAGAATATTCCACATGGGAGGATGAGAATTTTATATAGAAGCATCAAGAAATAATCAAGCATTGAGGACAACACTTATTTGAAGGAGAGGGGCATGTTAAGTCCCTATATTAATAGTGTAGTCCCTTATTATGTTAGTGTAGCCCCCCTTATTGTTATTTTTGTACCCCTGTAACCCCCATATTGTTATTATTGTGCCCTTACATTATTGTTGTTAGGTCGGCTAGGATTACATTGTGGCCCCATGGACTCCTATATATAGAAAGGAGGTTTTGTCATTTGTATCATCCAAGAATTGTTCATTTATGTAATGTATTGGAGGTTGCCCCCTCGAAGTGGCTTATTTCTAAGGCATTGATATCTCTTTTCTTCTATTTTTGGAGCTGGTTTCACAACAATGAAGGTGAATTTTGAACACAAGGAATAATACACTACTCGTTGGTTGATTGTTTTCAAATCTACACTTAACTCTTTCTTAATTTGATGAGTATCACACTGGAGAAGGGGATATACTAAATAATTAAAATGGCTTCCATTTTTCTGTTCTAGAATAGAAAAAGCCTTATGCAAAATAGGTCTCAAAACCTTGCATCAAATCACCATATAAGACTTCCCATCATATAACATAATATTTCTAGAGGAAAATTTTCCTATCATGAATAAGCCACACCATGAGGAAGTACTTATGTGTTGTTTTATATTCATAGGATTATATATCATGTTTTCCTATAAAATTGTATATATCATGTTTTGAGGTAAAATGTGTTTGTTGACATATAGCCAGGGTCACTATCACCATATCTTTCCTTGAGGTTTGAATTCTAACCATAAAATTTTTGTTCTTTGTAAATTCCAAAATATACCATGGTTTCTCTCAGAATATGGTTTAATAATATATTGGCATACTTAATTTTGTGATGCAAAGCTTTTCATACAACCCCAGAAAATATTCCACTTCATTTGATCAACTATTACAGGTTGGCCAAAAAAACTTGATTTTGGACCCATTTCAGGATTCACTCAGACCTGTAGATAAAATTATCTAGCATGATAGGAACAAGTCTCACAGTGCATTATTGGTCCAAAAAAGGCAATATGTCAAGGCCTACAGGAAGCCATTTTAGTGTGTTCATCTTCCTTATTTTATTCCATTAAAATCCTCTAAAAAATCTCAGCTTGGTCTCCACCTCCAAGGTTCACATCCTAATCACTGCACTACTAGAATGAATGCCCCAAAATGAAGATGCATTTTGAGGAGTAACAAGAGGCTTCCCTTAAATATTACCCTAGTCCCCAACACCATCTAGAACTACACCATGTCCCTATCCTTGACCTCTGCCCCATGAACTGTTGGTATGACAAAGAGGGAAAACTCCATAGACAGCTCCATTTTTCTATTTTTCATGATCAGTCCATTCCTCGTAGCTTGAAGGCCTGCACCACCCACTAAGTGAAATTTTTCATATCTAGGTTGATCTCATGAGTCATTACTTGTTCTTGCATACTACCACCCTATATGATGTTTGCAGACAACCTCTACTGTGCATCACTTCACTTCCTTTTTACTGTTATATATTTTCTAGTTCAACCTTCGGACGGTCATCAATATTATGAGCACTATTAGAATTTTTGATGGGGAGGCCCCTTAGGTTGAGTTCCTCAAGCATGGTATTCATCCCCTTGACTCCCACATTTTTGATTTGTTTAATCATTTTTTTTTTATGTTTCTCCTTTTTATGGCCCCACCATATCATCCACTCCAATTTTAAGTTGGGGGTTGCTTAAGGCCAAAACAATTATCGAACCATCATTATTGAACACACATTTTCATGCTCTATGGTGTAATACCCCATGTTATGATTAAATGAGATAGAGTGGAGGAACCCTATATCTAGAATGTAGCTAGGGTACCAAACTACTGCCTACATCTTTCGCTCTTTGTCATTTCTTGGTGATTTCTGCACTATCCACATCTTCTTATACTACCTTAAAAGTACTATAGAGGTCAAATAGGAATTTCCTCTCTCACTAACTCTCTTTGGCTTCTATATCGATGAGATGGACTACTTTCTTAGGAGAACATATATGATGGTGTTGATTGTCTTCTACTCGATGTCTTGATCTCCTTGCTTTTATTTTTTAACAACATAATCCTCTTGGCACCTCACCTAAAGGGTTGTAGAGACAAATTGATGCCTTATCCAACTATTGTGATCATTGATAGTTGACATTTTAACTTAGTAATACTAAGGTTATGATATTCAACATGTCTCAGCATGCTCTCTTTGACTAGCATTTTTACCTTGGAGGGGATGGGATTGAGATTACTACAACCTACAAATACTTTGGGTCAGATCTTATGAGTCTAGCTTAGCTTTAGGCCTGCTTTCTAGCCCCAACTTAATATGGAATATGGTTTTATTGGCTACATCGATAGTGCTCTAGGACATCTCTTTCAAGATGCATCTCTTTGGACATGGTCATTAGAACCATGACCCTTTACGCCTTTAAAGTTTAGGGACCTGGCTTGATTTGGGTTTATTGGGATAGTATAGAGAGGTTCTAAACCCTTATCATTATAAATCTTCATATGCTACAAACATGCAATTCCTCAATCTATCATCTAGGTGGATTTCATGGTATTTCTTCAATAGACCCCTCCTTGATGTAATTGTTGTGGGCTCTTCTTAATTGTTTTAGTTAGTGATCATTTCTATCAATTGACTTGCCCTTTTTAGGTAATATTTAGACACTCTAGATAAAATCCTACTATATAAATGAGACTTAACCTAGGATATTAGAGAGCATATCTAGAAGCTACATTTAGATCACTTGGATTTCCCTCCTTGATGGTGTTAGTTTGAATACGTCATTTTATTATTTTGAGTTCTTTATGTATCTAAGTGACTCTTATAGTTAGGAATATATATAATAATAGACATTGGATGCACAACCTTAGGATTCCCCTTGGTTTTTTTAGAGTGGGCTCCCACTAGATTTGGTTTGAGATAGATCACAGCATCACACACCTCAAAGGGAATTTTCAGCTATGTGACTTACAAAAGATTAAGTTGGGGGAGCACATTGTCTTCAAATGTTCCATCTATTATTGACTGATAACAGTTTTTGTTTGGTTGTGTTATCACAACTCACATGTTATTCATCAATTTTAAACTTTTGTTTGTTGCCTATAGTCTATATCCCATTACTATGAACTAGGTATTGCCTAGCTTTCCATTTTAAATATTAAAAGAAAAAAAATATCATTTTAAAAATCTATTTTTTTAGTATTTGAAGGACAAATCTGCTGGCTTATCATGGATTCCTCCCTTATTTTGGAGGAGATCTAGCCTTTTATGATATGGATGATCACCAAGGTGATAATGGGTGATGTCCTCAAGTAACTTTGGGGTTTGTAGTTGATAATTGAATTTATATTTTGGAGCAAAAATTTTAGAGGTAGCAAGGAAGTGATTTTCTCCTTAGATTGATGGAATGATTCTAAGCACTTATTCCATTTCTTAACAAACCATCATTTGATTGATGTTATGGCTCTTTTTGTTTTGAGAAAGAAGCTGCCAAAATATATTTGAAAGCTTTTGTGGCTGCCTCAAAGGCTGGATCAAAGAAGGAGAGGGATCCACCCCTCCTTAGGGAAGTCATGGTTACCCCTAAGAATAGAGAAATTGAGAGAGAAAATGTAGCTGGGTAATATGTCGTCTCTATTAATTGTGGGATTTGAACAATCAAATCTATCTTTGAAATGATATTTAGCTTTGAAATTTTTTCATGCTTAATGTAGGTTATTTTCCCTAAAGTAACATCTTGCAATAATTTGTATTAATTGGGACATTGCTACATTCTATAAGTTAAAACACTCTTTTAGTTATTGTGGAATTTATTTTTTCCATTTAGAAAGACATGAAAATTAAGGTGATTAGACATTTGTGTCAATTTTTCCATTTTCCTGAATGCACATATTTTCAATATGTTGTATTTTTCATTTGTAGTGTGTTCTTCCACTCAGTCTCTCTTTAAAATAGATCAAATTGTCAGTTCTGCGGTCTGAAATAATCCATTTGGAAGGATATGAAAAATAATAACCAGTTTTTATATGTGAGAACCATTGCAACAAAAACATCGTGTTCTTGTTTCTATCTGGAGCCTTTTCTTTGTGATATTGTAGACATTTACTCAGACATCAGTATTAGTCAAGCTTCTGCATGCCCCCTATTTTTGATCATCAATAATCACACTGTTATCTACATGGTAAAATTTCATGTTGGTATTTTGTGATAAACACAATGCTTAACAACATTCTTCATGCTTTATAGTGATAAAAGTGCTTTGTAATTTTTTTGTGACACAAATTACACTTTAACTTCGCTTACATTATATATTGTAAATTTGAGAGGTTTAGCTTCAATATATGCATGATTATGCAGGGGTAAGTCCAAGCATTGGACTGACACCATCTCCAATAACACATTTCTAAGGAGTAATTGGAAACATGAATCTTTCTGTAGGGGGTGAAGTTGATTTTTACATTGCATCAGGAAACTTCTTGAAATATGATGAAGGCTTGAGAATTTCAAAGCTTGATTTTGTTTCTTCTTTGAATTTGTAAGCCTTGGTCCTTGCCATTATTGTAAATTTAAATAGTTAATTTTAGTGGGTTTTTTGGTAGAATATCAAGGCAATTGCAAAACGTTTTTATGAAGCATTGCATAGAATTTTTTTTGGTGTCATACTGAAAGTGACCCATCATTTTCAAAACTAGTAAGGGTGATACCTTGAAGGAATATTAATTGCAAATTGTGATCCCTCTAAAAAATATTGTTGTTGGAGCATGGATATCACATTAATTTTCAAGGAACGAGAATATGCTCACCATAGGAATTCAACATGCTTTGGACCCACTAAAAACAGTTAATGGGTGCCTCAATAATTATGGAAGGGCAACTGCACTACTTCAGCATGAGTCGAGGCCTACAAGTTTTGTTACTCTTTTTGGTGAGGTGGACACTAAATCCATTCACAACCATGAGAAGGTGGGGTTATATTTGGTTTTGAATCCTTGAAGGATTTTCCATGGATATGCATTATTTGGTTCAGATTTAAGCGAAGGTTTGTGCCAAATTTTTATTGGAATTTTTGAGTTTTTCCTTTCAGAATAATTATTTTAATGCCTATGTTTTATATTGAGGCACAAAGAAACTCAACACCTTTACTTAATTATCAATGTAGTTTTTTCAAGTCAGATCTTGTAAAAAAATTAAGCCATATGCTCTTGAAAATGGGCATTTCCAAACATGGTTGGCTGGAGCTTCATGGTTGAAAAGATGTGAAACATTTTTTGTTTTAGGTAATGGTATGATTATTAACTGATTGTTCAGTATTTGATATGGGTGGGGTTTTTTTCAGGACCTTCATTTCATATTGTTTTAGCATTTGGATGAGGGATTAGACCTTACCATTTTGATTGAATTAATAATTTGAGGGTGTGTTGGCCTGCCCATATTTTCCTTGTACATCAGTTAGCATCAGTGTTCACCGTTCAAATAATCCAATCTTGAAGTGCATATCTCCTACATGAAATTAGGAGGCCCAAAAATCATGGCATCAAATGGTGTTGTTAATCTAACTATATTTGATGATTTAGAAGGTGTCTCAGCCATCTTAAATTGGCTTAGCTATATTCCGCCATCTATAAGATGACCTATTCCTATTGTGAAGCCTCTAAATCCTATAGATAGATTGGTTGAATATGCTCTAGAGAATTCATGTGATCCTTGCGTAGCTATTCGTGGTGTAGAAGATAATGGTAGGTGGCTTGGTGGCCTCTTTGACAAAGAGTGCTTTACAAAGACATTATAAGCATGGGAAAAAAAAATGGTTAATGGGTGAGCGAATCTTGGGGTAATCCCTATGGGAGTTATTGTTGTTGAGACCCAAACATTGATGCAGGTGATTCTTGCAGACCCTGGTCAAATTGACTCTACTGAGAGAGTAGTACATCAAGTAGGCTAGGTCCGATTTATAGATTTAGCATGTAAAACAACAAAAAACCTTCTAGACAGGGAAAATTTTAAGGATGGAAAGTTATCTTGAAGTTTAAAAACATTGGCTAATCTCATGAGTCCCTTATATGCAAACTATAAAATATTCATTAACATATTTGTAAAATTATTCAAATTTATAATGATTTTATATATGTTATCTATATAATGTTTGTGATTTTTAAGGTAAAATAATTTTATATTCTAAAATCTTGTCAGATCATTTTTATAAAAAATGGAAATTGGCAAATCTTTTTTTGAAAGAATCATTGAAATTTTTCCCACCTACGAATATTTTCCCCTAAAAATTTCCATGCTGCTAGATTTTAACAAGGAAGAGCTTCCTCTGTTTATCTTGGAGAACTCGAGAGGGTTCTCTGTTGGTCAAAGGGATATTTTTGAAGGAATTCTTCAAGTTGGATCTACCATTGTGGAGAATCTCTGCACATACAAGAAATATGTTTTTGTTTACATACCAAAAATAGGGGAACTATGGGGAGGAGCATGGGTGGTAGTTGACAACAAGATTAATTCAGATGAAGTTGAAATGTGTGTAGAAAAAAAAAACAAAAGGTGGTGTACTAGAACCAAAGGGAATGATTGAAATCAAATTTTGTGCAAAAGATCTGCTTGAATGTATACATAGGATTGACCTAATTCTCACTTCACTTATGATTAAGTTATAGGAATCCAAGGATGACCATCCCAGGGCTGAATTAATATGAAAAGAAATTAAATCTTGGGAAAAATAGATACTTCCTTTTTATAACCAAATTTCCATCATATTCGTGGAGTTGCATGACACGTCCTTCAAATTCATGGAGTTGCATGAAACATCCTTCTCCAAATGTTCTTAATATACCTCTTGTGGAATTTCCCTATATAACAAAGGTTCCAATGAGTGATTACCTTATGATATTGAAGCCCGGATACATCAAGCAATGAACATGCATAATTCTAGCAGTTTCACTTGCAAATGAATATTTGTCAAATTTTGATGCCCTTCATATGGCAAGAATTGTTGATCCTGATGGTAAGTACATTTGTAGGGTGTTTGAGATGGAAAATAGAATCTGAGTTTAGTTTGTTTCCATTTTTACATATATGCTTTCATGGATTTTTTACATGTTTCTTGGAAAAAATATCCATTATTATATTTTTAGTATTTTTGGATATTCTAATTTTTTAACATAAATCTTCATGGCAGAGCATCGAACTATAGGTGTGTTTACAAAGGTACATTTGTTACAAAAATTAGCTAAAGATATTATAGTATTGTAATGCTTTGCATGGAGTTGTGAAAGTGATGCGATTTTAATGTATTTTTTTAGTTAGATATTATGGACCGAGGAACTGATGGAGCTAATTTCCTTTTGGGAAATGTAATCCACTTATGCCTAGAATATATTGGAGTTGTCTATCATAGTCAAGCTGTATATCTAATAAATTTCAAGCGTCTCATTTTTTTCTAGAAAATAAATTTTGAAATTTCTAGGCTTACATACTTTCACTCATACATAATATCCTTTTCAAGTTTTGTATAAAGACACTATTAACATGTGCAATGAATTATCTACAATTTGAACTTTCTAGTATTTAATTTGGCCTAGCTAATAGTCATTTAACTATTCTAGCTCTACTCCCTTTTAATTTGTCACATATGAAATTACTTTTCCCATAACCTCATATGAGGTTGGGCATCACAAGAATCTAACTTGAAAAAAGTGCACTATTGGCACAAACACAAACACAAATTGGAAGGCTAGTAGAACATGTATTGAATGTGTAGAATTTAACCAACTTAATTTAAGCCGAGGAAGTGATATGTTTATTATTGATTAACTTGGTGAAAAATTATTTAATGTGGATGAATAGTATGAGTAGCAAGGTAGATAAAAGCATTCAAGGCATGATCAATAAAATTTCCAATCTTATAAAAAATTTGAATGTTCTACTTGTGTCATTAAATTTGACATGAAAATCGTTGAATTTTATAGTGTGGAAAACACTTGAGAGGGAAAATCATGAAATTTTCAAGAATTAGTACACATGGTTCAAAGTAAAAGAGGATATCTTGTTTTTCAACCATTTTCTTGAAAAAAAACACCATGTCACAGTGATGGAAAGGGCAGTAGGTAACCTCCTATCTCTATTTATTTATAAAGTAGAGGAACCAAGACTTGAGCTTAATAAGTAATTAACCATACTTAATTATGTTCAATTTTTCCATACTTGAACAGATGAATTTTGTAAAGCATTTGATGCGTGCCACCAAGATTTGGCATGGAACTAGTTTTTCATAATTGTTTATTTGTTGCATTTAGTTTATTTTTCACAAAATTTTAATGATATAACAACTAATGTGTTGAGAATATTATTGAAAGAGCGTGCTCGTACTCACCAGATATTAAACAACCACAACTTCAAACAAGCAAGAAACATTAAGTTGTCTCTAGTGGGATCTCTACTCAACTTACACACCAGATCACACATTTTTCACTTGAAAAATTTGGAAAGTAAGATTTCAAAGATAGCTTAAGTTCTCCTTCTTAGTATATTGTACATGTTTATGAGATCCAATGCTTTTTATGCCCTACAATTGAAGAAACCAATCGAAAACCGACCCAATTATTTACATCATTTAGGTTGAAAGGGTCATAGAAGTTCTTGTGTTCATGCAACCATCCTCATTGGATGTCTTATCCATGAGAAACATGTGTTTCAATCAAGATTCCGAAGTGCCTAGTATTGAAGTGTTCTCCTCTTGCCCACCAATGCCACTGGATGCACCATTCACTACTTGTAATGTAGGTGGCATGGATGGGAATGGAATTTTATAAGGGTTTCTAGGATCTATTGAGCAGTTTCTCTTGACTAGGATGACTACAAAGTTGAATACAAAGTTTCAAAAGAACCAAGGTATGTAATCTTTTCTGAATATTTGAATTTATTTGGAAGTTGAAATTTCATTTATGTGGATATTCAGAAGATGATATTTATAGGAAAAGCTAACTAGGTTGAGGTATTAATTGCCCTTCAACAAATCCTTTCTGGTCATGCATTTTTTTTCATTAAGTATGAATACTTTATGAGTCCACCCTTCCAAAATACATGTAATTTAATATATGTATCACTTATTATTTTCTTGAATTATTGCAAGATAATTTAATAATTTATGTTCGGGAAATCTAAGAATTATATAATACTCCATGTTATACAAATTCTACGACTACAGACAGAAGTGTCTTCCCTAGACTAGGTGGTTGAGTCTAGAAAAACATAAGGACAAATTAGCTCTTTTTTTCCTAAAAGAAAATGGATGATGGGTCAAATCCTACCTATAATTTTTTGTATTTTCACTCCTCCCTTGGATTTGATTCTCTAATCCTAGCTCCTGTTGCAAAAAATAGAACCTACACAGTCAAACAACACAAGCCGACAATATATTGTTGCAGGGAAAACTACCCTAAGGTCTGGGTTGAGGGACCTAAAAGAGCAGAAGACATACAAAAACAAGAAGAAATCAAACTAAAGGTCCTAATGCTTAAACTAGTAAACTAGGGAGAGATGACCTTACCCGTATGCCCTACGTTTAAGGTCGTTCCTGCAGGGTGCAAACCCTCTGCTTCTCCACGTGCTTCAATACCTGCAACTCACTCAAGAAAAAACACATAGAATAGTTGTACAACATATATGTCTTAAATGTCAGTACATTTGATCATATAAACTCATAAAATATAACATGAAATAATCAATTATAAGATCATTAACATGAATAAGAGACATATAAGATCATGACATCAGGAATGGGATAGAGCTTCTTTATTGATGTATGTAAAATAATATGGATGTATCACCTAAAATCATCCACGGCTCCAAGCGAAACCATCCTCCAGATCCTTCTAGCCCAAGCCTCAACAATCTTCTTCCATAAAAGGTGCACAAGGATGTCACATAAAGGAGGTGAACATCTTAAAAAAGGAAACAAGGGTTTCCTGAACTTGGGAAGTGCAAGAGGCATAGGGATAATCAGACTTGATTTGGGCTATAACAGGCTATTGTATCAATGTCTTTCTCTCTTCTCCATTAGGCCTTCCCCATTAGGTGTATTTATACTTCTTCAAAACAATTTTTCAGTTGGGAAACAATTTGGCCATGGGCTGGTGTAGGTGGGCTTCAGGTAAAACCCGTAAACCCCGCCCAATTAATAGGGAGTTTATATATTTTTTAATATTTTAAATTGTATATGCAGGTCAGATATGAGTGGACCCACGTTTGCACATGTGTAAGACAGGGAAAAGTCATGTATGGAATTCAAAATAATGTTTTTTAAGAAAAATACCAAGCCTGAATGAAAAGGGTTTCCCAATGCCAATACATAGATAATAAAGTATATGAAGGTAATAAATGATGCTATAACAGATGCCCCCTAATATATGAGGTCAGAAGGGGTACATGATGGCCAAAATGTATTATGTGCATAAGAAAGAATCTTGCGAGGACTTGAGAGGACTTCACCAGATTTCAGCTTGCCAAAAACCAGTGAAAGAAATCATAAAGTAAGCTCATGTCTGAGGCAAGTAGAAGCAAGCATACCCATGCTCATTGAAAGTAAAGCATGTCTGCATAACAAGTATGGAGCAGATCCAAAATGTACACAAATATAGCATAAATTTTAAAGTACATGGTGAATCATCTTATCACTTCCCGTAAATGTATATCAAATTCATGTCGAAGTATCACATATAAAAGACTGATCAATGATGTTGCAAAGATATCTGATCACTAAAGTCACAACTAAAACTCCAAGTACCAAATCATAAGTGGTGGAAAAAGTGGTATTGCATACAACTCAGGTGCTAATGTACAGAATGTTGTTGTGATGAACTGCAACATATAAGGGTGGATGGTGTCACTGGCAGAAAACTGAAGGATCTGTCAAAGTGAACCAAAGCATGTTGATGCAAACCCGAGGTCTTCACCGATCACTATGGTAAAATTCTACACAATGGGAATAAATGAGATGAATTCGATCATGTGAGAAATCGTTTTATTATCGGTCATTGATGTATACCATTAACAAACACGAAACAACTTATCGATAATGATGATGAGAGTCAAGGTACCCCAGTACAATATAACAACTGTGAATGAATGATTTGAAGTCAAACACTTGATAGAATTTACTAATCAGGATACATTGATGTATTATCACTATCGATAGCGAAGGAATCTGCCACTAATGACTGCAAAACCTAAGGTACTCACAAAAGGACTCTAGACCTTATTCCCATATAAATGCGTTAGAGTCAATGGAAAAATTTCTGCTGGAAGGAAGGCATTAAGGCATCCCACATAAATATAGTGCGAGTGTAACCCACAGGCTAAAATTTGGAAGGAATCAGATGAAGAAAAGTGAAGTAACCAACTCGAAGCACATTTCCATCATGCACAAAATGTATCTAGCGCACAGCAGAAACCCTCTGAACCAACCAATAATGAAAGATGACAAAGAGCTGAGGAATCCACCGATAAGGTCAAATGGAAGCCAAGGTACTGCATGAATCCTAGGTGTGATAATTAAATCAGAAGTCGAACCCCAAGGGAAACCACTCAGTCAAAGACCCATATTGTTGATCAAATGTTGAGCACAAGGCCACCTATCAATAATGTAAATAGGTCCAGGGTGTGGCTCTAGGTTTACTCTTAGAGAAATTTTTCAAAGTCGATAAGAGACAAACCCGTCGGCAAGAAGTCAATGGGGACCTTCTCAAACCAACACAAACAAAGAACCAAATAGCTAATGTGATTTAATATCCCAAAATGGGAGAAACTAGAATATAGAACATTTATAACATTACAATAAAGGCAATGACTAGAGTGTAAGCAAAAAATTGTAAAATGTTAGAAATGTCAGAATATAACATCAAGACATTAAAACATTAGCAGAAACAACTGAGCCATATCATTATGTATCAACAACAATGTAAGTACACAGTGATCCAAAAGGAATACACTCAAGCCACAAGATGGCTGAAATACACTATTGAAACTTAGCACTGGAAAGTATAAACTACTACTGCTGGAAACTACTACTACTCGGAAGAATATATATGTGTGAGATGTTGCTTTAGTGATTATAAAGATCCAGGATTTTAACCATGGAGCCTACTCGAAAAACCCAGAAAAACCCATAAATGGTTTGGCCAGATTTTGAGTTTTGGAATTTCGACCCTTTTTGGGTTGCACACTGCACCCCTGCTGACTGAGTTACGCACTCCATGGAGAAAACTACTGATATGTGGCTGAAATCATGATACATCTACTGCAATATCACCCAGTCAACTCACTAAATGAAGGGCTGGTCTCTTCTCCCGATCCCAATCTCAAAACTTGAGATCTAGCTCCTCCATTAAATATGCAGTTGCTGCATGCACAACTACTGGGAAATAGTGAGATGTATAGGATGGTTGATGATGTAGCCTGTTGATATATAATACAATGCTAATCCTAGGCTACTAAAGTGATCCTCGGAGTGAAGTATTAATCGCTCACATGATTCCAAGCTGAGTTGCTTGGAACTTCCTCTTCTCCTCAAACACCCACTGTAGAATTATGCAATTCTAGCAGGAAATGTTGCTTCATAGGAGAATTATATGGATGGCCTGATGCCAGATATGAAAATGAAACTCCCAGAATACTACAATGGATCCACAGTGTGAAGGTCTAATCCCTCCATAGGTTTCTCAGTTGAAATACTAATAACAACCTTCGAACTCTCAAACCCAAGTTCAAGAATGCGTAAATCCTGTAGCTAGAAGTGCATATGAGAGTGGATGAAAGTGGCACTAATTTCTGGATGTTGAATGTTTCCTAAGAAAGCCTTCCTAGAGTAGGCACTCGAAGTCCCCTGTGGGTAAAGGTGGGATTCCCGCTTGGTAACACCCGGTGCTAAACAGCTGAAGCGTACAAAGAAATGTCTCGTGAAACTCAACAATAAAAATCCAGACTCCCCTCCTTTGCTGCCCTCATATTCCTTTTATGGTTGTGAGCCTTCCCTAGCCTTAGCCCACCTCATAACTGTGCTACACATGTGGCCACTAGACTCCATAAAGACTGTGTTGTCCTCCATGATCTCCATCACTACTGCAATTACTCTCCAATTCCTCCATCATGTGTGCATTTAATGCACCACTTCCTCCATCATCTCTGCAATTTCTTCTCCATTGTCTCCATCATCTTGCATTTATTCCTCCAATATCTCCATCATCTTCCTCATTAATGCTTTATGACTTCCACTCTTTCTTCATTATTATGCTTCTCCACTACTACATAATGCTACTCCACTACTCAATTAACCCACATTCACACTATAGAAGTGGATTTTATTCATATACTGGGTTTATGGTTCCCTCCACCCTTTTATTTACTTAACTAAATAAGAAAAGTAATAACTCTAATATTCCAATTAGTTGATGGAAAATTTGGAATATTACATGTGATAGAACAAGACTCTAAAAAATCGGGGATGGCCGACTGAAAAATGAGTCAAGAGACACCGCAGAAAGGCCGACTCAAGTTTGCTTCCCTTGAACAAAAGCACGACTCATTTTGACTATGGCAGTATATGATAACTTTGTATAATTTTTTCATGTAGGAGGCACAAACAAACCCTCCATATGATTGGAAGAGACAACCAAATGGGGGAGTACTGACTCGATAACAAGGTTATGGATTCTCCTAAGTCAAACTAAAGCCCATCCCAAAATGGAGAAAAGACTTAGTTTTTTGTGCTTTGTTCAAGGATGACACAACTAACTCTTTGTTGCCATCAAATATGGAAGTAATGTCTTGAAACCACTCTTTTTGGGATATTTTATTTTTTGTCTTTTTCATATTGAAAGTTTGAAAAATAATAAAAGAATGCCTATAGTACAATGGATAGAACAAATGTCGATGGACAAATTCTCTAGTTCCTGGGATAGGAACAGTCCTATGCTCAATGCAAGATGGCGAAACTGGTAATGAAAATTAGAGGAATGTTCCATCCACAGGAAAAAGGTGTCGAGTTGAAGAGGCTAAGTAATTGCAAGGCTGACTTTACAGAAAGACATAGTCAAGAAGATGGCTTATACACGAGTCCAAGTGAAGCCGAATTAAGGCCAAGATATACAAATGTTCAATATGCAATGCAGAAAAACAACTCAAAAATACAATGGGAGCCAGGGTATAAAGCCAAAAATATAGCGAAGAAGAAGAATAATGAAGCTTCATCGCATAATTCATGGCGGGACTAAAGAGGACTCCCGAGCCTACACAATTTGTAGCATGGGCGACATATGCTAGTGAGGATCTAACTAAGAAGCCCATGTAAAGGATGGCTCTACCATCATATCATGATTTATAATTCAGAGAGTGAAAATCGTATAATAATAATAACATGATGGGGTCAACCCTATGGCAAGATTTCAATATGGAGGCTAGTATGCATTAGTGTAAAGGAAAGTGAATTCCCTAAGGTGTATGCCAATTTTGAACACAATACTTGCCATGATAGGTCAATGGTCATGGAATCAAAGAAAACATGGAATCATCTTGAAATCATCAAATGGACCTAAAAACAACTTATCCCAGCACTTACAAGACAAAAGTTCATAAAGTATTGGAAAATTTCAAAAAGTAAACTCAAAACTTTAGAAAAGTGGGACTTGAAAAAAAATTGAATTTTGGGCATAAATAGGCCTTTTGGACTCACATTTGGTCATTTGTGCATTGAAATTTTTTTGAAAGAGCTCTGAAGCAAAAAACCCCCAACTTCAAACTGGACCAATTCTTAGCTGAATCATCTCAAATCTTCCAATAATATTCTCAATCAACTTATTAATCATTTTAATTATCAATTCAAGTAATTTTTGATGAATTTCACTGTAAGATTTAAGTTTTTTTAGAAACCCTCTGCGTATATGCGGGTTCATAATTTCAAACCTTCGTCTAGACACGACTATGTAGGAAGGAACTTGCGTATGCGCAGAGTGAAATTTTAAAATGAAAATCTAACGGTTTTTTGATGAATTGATTCAGGATGACCATTACCTGGAGAGAGAGGGAACATATCACAATTGACAATGAGGTTACGAAGGACCAATTTTCCTTATATATACTCTGGGAATGTGGTTTTCTCAAGTTTTTTAAGATGCCAAATATGAAAATGAACACCAAATTTCTTGAAATGCTCATCACTTACTGGGACCCAGAGGAGGATTGATTCATGATTGATCAAATTCCTTTAAGGATCGAGATTGGAGACATATATTTTATAACTAGACTCTCTTGAAGGGGAGAACTAGTAAATTTACAAGGCAAGACCATAGGAGGGTTGAATCTTGAGGATTACATTTGCATATAATATGCTAAGGGTACTCAAAAGGTCGAGACACAGATCCCAACTAGATATGTTCAAGGGTTGCACATGAAAATAATTTTTTTCACTATTGTCAGACTAGCCAGATCGGCTTCATTTCACCAAGCCTCACAAGAGAACATGATTTTGGCAGTGGAATGCCTGACTACACTAACACTATATTATTGGTGCACTGCCTTGCTAACCAATTTGAAGAAACAGTTAACCTCCATCCAGAAGAATAAAAATACACTTTGGTTATGGGACCATTTTATGCACATTCTTCTTCGAGGGGATTCCAAGGCTTTGACAAAATTTATCTCTATTATTAGCAGCCCATGAGATCCACGTATAGCACGATGGGTTGATTTAATGAAGAGGCTAGGGGGTGGCAAAGTCCCTAGAACTGCCTGGGATGGTGAGTCCTTCCTATGGTGATGATAATAAGTGATCACTGTGGAGGATTACCCCTATGTTGGCATGGACTTCAAGGGAGATGATGATCTTCCCTTACCACCCAGTGCAACATGGGGAGCGATTGGTAAGATCGCATTTAAATGATTTTTTGATTATTTGATTTTTTGGATTTTCAATGAAAATATGAAAATGAACAAATCTTTTTGATAGGAAAACTGACTTACAAATTTATTGATCATGTTACAGATATTGGACTAGTCAAACCTGAGGGCTTTCCAAGGCATAGGTGTCGCAGAAGAGAGGCTGAGGATGCTACATAGGACCCTAGGATAGTTCTCCATGCTATTCAGAGGAACTTGGAGGGTTTGACCCGCCATGTCCCTATGGCTGCAATATAAGACCTCCCCAAGGTAGTTCATAGACGTGTGGTCGGTGTACCTCGCGATTGGGTGTGGTTATTCTGTTGTGTGGCTACATCCATATTGTTCTTCCATGACACCTATCCAGAGCAGGGCCCACAGGGATAGAATTTTATGATGACCAAATGAATGTAATATTTTTTTGATGATGGACATGATCAGGCATAAGCCCTATTTTTGTAGGATATAATTGTCCAATTTTTGTTTATTTTTTAACACAACTCTGATATATATATATATATATATATATATATATATATATATATATATATATATATATATATATATATATATATATATATATAACAATTTTACGATGTGATTGTCTCATATATATAATGATGATTGATATTTGTTGATATTTAATGTACTGAATGATTACTATGCCAATCAATTTCTTGATTAACTAATGAATCTGCAAACGAATTTTTTGAACGTGGAATGTGAATGTATGTAACATAATTAAATGATCTTTGCAACAAATGCACTCTCATAAATGAATGATATAAGAATCGATCTCTAACATGATAGGTGTTGTTCAACTATGAAACCACCAGTTGTGAATCCAAGTACACTACTAAGAAACCAATACCAAGAGACATTGCCTCCGAAAGTAGATTGGTCACAACAGTATATTCTGCAACATTGTTTGAATCATGACCAATACATATGCCCCTTGAGACTAGAAACTGACTGGATGGATAGTAGATTACCAAAGCCACGGAAGCAATATTCCGAGTATTTCAACTAGCACCACCGGCAAATATAAAATGAATCATATCATCAAAAATCACCTACCAAAGAATATCAAAAACATCAAGGTCCCACTAGGATCGATATACAGATATGCAGAAAAAAAATAAATTATATACAACCAAAGAAAATGCTAGGCAACTGCCTAGGCATAATACTTCTTAAGATAGATCCCATTTCTGGGCCCCACCAGCTCATTTCTGTCGAAGTCAACCAAATATTAAGCTCCCTTCTTAAGGACTATTTTGGCAATGAAAGGACCATACCACATGGATTTTAATTTCCCTGCCCCCAAGGCATCCTTGTCCTGATCTTAGACCAAAACGAGGTCACCTTTAGAGAAAACTCTAGGTTTGATCGCCTTATCATATTGAACCTTCACTCTTTTCTTATGGGCCACGTTAATCATAGTTTCATCTCATTGCTGCTCATTGAGACGTTCTAGATAGACAAGGCATTCTTCAAGACTTGAAGTGCTGGGAAAAATCTCAACAACAAGCTTAAGGGAAGGAATCTCACACTCAACAGGAAAGACTAATTCCAAACCATAAACTAGTTGGAGAGGAGTGAACCCGGTTGTATTCTTAACTAACATCCGGTATGCCCAAAGTGCAGGGTACAAAATGACATGCCAATTGGACATAACTTTATTGATTTCCCTTTGAAGTATAACCTTTAAGGATTTATTCACAGCTTCAACCTGCCCATTATCCTGAGGATAGTAGGGAGACGAATGCTACTGTCGGAAACCTAATTTAAGAGCTGATTCATCCATCATGGAATTTTGAAAATAAATGCCATGGTCAATGACAATCTATTTGGGAATACTAAAGTGAGAAATGACTTGGTTGAACATAAATAGGGCTGTTGTTTCACCATCATTCGAGAAAGTAGGCATAGCCTCGGCCCACTTGGTGAAGTATTCCACTGTTACGATAATGTACTTGTGACCTTTTTCCGAAGGCATGTTACAAGCAACAAAATAAATTCCTCCCTTGGCTTTAATTCTCCAATCCTAGCTCCCATCGCAAAAAATAGAACCTGCACAATCAGACAACACAAGTCAAAAATATATGGAATCTATGTATCATCATCTAGATAATTCATTCAATGGATCAACATGGCATCAAAATACATGAAATCATAAAATCACATATATGGAAACAAAGAAATATTTGCATTAATATAAATGGAAGGAGTTACAACAATAAATAAATGTTGATCTTGTGGAAGCGATACTCTGGGCTCACTTGTTCCTTGTTTGTCTCAAAGTGCACCTTTAATCACCCTAATGCAAGGAAATTTACCTCTCTACAACAACATCATAAGGGTAGAATTCTATTTCCAAAATCAAACCCCTAGCTTGTGGATGGCCACAAATATATAGGTGATGGGAGTAAGTTGAGAGTTCTTATCCAATTAGAAATCTAAGGTTTGAGATCCATCTTTGATGGGAGGATGGGATCAAAGGATAAGCGTTGGAAACTCCAAGGTAGGATAGGATAGAATATTAATGTTTTATCTGAGATAAATGGTTGTAAAAAATTCTAGAAGATTATGGAAGAAGAGGCTTCTGAAATTCTCTATTTTTCCTTAATTTCTAGAACCAATGCAAGTGCAAAGGGGAGCAACATGTAGGTGATCAACTCATGCCACAGTGGAGAAACCTGTAGGTGAACATTGTCCGATAGGATTCCAAGGAGCTCTGGGATATGGGAGTGTCATGCATAGGGTTTTGTGATTATGATGTCAAGGGTTAAAGGAATTTTGATTGATCTAGTTTGTAGGACAACTAACTAGTTGTGACAAAATGGCCTATAACAGATTCCCCCCTAAAGCACAAAGTCAGGAAAGGTGACTGATGACTAGAGTGATTTACCTTGTGACAAGTCAGGATCAAGAAAAAACAGAGAGATAATATTTTGTTAGAGTACCTTTACATCATGATATTTTTGTTGAGTGATTCATACCCATACTCAGAACATAAGCTAACATTACATGTACAATGATCAAAATACACGTCCATAGATGAAAAATGGTGGACCCATGACTAGATGACTGTCTATATGACCATATCCATCATACATTGTGATCTTTCATTAATCCTGAAATCGCAGCCCGGATGGATGAAACTCAATTCAGGGTCTTCTATCCTACTAATATGACCGTCCAATGTATGATTCTAACCATTTGAATAAATGACTTGGAGTCGATCATGGTAGAAACCATATGATGTAATATCCCAAAAGGGAGAATGCAGTAATACTCAAACACAATATGAGAACTGTAGCAAAGTAAACAATAGATCTAAATACACAGCAGAATGCACAGAATTAGCTAATCCATTTTATTAATTTGGAGGTGAAAAATCAAGTACAACAGTGCTCAAAATATGAGACACTCAAGCCACAAGAGTAGCCTAGAATGACCCTACAATGATATCCCAAGAGGTATTGTGTAACTGCTGATCTACTGGAAGGTATACTGCATTATCCCTGCTACAAATGTAGGGACTACAACTGCCTATAAGCTAAAAATTCATATCTAGGCAGAATGGGAGCTTCGATGATGCTGAAATTGTAAATCTGGGCTCTATGATGGATTCCAAAGATAACCCACGAGGGGTTTCTCAGATCTGTAAGTCTAGGAAAACCTTCCTCTTATGGCTTCCCATATATGCTGCTGGGAATGCAGATCTGAAGCTAGATATGATAATAAGATGGCTACAATGATGTGCAATTAGATCTATGCAAGAATGGTTGATCCCTTCACTAGATCCTTGGGCTAAAAGCTCAAGATCTAGCTCCTCCAATATCCTCCATTGAAAATAGCTACTGAATGAACAACAACTTCAGAAAAATATGCTATCAGAGAGGGAGGCTCTTTAGCCTTTGGCTAGATATGGAAAATCAGCTCCTGAGTGATGGAAACAATATATCCAATGTGAGCAGGTTATCCCTCACAGGATTTCCAACTGAAACACTGGAAACTTCCTTCCTCCAATAGATCTACAAGACTTAACTGTGAAATCCTTGAAGGGACTATTGCTGCATGGAGGTAAAACCCAATGACCTGAATGCTGGATGTAGATCTGTTTCTCCTGAAAGGATGGATCTGAAGGACAAGGTGGTAGGATGAATCCTCCACTGGTTTCCTAGCTGAATATTACAAACAACCTCCTGAAGATGGCACCAATGCCTGATAAGGAATGAAGAACAATCCTCTCCCAAGAGATCACTCAAGGAAAGAGGTGGGATTCTCGCTTGGGAACACCTTGTGCTAAGGAGAATTTTAAACTCTGCTAAACAACCCAAGCTTGCATAGAAATGTCCTAAGACAAATCTAGATCTAAACAGATAAATAAATGAATAATCCAAATCATGCCTTCCATTGTGCCTTCACTTTCATTATATGCACGAGCCTTCCATAGCCTAGGCCCACTCCAAATCTATGCTATACATGTGGAAAAATTCTCCATGTTTGACTGCGTTGTTGATCCATGTCCTCCATCATGTTCATATGGGGTGGCCACCCTCTCTATCATGCATGCATTAAATACACCACTTCCTCCACTATCTTATCATAAGTTCTTCATAATCTTCTTTGAATGCACTATGATCTCAGTTGACCTTATCAAAGATCCTCATGATTTTATATTTGAGATCCATGATCATATTTGACTGTTTCATCCTCCATAGTTTATCTCATAAATGAGACATGATCTCCATAAATAGCTACTCCACTGCTCCATGTTCTAGATCTAGATATAAAATATCCACATACACACATTAAAAGTGGATTTTATTCATCTTTGAGGTTTGTGGGTTCCTCCACCCTTTTATTTACTTAATTTATTAAGAAAATCAAGGACTCTGATATTCCAAATATGATGTGAAAATTTGGGAATATTACAGTCCCCCTCGGAAAAATGTTGTTTGTCCTCAAGCAACTCCAAAAGTAGATGCAAATCCATCTATTCCCCTCCAAATGGCATCCACATAATGAAGGCTTCCTCCATTTGCTGCAATGTGTTATACATGTTTGGTTCCAAAGTTGTCTTTCAAAAACATATAGAATGACCTCCAGCTGTATGGTTAAATGTCCTCCTTCCATCATGAAGTAAGTGACAACCATATGAGTTCCAACTTCATCATTAATACATGAGATACATAAAATAAAGTGGCTCTTTCCACAAAGGAAAATCTACATCTCACAATACATCTCTTCATCCCATGCTTTATGAATTTGATTGAGCATTGATATGCTCTCATCCTTAGCCCTGTTGGCCTTGTTGGATCCAAGCATCATTCCAAAGTTATGCAAAAGAAGAAGGAAAGTAGCTATATGGGTAGACAAAGATGTCAAACCATATTCTCCTAATAGTATCCACCAAAGTAAGGCCCTTTGCTGCCATCCTCCATCTCCTCCATGTAAGATGGACAAGCCAAACTCCCCTGAAAACAACCAAAGCAACAAGAGATCTTGTTGCTTTCTCTCCTCCTCATGTGCATCATGGAGAAAAAACATGCTAATTAGCATATGGAATGTCACATCAATCCGATACAAATAAACACCATCAATGCACATCATGAGAGCATCATGCCAAGCTTTACCTAATACAAAACACATAGACATAAGAGATGTCATGTGGTGGCCAAACTCTCTCAAGGAAAACCAAAATGAACATGCCTTCTTTTGCTGCATTCTAGCATTGATACACAAGGCATGAATCAGAAATTTATGAGCTACTGGGTGGTAACCATACTCACCTAAGAGAAACCAACGTATCCATGCCTCCTTCTTCATTTCGTAAGTGTCCTTCAAGGCATGGATCAAAGAAATAGGAGCCTATGGGCAGCGAAAAAAATCTCCCAAGGGAAACCAACGTAACCAAGCTTGCTGCCCCATGTCATAAATTTGCAAGTGGTCATGCAACCTCTTGCTTATCATCCTCACCCACTCATCCCAAGGTGGATGATGAATGATATGTTGCATACTCATGGTATCCTCCCTTTGTAGAATACCATCCTCCCCAAACTGATGAAGAACTTTGAACTTCATGAAATGTTGAAGTGCAACTCCAATGAGATCTCTCAATGAGATTCTGTTTTCACCAAAGGCCCTCCAAAACCAGTGAGGTTTTCGATCTGCTACAGGTAGAAGTTTCTCTTTGAGCTGTGAGATGCTCATTAAGAAAGGGTCATCTAGAAAGGAGAAAAGGTTTCTCATCTCAAGATTTCTACCATTTTTCATCTTTACCTCCATTACTTCATGAGTGAAGCTACCTTTAGAATGCTCCAAGAGTGATGGGGCCTCTTCATTTTCACAGCTGCTAAGTGACAATGCTGTAGATTTTCATGGTAATACATGTGTTGTCTCAAAAAAAGGTACAATACTGATCTCACAACTAGTTATTGTACATAGGATCATTTCCATCCAATTTTATAAAACTCTACACTTCAACTAAAGGGGTTGAATGTAGCTCAACAATAATGAACTGGGATAGTTCTTAATATCCTCCTTGATTAGATCAAGGGTCCTCTGTGCTGTGATATGTTGCTGCTTCAAATCAACCTTGTGTTCTAACCCTTGGTTATGGATTGGCCTTGATGGCATGTCCTCATAAGTTTCAATAATATTTGCTAAAACAATAGGTGATGAAAGTTCATGCATACCTTGGATCAACTGATGTGTGAAGACCTCTTGCCAGAACACAAGAGTTCCTCCAACTTGGACAATAGTGTCTCCAACTGCTAGTAAGAGTGATGGCTGCTCTTCTCCAAGTGTACCAGCGCTGGAATCTTCCTCCTCTCCCTCATGCATCTCCTGAATCATGCATGGGACTCTATATAACAAAAGCTCAAGACTATCTTGCAAAGATACAAGTGTCTCTTCTCTGGATGCAAGTACTTTTGCAGCTGGTGGTGAATGTAGTGACTTCTTGTCCAGAGTGACAATATTGACATCCTCCTTTGTTTCCTTATGGAATGTCACTTTGTGACACATCTCTGGTTTTCTCACATCAAATTCCTTCCTCAACTTGTAAAAGAAATCTGAATATTTAGTCACCTTTGCATGCTCCATGTTACCAAACCACCAACCATTGGCTTCATCTAAAAGGTGAAGTGCTACAATTTGAACAGCCTCTCCTTCAGCTACAGGATGTAGCCTGAAAAATGCATCTAACTCTCTCCTCCAAGCTCTAACATTGCTTGAGGAAGATCCATCAAATTTAGGCAAATAAAATATATTATGCATCTTCCTTCTATTGCTGTTATAGGATCCTATTTATTCTTTGATTTTGAAGAATTGTTGGAGAGTTAACTTATACTTGAATGCTCTAGACTTCGCTTTTTACTCTTCAAGATATAGACTGAGAGTCTCATGAGTCTCAGGTTCATTCCTTTCTTCATTTCTACACCTTTCACCTTCCCTAAAGAAAGTGGGTTTAGTGGATCTATGAGGAGATCTAGGATTCTCTGGTTTTCTTCTATGTTGAGAGGAAGTTCTTGGACCTTCCTCATCACAGCTACTTCTGGGATCTTCTTTCTGTCCTTCCTTATTCATTGGATTGACCTCCTTGGAGAGATAATGCATGGATCTAAAGAAAGGAGTGGCAGAATTATCATCCTCCATGATAGACCTCATCTATCTGATTCTTCTTTTGATGCAAAGATTAAGTGTCCACAAGCTGAGCCAAAGATCATGCTTCGATACCACTGTAATATCCAAAAAGGGAGAATGCAGTAATACTAAAACAAAATATGAGAATTTCAGCAAACTAAACAATAAGTCTAAATACATAGCAGAATGCACAGAAATAACTGAGGCCTTTTATTAATTTGGAGGTGAAAAATCAAGTACAACCGTGCTCAAAATATGAGACACTCAAGCCACAAGAGTAGCCTAGAATGACCCTGCAATGATATCCCAAGAGGGACCACATAACTGCTGCTCTGCTGGAAGGTATATTGCGCTGTCCTACTACAAATGTAGGGACTGCAACTTCCTGTAAGATGAAAAGTTAGATCTAGGCAGAATGGTAGCTTCGATTATGATGAAATTGTAGATATGGGCTCTATGATGGATAACCCAGGAGGGGTTTCTCAGATCTGTAAGTCTAAGATAACCTTCCTCTTAGGGCTTCTGATATATGCTACTGGGAATGCAGATATGAAGCTAGATCTGATAATAAGATGGATGCAATGATGTGCAATCAGATCTATGCAAGAAGGGTTGATCCCTTCACTAGATCCTTAGGCTAAAAGCTCAAGATCTAGCTCCTCCAATCTCCTCCACTGAAAATAGCCGCTGAATGAACAACAGCTTCAGAAAAATGTGTTCTCAAAGAGGGAGGCTCTTTAGCCTGCTACTAGATATGGAAAATCAGCTTCTAGTGATGGAAACAATAGATTCAATGTGAGGAGGTTATCCCTCACAGGATTTCCAGCTGAAACACTGGAAACTTCCTTCCTCCAATATATCTACAAGACTAAACTGCGCAATCCTTGAAGGGACTGCTACTGCATGGAGGAAAAACCCAATGGCTTGAATGCTAGATGTATATCTACTGCTCCTGAAAGGCTGGATTTGAAGAAAAAGGTGGTAGGATGAATCCTCCACTAGTTTCCTAGTTGAATGCTAGAAACAACCTCTTGAAGATGGCACCAATTCCTAATAAGGAATGAAGAACAATTCTCTCCCAAGATATCACTCAAGGAAAGAGGTGGGATTCTCACTCAGGAACACCTTGTGCTAAGCAGCACTGTAAACTCTACTAAATAACCCAAGCTTGCATAGCAATGTCCTAAGACAAATCTAGATCTAAACAGATCAAGAAATGAATAATCCAAATCATGCCTTCCATTGTGCCTTCACCTTCATTATATGCATGAGCCTTCCATAGCCTAGGCCCACTCCAAATCTGCATTGTACATGTGGAAAAAGTCTCCATCTTTGACTGCACTGTTGATCCATGTCCTCCATCATGTTCATATGGGGTGACCACCCTTTCCATCATTCATGCATTAAATGCACCAATTCCTCCACTATCTTATCATAAGTGCTTCATGATCTTCTTTGAATGCACTATGATCTCAGTTGACCTTATCCAATATCCTCATGATTTTATATTTGAGATACATTATCTTATTTGACTGTTTTATCCTCCATAGTTTATCTCATAAATGAGACACGATCTCCATAAATAGAGCTGCTCCACTACTCCATGTTCTAGATCTAGATCTAAAATATCCACACACACACATTAAAAGTGGATTTTATTCATCTTTGAGGTTTGTGGGTCTCTCCACCCTTTTATTTACTTAATTTATTAAGAAAATCAAGGACTCTAATATTCCAAATATGATGTGAAAAATTGGGAATATTACACATGATTACCAACCAATGTAAGACATTAATAGACATGAGAGAAACCACCGATGAGGTTAATGGCGGTCAAGGTACTAAAATACAATCTGTATGATGTGAATAAATGATTTGATGTCAAAAACCACACAAAATATTTCAGTCGAATGCCATTGATGTAAACATGTCATTGAGAACAAGCAAACTTGCCATTGATGTATCCAAGCACCAAGGTACCGAGGGGTTTTTATAGGTCAACTTCTTGGATAATGAGCTGATGTCAACAGAAAGCGACCTGTCGCAGGAGGGCCTTGATGTATCCCCTAGCAATGACATGAAATGGGTATCATGATTTGAGACAGAATGATTGTTGATATAGAACTGGATCAGGAAGGGCAGACATGAATGAAGGCTTAAGAGTATTATAGCATATATTGGTTGAGTGACTTCTCTTGAACACATCGACAAAACTAAATGTAGTTGGCAGCATTGACCCAAAACCAAAAATGGATGCTTTGAAAACAGTGTGATATCCAAAAGACAAGTATATTACCCAACACAATAGCCATGAACATGAAGTGGAAGAGTGTCATGCTCAAGAGAGACTCAATTCCATTAGCAAATGGATTTCCCTATTTTCTCAATTTCCTGAACCATACTTGTCAGTACCTTTTTATTTTTTAATAAGCTTGAGGAGAATAACATATGCTTGATCTGTAAGTCCATCCTTCAAATGAATCCCTCCAAGTATTTTTAACGAACCCTGAGAAGGAGTGGTTCATCCTTGTAATGTTCAACAATTCCATTGTTGTTTTATGTTTTAACGAGTCTGCCAGAAGTAAAACTCAATATCCTTTTCATTTTTAGGTAGTTTGAAAAAGTTGCAAAAAAAAACTCCAAATGTTACTTTTCGTAGGTAGTCCCTCGAGTCCAAAAAGGTGGAAAAAAATACTCGAGAGAACCTCTTAGCCATGTTTGACTAATGTATTAATTTTTCGTAAATATTTTATCTCAGTCTTGAAAAAGGTTTAAACTTGTACTGAGTAGATGTATTTTCATTTACTTTAACAAGTTTGAAAAGAAAAGTGCTCGACAATATTTTGATGTTTTGGGAGTCTAAAAAGAGGTAAAATATTACTCTAGGGGGTTCCTTTTTCATGTGTTTATGGAGTCCAAAAAAGAGATAAAAGTGTACTCCTTTGTCAAAATGATCTATGAAAACACGACAAAATATTTTAAAAGAGTTGTCAACCTACTCAAAACATCACAAGAAGGATCAAACATACTCCTTTCGTTGTAAAAAATGAACAATTACTAGGTCAAAGCATTAAATATGGAAAAATGACCATAATTAACGAAAATGACTATTCATTTTTACCATTTGACATTCACCTTCAACAGTGAGAGCTTTGAGCCATTTTTTTCCTCCATCTTTTGCAGCTGATTACGGTCAATTCGATGGATCATTTTCAGTTTTGTCAGTTCCAGGTAGGAGCTAAGACCCTTTCCCTTTTAATTTGTGGTTCCTTTTTATGATTTCATGCAACTTTTTTGGATTTTTGAGAGACATGGGTTTCCAAAATCTTTCCCTAGGACCAACACATGCCCATTCTGTCGAAAAGTGTGTTGCACCTGGGAAAAATTTCACTGTAGACAGAGGTGCAACACTCTGTCATCCCTTCTGGGGCAACGTTGGGCACAATTCCTCACCTAAAATTTCCAGTTTTCTCAAAATTTGTCTATTTTTTTGCATGACAAGGATCCTAATGAGTGTCTTATTGATGTTTCAGGTACTCAATAGCACAAAATAGCCTTTGTGTGGAGAGAAAGAGAACATGAACAACATGAGTTGAATGCAGAAAACGATCTTGCCACCATTCAGGCACTCAAAAACTGTGGTTTATTGAAATTCTTCTAGTTACCCAGCATGAGGCAAAAAATGGAATTACTCAAGTTCCTCGTTCATTAATGGGATGTAGAGATACATGCATTTGGGTTATGGGAACATCTACTTAAGATCAAAGTGGAGGATATATAATTATGACAGTTTTTTCAATGAGGGGTTCCCCCATCTCTCTCCTAGGAGGGAGAAGTGAAGGAGAGTCAGTAAAGGATTACATTTCCACTCATTGTATACCTCGAGCACAACCTACCAGATATGGGAAGATGAACATCAGATATGTGATACATTTTCCTCTGATAATAATCCATTTCATTATTGCTAGATTTCTTGGTAGCTCGACACTTCACGTAGCTAGCAGATCACACATGTAGTGTAGTCTAGAATGTCTCAATATGGCAGTCTTCAATTGGAGAGAGGGGGTATTGGTCAACATGAAGGAACAACTGACCAAAGAAAAGGAAGGAAAACTGAAAAAATTTGGATATGATTCAATTTTTATTTATTTTTCCCTGGAGAGGATTCCAATGTTACAACCTCAACATATCATGCGTGATCCCATTGATATGAGGGTTCCACGGATGAAGAGGTGTATATACCTTATGGCACGACATGCAGGTCCATCAGCGATCAGTTTCACACAATCCTTATTCAGATGGCTACGTAGAAAATTGATCATGATTAGGGATTATCCATACGTAGGAGCATATTTCCCTGATGATTCAGGTAATATATATTTTTCTCACCAACATAAGATTTTACTGGATTAATTTTGAAAATTGAGTTAGAATTCATTGCTTTTTTGAAAAAAATAAAAGATTCATGCGCAGTGCGTTCGATCCGTTTGGCTCGCACCGTTCCTAGTGCTCCCTATAAATTTATAGGTCATGTCGCAAACAGTGTTAAAGGAAACTGCATCGGGCGGTTAATGTGAGAGTCTGATGTGCTACCAAAAAATCGCACTACAATAACAATAAATTTTTTGTGGTGCGTGTCGGTTTCCAACCACACCGACCATTTATAATATTTTAAAAATAGAAAATTTATTTTATATTCGTCGGTGCGTTGGTTTACCGGAATGCACTAGGGAATTATGTAAAAATAAACATAACAGCCCAGTGCATCTATAATATTGGAATGCACCTAATGTGTAGTGCGTCGGTCAAACCTATCATGTCGGGGCATTTTGTGTTTGGATACTGTACCACCAGTGGTAAACTATTGCAAAAGGGCGGTGCATTGAGCTATAACAAACGCCCCGATGCAAATATGGTTTGTCAACACACCGCCTATAATATTTTTTTAATTAATATTTTTTTTTGTCGTGGTGTGTGACTGTTTTATATGCACACCATGGATGGTGCATGATATAGATGTATGCACTGTTGGTAGTGCGTGATTTTTTTTTGTGGCACATCGAATTTATTTTTTCTTTTTTCAATAAAAAAAATTATATTTTATGTATGAGGGAGGTTTATGTATTTAATATCTGAATCATTCAGTGACATCAATAGAGAGAGGAGAGACAACAACAAGAGCACAAGGATGATAATTACAACATGATACAACAGTGGGAGGCAAGGGAGATGAAGATACTTTTTTACCCTCGCCCTATTACACCACCCACACAATTGCTCTTAAGAGATGTAAGCCTCCTTAAGTTCTATGAGGAGGCTACATCCCTGAAGGGGAACAACGGCTTATTAGTACAGTTGATCTATAGGTGGGATACCCACCGACAGGATTTTTGTGTCAGTCTTGACCAGTGGTACTGACCCAATGAGGAGGACATGTATTTTATCACTGGCCTATCTAGGAGAGGGGAGGATTTTCGCTAGTTCCTGGATGTCCCCTTCGGTTATGTAGCAAGGATTCAGTTGGTGTACTCTCATAGTTACATTAGGGATGACATAATTTCTCCAGCATATTTTCAGGTGTCTAGTGGACAACTATGGATTGCTTCTTTTGGTCCACAGGAGGTTAGGTGCCTCTCACTATTACTGACCACCATTTCACAATATACCAGTGACAAGCAGCGCATTAGTTGCCCTCTTTTATTTTATGTTCATTCTCTATTCCAGAGGCCATGACTTGTTAGATGCTCTGCCATTATTTTGCGGAAGTTTTGTATAGGCTTAGATAGATGTCATTCTAAGGCACGTGGGAGGTTGACCTTCCCTTTTGCTTCAGAGTTGTTTTGTTTATTTTTTGAGAGGTTTCCGGAGACGAGGCTTACTTTTTTCTGTCAGCCTCATAGGCCAATGATAGAGGTACAGATTCACATGTGGGACGAGATGATGCCCAAGAGGGGCCATTCGAAGTATCCGACCAGGATTTCTAGTGATGAATTGGAGCTACTAACCAGTGAGGATGACTACATGTTCGTGATGGTGTCCTATCCTTATGCGGGGCTAGATTGGCTAGGGTGTACCAACATCCTCTTCATACAGGATGAGACACCAGATGATAGAGGTAATATTAGTGTTTTATTTAAATTAATATAGTTTCATTTTATTGTCTTAATTAATTAGAATAAAATTTACTCTAACGTGTTCTTTAGCTTGTTTTATTAAATTGTTTAATGAAATTGTCTAATTACTATTGTGTACTATATATTTTGTAGATATTGGCACATTTGTTGGGAACATGCCTCCACCCTCACCAGATGATCATGTAGATGATGAGTAGATGGAGGAGGCTGCAGAGGGTGAAATACCTCTTGAGGTGCAGATACCCGTGGGAATGCGACATAGGGTTGGCATTCAATGTAGGATGGAGTTGGGTGACCAACAATGTAGACTCTTGGTTGATAATGAAGTTTTCACTATGATGATCAGAGACATCCAGGAAAATTGTATGCTCATGGATCGCTGGAGGGACATGTCACGTCATATGATGAGCCTTATGCATCATATCATCGGAACTTCCAGGCTACTGGCAGCGAGGAGGGATAGGCGCCATGGATATGTACCACACAGCAGCTTGGATGATGATCATGAGGGGAGTGATCATTCTCATACTCTGCTTCCTCCTCCTTCACCTCGCAGAGATGAGTAGGCAACACCTCCTGATCATATACCATCGGTTGAGAAGGCCTCGACTAGTTATATTATTGTTCATGTACCACCAGATATTTGAAATTTATATGAATTTCTATTATAGTTGTATATTTTTGACATTATATATATATATATATATGGTGCATGTATTTTATTTTCATGTTGATGTGCTTAATTTACATGTTGGTGTACATCATGATGTGTATATTGTTAGGTCATGTTAGATATGTTCATTTAATGTGCTTGCAGATAGATGTGTATGTTATATCAGTTATTTGGCATGAGATGTATATTTGATGTTTTGTTTGTGATGATGTTATACAATGCTTTTGTTTTGTTAGATGATCATGATCACAATGATTAGATGATGTTAGCGAATTTGAATGTGTATTTTATAATATGATGTTTTTATGATGGTTATTGTGATGGTGATGCTTATTTTTAATAGTAAATCATGATATTTATTAAATATTATGTATTGGTAATTGTAAAATTGTAAAATTGTAATTTTGATTGTATGTATCGTGATTGTAATTGTAATATTAATTGTAATTATATGTAAAATTGTAATTGTAATTGTATTGTGAAATTGTAAAATTGTAAAATTGTAATTGTAATTGTATTGTGAAATTGTAAAATTGTAAAATTGTAACTGTAATTGTATGTATTGTCATGATTCAATTTTATTAAAATCGTAAAATTTGTAAATTTGTAAAATTTGTAAATTTGTAAAATTTTAAAACTGTAAATTAATTGTCAAATTTGAACCATAACTACAGTAAAATTGAATCATCATAAAATTGTAAAATGTGTACCGTACATATTGTTAAATTACCATAATTGTAAATTTGTAAGAATATAAATAATTGTAAAATAATAAATCTAAAATAATATGAATTTTTTTAACATAATAAAGTTTAGAAAATAATGAAAATAAATTCATGTTTAGAATTATCATTATTTTATTATGATCTTACATACCAAAAATAATAGTATACATTAATACTTTTTTTAAATTTAGAATCTATTTAAGTAATGATATAGTGAAAAACCATTTAAAGCAATCAAGTCGCTGTATTATTTTAGGAATTAACATAACAAAAAATAACTTTATACAATGCATTGCTTTCGAGATCAACATAATTGAAAATTATCAAGTGAAATGATTTTAACATTAAAACAATGCAAACCAATTAATTCAAAATACATATTATAATGTTTGGAAAAAAAGAGTCTTAGTTATAAGGTTAAGTCCTCTTCTTTATAAAAGCCCATCTTAAATAGTATAAATGATAAAATAACACATGTACCATATCACTCTCTATTCTCATCACCCTCATTATCTTCCAGCTCGCTTGGCATGATAACACTATTGTTCTAAAAAATATGTTTTGATCTAGGGTCATGTCTCAATACGAACCACCAATCCCTATCCAACACATCTAGGTAAAAAAACACCTGGTTGCATTGTTTGGGGAAAACATAAGGCTCCTTAGCTTCATCCCACATATTTCTAGAGTTGATACATATCAAAGGTGTCCCACTGCTTGCACCTAATAATAACACATTGGAAATAAGAGAAGTCCACTTCAATGATATCTTGTATCTTTCCGACGTAACCTAGCATCCCTCGTACTAGGTTTTGATCATGGTGGCTAGCTTGACTAGAATAATCAAACTCGACTTCCACTCCATTGTCTTGTTTCATGTGTCCATCCTCAGCATTTTCTATGCAAAAATGGTGTCCATATGCCCCCATAGATGGGAACAAATGAACCTATAAAAAATTTAAAAAATCATAGTGTCATGTGTCTAATAACCCAACTATTAAAATATAAAATATAGATGTTACATTTCAAATGTGCATTATTAAGTTTAAAATGTACATAAATAGATTATTACCGAGTTTCTCCACCCAATCCCTAAATTTAGTGCATCCTCTTCAACATGTGGGTAACGACCAATTGCACTGTATTTCTCTCTAACTTGGTCAACAACCCAACTGTTGGGGCATATAATTGGCATATTTTCTTTTAAACGATCAGTATAAGGCACACTTCTACCATTCAACCATCTAAATTCTTTCTTGTCACTATCCTATTTCATCCTCTTTTGTTCGTACAATGTGACCCACGGTTGTGTCACTTCATAATTGTAAAGAATGAATTTATTGATTGCTTCAATTTTTCATTCGTTGATGAAATCAAACCGACATATAGTACATATGAGATAAAAATATACATTATATCGAAGTTCATTGTAAATATTTACTTTGTGTAAATTTGAAAAATTATAAGTCGCTTACTCTTTATCAAGTTCCTTTTTCCATTCCTTTGGAGAAGCTCCCCTTCTCTCTTGTCTTCATCCCTTTCATCTTCCCAAATCACCACACCTAGTGTGTTGTCGATATGCTTGATGTACTCACTGGAATAATAGAAATACGCATATGATATGTACCCATTTGCGAAAGACCCCTTGGGTTTTTCCCTTTGTCGAACAAAACCTTTCACTTTCTTCATGTACCTCTCTAAGAAGAACATCCAACGAAAATAAACCACCCCAAAAAATTCAATCTCATCTACTAGGTGGATTAGAAGATGAACCTGCAAGTCCATGAAACTTGTCGGTGGTTCCTTCTCAAACATAAAAAAAATCTCAACTATCTCTTAATGCCACCATGGAATGCTAGCCACATGAATCTCCTTTGACATGATCCAACATACAAATGCAGATAATTTAGATATGGCATGTCCTAGGTCTAGGGGGAAGTCATGTTTCACACACTCATGCATGAAAAAATGATAATGACACTGCAAAGTTATAAACACATGCATACAAAATTAGTTATGTTTTATGATCCCATGGGATAAAAATTATTAATATAACAAATAATAAAATCATACTTTTTACATTATACATACGCTTAGAATATTCAAATGGTCATGCTATTTCAAACCCGACAAATGGTCTTCCACGGTGAAGCAGCATCGTTGTGAAGACCCATATGAAGAGGGCACCCTCACACCCATTATAACTTATTTTTCTAAAGAAAGATCATATTTTCTTAAATTCCATGGGACATCACCTTCTTTTAAATACCATAGAAAAATAAACATGTAATTTACCAAAGAAAACTCCTAAGCCTGGATAATCATGTGTGGTGTAAGCACATATGGCATACAACGTAAAACTCCTCTCTACCATGATGGGTCTTGATACATCATATACATATATCGCATCCCATAATTCCTTAAATTCATCTACCAATGGTTGTAAATAAACATCCATATTCTTCACTTGTCTTCTACCAAGGACTATGAGATCGAACATAAGATGTCCATTCTTCACGGACAACCGTTGGGGGAAGTTGTTATTGATCACTACTATAGTCCAAACATAATAGTTGATGTTATGGAGGGAATATGGGTTAACGACATCTATGGCTATGTTGAGCCATAAACATCATACTTCATCCTTGAATTTTTCGGGCCATGTATCCTCTATATGCTTCATCGTTATTGAATTTGTTGGGATTCACATAACTCCAAACTCACTTCTTTGTGAGGCATGCCATCCCTGCAACATAGCTAATTCTTTGCAATGAAAGAACCTTTGAATCCTTGGTATTATAGGCATGTGACTCAATATATTAAGAGGAGGACCACGTGATTTACCCTTATTTTTTTATTTATCGTACCTTTCATGGCCACATTTCGGACATATCTCTTTGTCTACATATTATCCTCTATATATAATACAATCATTTGGAAATGCATGATATGTATTCAACACCCAACATTTTCAATAATTTATTTTTCTCTTCGCAATTACTATGCAAGACATTATCACTTGGAAGAACATTATCTTTGAATAACCTCTATTTGGTGGACAATGTTAAATGTACAATGCAAATAATTATTAACGTTCATAAAATTGACCATTTGTAATGTTGATTGTGTGACAAGATTTCTCAAAATATAAGGGACTTGATGGCCAATTACCTCAAAATTTTATAGAAACATGAATTCGACAAGCCAAACTTTTCTTTCAAGTTGTACACTAACATCGTCGTCCCCAACTGGGTAGAATTTGACTGACCTTCGGGTCCAAAGAGAGGGGTGGTGGAAGAAAATTTAAGGCTTTTGAAAAAGGTATCAATGATATGAGAATCATCCCCTTGTCGATCATTGTTCTTGAAATTTGCATCTAACAACATTATCTCCATGGAAGTTGTATCCCTTAAGTAACCATCCATACCAACCTTTATTTGATTGCCTCCATTGAAAACTTGTGAGGAACTGCTATTGTTGTAGTCATTCCTAATTGGTGAATCTGGACGTAGTGGGAATTGAATAGGTGGTTGATTCAACCATTCTTGGTATCGTTCCTCTCCGAGTTTTTCTCTTAATTCAGTCTTCTCTCATTTTGAAATTTGCGTAGGGTGCAACGGAAGATGGTTGTTATAGTGTCATTTATCACTTGATGATTTACACTTTGGCCTTGGGCACCCTTTCCCCTAGACTTGAACATTTTATCAAAAAACAGTATCTTAAAACCCATAAGCGACTCTGCCCAGACTTTTCCCCGTATACACGCGAGTCCATTCATAGAGATCAGCGTATACCTTTTTAATTATTAGAAAATATATATTTTCCCTATTATTGAGGTGGGTTTGATGGTTTTTCCAGTAATTTAACCACCCCATCCCGTGGCCTAACTATTCTTAACTGCAGAAACTAATTTGAGGGAGTATATAAGCCCCTCAAAGGAATGGCCTAAGGGAGAGAGAAAAGATATAGATATTATACTCTGTTGGAGCCCTATTCAAGTATGATATTCCTGTGCCTCCTGCACTTCCGAGGTATATTCAGGAAACCCTTGTTTCCTCAAGATGTTCATCACCCTATATGACATCTATTATTCACACATCTTGGAAGAATTCTTGCGAGGCTAGGGCTGGACGAATCCAGAGGACGGTATGCTCGAAGGCCGTGGCAAGATTTAGGTGATATCTCCACATTTTGATTACTGTACATGTCATTCATAATAAGAAGAGCCATCTTGTTCCCAATGTTTACGTGTTTATGATTCTTTATTCATGTGTAATAATCATTAATTGAACATTTCATATTGTTTTTATGATATTATACATGGTTTTCACTGACATCTAGGAACTATATATGATGTACAACTAGGTCTTTGTGTTCATTCTTTATGGATTTACAGGTTTCGAAGCACAAAGTGTTGCTGGAGGTTTGCACCCCACGGGATCTGCATCAACTGAGGGACTTTCGGGTAAGTTCTGCAACTAGTAGTATCTAGTTTTCGGTATAAAAGTTGGTTAAGTGAGTCCTTGAATGACATGCCCCTGATCTGTGAAGGTTGTCAACCCAAGACCTTTAGGGTATTATTTCCCGAAACATAAATGGAGACTCCGTTGGGGATCACATTCATGTGATTTCCCGTTTGGGTTGTTTCATTTTTCTACTAGGTTCCCAACAGTTTCTATCACTTTTTGCAGTCTAGTAAGTCTTTTTTCAGTCAGACAAAAGATCTAGTCTCTTGATCAGGCTTGATTTTTTGTTTTTTCCTTATCTTTATTTCCATACGCAGTTTTTTCTTTACACAGTCGCGTATACACGTTGTTTTTTGCAAAGGGACCCGTGTATACGTGAGTTTCCTTTGTTACATTCGTGGATGCATGCTTGTTGCTCACTGAAAAAGCACATATGCCTGGGAAAATTTGAAAATTTTAATTTCTAGTACCTGTAGTATTTTTTGTCTGTGTTGAGTTATTTCTTTAGTATCTTGAAGGCCTCTAGACTGTGTTCAAAGTGATTTTGTATCTATTTCTCTCTTTCTTATATGAAAACATAGCCATTTGGTGAAATCCTTGTTTTGTGTGTTTTCAATCGTGCCTTGAGCACCAATATCTTTCCCTGAAGATTCTTGGTTTTCCTGAACATTCATAATAGTGAGATTTTACACGTTTGCTCTTCTTGGCATTATGCGTTGCTTCGCATTTGATTTTTTCTTTCTTGGTGTAGTTTGGTTTTCTTGATTTCGTAGACTTGTCTTGTTGCGAATTTTGAAAGATCTCTTTTTGATTTTTTGGAGTTGATGTTCACTACAAGATTATGCTATTATACTCAGTTTATTAATTGATTTTCTTGCTTCTTGTTTCTCGTATAAGTCCCGCTACGAAAGTAGCACGGTTGGCTTGAGTCCTTTGAAGCCTTGGCTTGGAATTCATGTTTGTTTGATTAAGTTCTTGGGTAGTTTTTATTTGTCTACTCGAAATCTCTTTTCTTGATTTTATAAGTCGAAAATCCCAAAAAACATTTTGTGTTTTCCGTTGCTTTTTTATTTCAGTTTTGTTTACGGTTTCTTTTCATCTTTTGAAGCTTTCGGTTTAGTTTCTAGTCTTCGGTTCTTGACTTGATTTGGAAGGAAGTCTGCTCTTGATTTCTCTCTTTTATGTCAAGTGCATTTTGGCGTTTTTATACATAGGAGTTCTGATTTGGAACTAGCCTTGTTAACTGTCAAAAAGTGATTGAACCTTTGTTTTTCTAAAGACTTCTTTTTTCTTCTTTAGAGGTAGTGTTAGCCACCTGTAATATTTTGTTATACCAAAAGGTGGCTAAATCTTTTTTGAGCCTCCAAGGAACAAATTTTATCACTAAAAATTGTTGGCTCTCGAAGACTCCTTCTAGGCCTCATGCCTCTGTCCAAAATCCCCATTTGCTGTCCCATTTTATACTCAGAAAAATCTGTTGTTTTCGTGTAACAAACTGCTGAAGAAACCATCATTTTCTTCCCTTGTTTCTCCATATTATTCCTCTACTTTTCATAAGCTCTCCCTTCATTTATGAAAAATTCCCCTTTCATAGTTAAAAACTGACTTTTTAACTATTTCTGAACCCCCAAATCCATTAAAATCCTTGAATATTTCTCATAAAAAAACAAAGTTTCATTGCTATGGACCTAAGCCCCTTGGGCTAAATCCTAAACCACTTCCCCTCACATGCCCATGTGTTAAAACCAAACGCCAAGACTTTCGGCGCTAATCGCAAATATCCAACGGGTGCATGACTTTGAACCTTTACAAAATTCATTTTCCTTTGTAAAACCCAAAAACCCACTCTCCGAAAGTTCTAAGTTAAAACTTAAAAACACGTGCTGAATATAAATGGGTTGATTGAAAAGAGCCGATTGCACAATCGCAATCAGAAACAATACAAATGGGTTGATCGGAAAGACCAGGCTCAATGGCCCGATTACGATTAGCCCTTGTCTTTATAACTCCCGGGCATATTACATTCCGTGAAAACCCCGGCCTCGCAATCGGGCGCCTTTTTCCTTTACCTTTATATTTTCCGCCCAATCCATTAAACTTTATTTTATTCGCAAAAGCTTTGATTTTTCATGTGTTTAAGGGTTTTTCCGCCGGTGCGTAGGTCGTAGCAATCCCGACCGTTGATCTAGTCCTTTGATCCAACGGTCTGCGCTCAATCGCGTTGTCCCTCTGATCGCAATTGCAGGTCCTTCTGTTCACCTCCCAATTGCATCACAGCAGTCCATTTCCTGCCTATCCAACGGCCCTTATTCCTTCCGATCACAAGTCCTACCGCCATTTCAAAACCCGTCGATTCGTTTTCCGACGTCGATCTGATCTGCAGATCAACGGCCAGCGCTTAATCGCACTGGAAGTTCAATCGCATCCCCTTTTGTGCCACCCCCGATTGAGACCCTCTGATTGGATCTGGACCGTCCACGTGTCCAGATCGGACGGTCCAAAACCGCTCCTCCTTATTCTTCTCCCGCTATCCGTTTTGCCTTCCTATGCAGATCTCCGCCGTTGGTTGCCTTCATCCGACGGTTTCGCTCTTCCCCCGCCATCCGAAGCAGTTTAACCTATTTCCGCAGGATTTCTTAACTATTCTTGTGTTTTGCAAGCGATCTAATGGTTTTCCATTGTTTCATGAAAGAAAGCCGAGGCTCGGGAAAGACGTTTCCTGCGCCTTCGAGTTGTTAAAGAGAAACATCTGCAGGGTTTCGCTTCATTGTTTTCTCAACGCTGCATGGAAATTGATGCCTTTGAAAGCCCAGTGCGACCTGCACATCAACAAGACACTGTTTTAATTCAAAAAACAGTTAAAGAGTATCAGTTGGGAGACAGAGCACAGCGGATGAAGATTGAAGACAATTTTTATGGGGATTACGACTAAGACGGTTATCAAAAGCCTAATCCCCAATCTAAAACATAGTTTTAAAAGAAAATCATAAATGTTTTGATGACAAAGAGGTTTCCACCGCTTCAAATGAGGCAAATTGATTCCTCAGCTACTACAAAGAGCCACCTGTTGCCTCAAACCTTTCGAACAGAGGCCGAAGTTATTTCTTAAAGAAATATCTACCTTCAGCACAGCCAGGGAGTTAATTCCGCCACAGGAAACTGATGCAACAACTATCTGCGGAGTTATTTCACGCAGCGTATGAGCCTCAAAGTCAAAAGAAACTCACTTCGAGTTTTAAATCATAAATGTAAAAGTTAATGCAGCACTTCCACCTGTAATTTCTCCAATCGATGCCTCTCAAAGGGCCGAGAAGTCTTCACTCTGCATTAACTGTCCTTGAGATATTTTGTTAAAATCTCACCTCCTCATCTTCCTATAAATACTTCTACAGAAGAGGAGAAATTGTTGGTTACAGAACTTTGAAATACACTTGAGCTTGAGACTTCTATTTGTACATAGTTTTCACTGGCCCTTGAAGCTCTGTTTGTGCTAGAGTAGTTAGGTTGAATAGTGAAGATGATTGCTGAACTGAAACATTGGACTTGAAGTTTGTACCTGGTTTGACATCAATATAAAAGCTGTTTCATGGGATCCTGATCTATATTGACGGTGATGTTATTCTCATTTGTAACTTGTTGTTTTATTTCTGTTTTCATGATTGTTTCATTTTCCACTGTAAAGAACAGTTTAAACAGGGTTAGGACCTGCTGTATATCAGTAACCTTCTCTGGCTGAGAAATCTTTATTTGAATGTTTTCTTCCAATCTGTGTTATTTAGGAATGACTTAATTCAGTTTTAGGCAAGAGAATGCTGGTGTTCCCTCATTTTATCGTCCTAGCTGAATATTATTTCTGAATGTTACTTTCAGTATGGGTTATGTGATGATGAACTGAAGGAAGATATGGTTAGCCCTGGTCCCAGACTTGTCTGCATAACTAACAGATTGTTTCCCTTGGAATGTGTTAAAAGCTGGCTAGTTTAGAAACACTTGCTAGATCTTAGACCATTCTGTGTTATCTTTGTGTTTCCCCTTGTTTTGTATGTTTTCTTTTGGAAGTGTGTCAAAGGCTGGTTAGTTTAAAAGCACTTACCAGATCCTAGTCTGCTTTCATGTCCTCCTTAAGTGTTTGCCAAAGGCTGACTGGTTTAAAAGTACTTATCAGATCCTAGGCTGCTCTTCGTTCTGCATCTGTTTAATTCCCCTTCTTAGTGTATCACTCCATTCCATAAATCAAAATTTAAGAAATCCTTAGACATAGATGACTTGCCCCTTGGATCACACTTGATGTTGTTGTTCAATTAAAGCCCAGATATGACTCCATAGCCCAATGGACTAAAAACCAGCGTTATATCTATCTATCTGCCAAAACTGTTCTATTTGCTTGCAACTTCTCACTTTTGAAACTTTGCACTTAGGACTTTCCCCTCAAGTAACATTTCATGCTCAACCATCCAAAACAAAACAAAACCCTTAGCCTTCATAACTAGCCTAATATCATTACCTTAAGCTTTTCAAAGACAATATCCATCTTTGTACATATTGGAGAGATCCCTCTCCGGATTCAGGAGGGCTAGATCCTAGAATCCCAAAGTTGGTTGAAATGATGTTAACTCTGTGATTGGACTCTCCCAATCTTGCTAATAAATTACAGAGACCTAACATTTCTGGCGACTCCACTGGGGACAACTTAGAGTCTTTTACATTCAAATCTATTTCAAATCTATTCATAAAGAAGCTTGCGTTGGGGTTCATAGAGCACTTGCTTTATTAGCCAGCTTGAGCCACCAGAACCTAACATTTCTGGCGACTCCACTGGGGACCCCTTACCCAGAATCTTCATAACATCTTGTGAGTCAAAAGCAGCCTTTTCAAGCACTATCAAGAAATGGTAATTAAGATGAAGCTCAATTGAATCAGTGACAAACTAGGTCAACCCTAGGATTCTTTTAAGTTTTTATCTAACCTTGGAAAATCAGCTGGCTTAGCCATAAGAGTGGACTGCCTTTGTCTCGAAACCTTAGCTAAGTTTTGAAACAAAGTTAGGATATTCTTGACAACCACAAAACTGAAAAATGACTTAGAAAAACCTAAAAATATTTCAGATTGGGATTAAATAAACATGGTGGTGGACCATAAGACCTTTCACCTCTGAAAAGAGCTAAAAATTTCCACTTGGCGACTCCACAATCCTAGCAGACCTTAAGACTCCACTGGGAAGAACCCTTATCATTAATAAAACCATTCGAACTCACTTAGAGGACTGTGGGATTTAAAATTGTGAAAACAGATTTGGTTAACCTCTCCAAGATTGTCATATCTGGTTGAACTTTTCTTGTTTTAGGTCTAAACAACACAGCATAGTGGCTTCTAAACAGATTCACACTAGAGCCCACCCAGACCCTAACCCACCTGAGATATTTGATAATCCAGAAAGTATCCTTTGGAAGCCTACTAAGGTTAAATTATTAACTGTTTTCAGATCACCCTTGAGAGCTAAATCAGTCCCTGAAAATCTTTCAGCTCTGCAACAATCACAAACTGATTTAGTGAACCCATTTAGGACTAGGTCATTTGATGATATAATCCAGTTAGACTCTGAATCTTCACTTTCATCTCCTGAAACAAGTGAACATCCTGGTAGCAGGGAAACGACACCTCCTCATTTACATTTCCTTCACAATTTAGGTGTTTCCCATCCAAGATCATCTCAACAGTCTACTCCTGGTCCATCCACTTCTACTCACCCTACATCCACTGTTCAAACCACTTCACCTCAACCCACTTTCCCTTCTGTAAATCCACCTCCACCTCCTGCCATGGCGACATGGTATGCTCCATTAGCCCTTAATATACCACTAGTCAATCTTCCACCGGACTATCAGTCCAAAATCCCATTATATGATGCTAATAATGCTACAACTGCATCACAACATGTGGATAAGATGAATGACTATTTTGATCGAAATGAAATTGATGATGATTCTGTCAAACTCAGACTGTTTGCTCAGAGCTTAGGGGGAGAAGTAAGAAAATGGTTTAAAGGTTTAGCCCCCCATAGTATAAATGACCTCCAAGGCTTCCATCAAACATTCTTAAATAAGTGGGAAGTGAGAAAGAATCCTCTCCAAGTCCTTGCCGACTATAACAATCTCCGTAGGAACCCTGGGGAAAGTGTACAATCTTATTGTACCAGATTTAACAGCGTCTATAATGCACTTTCCCCCAAACTAAAACCTCCTCAGGGCTCAGCTTTAAACAAATTTCCTGAAGGGTTTGATCCAGACATGACATATTCACTTAGGGAAAGATTTTTTGCAACCCTTGAATACATGCAAAGGGGTGCTCTTTCTGTGGAAGTAAACTTGATGGAGAAAAGAGCAAGAATGAAGAGCGAGAAGAGAGTATCTTTTAGAGAGGAATCAACCCCTTCCACTTCAAGCTCAAAGATAGAGAGAATGATGGAAGAAATGATGAAAGAGATGAGCATAATTAAGAGAGCACAAGCAAATCAAAATCAAACCGCTCCTCAAAATAGGAACCAAAATCAGAATGTTAGAAGGAACCAACCTCCAAACAGACCCAGGGATGATGATCAACATATCACTCCTCCCTTTCATCAAAACTATGTAAGTGAGGTTGAAGAAACAGAAGACATAACAGGGGGAGACGATATCAACATGTTTGGGGAAGAGGATGATGACTTTGAGGTTCATTATGATGAAAAACAGGGTCTTTACACACCTTACGACGACAAAAGAGATGATAATGGAAATTATTATCAGGACATGCAAAATATCGTCATAGAACCTCAAAGAGAATATGACCTCAGAAGTAAGACCAGTCAACAAGCCCCCAACACCAAAACCTCTGACAAATCCTCTCAAAGCAGCACCGCAGCTAAACCCAAAACAGCCAAACAAAAAGACAAAACAGCGGTTGTCAATTCTGATAAAGATAAGGGGAAAAACACTCAAAATTCTGAAAAACAGAGTGAAGGCATCAGCAATACTAACGCTTCAGCTAGTACTCCTTCTACAACAGTTGTGTCAAGTAAAACAAATCAGCAAGCTGTAATTGTTGATAGAGTGACAGCTAATAAGGTTGAAACAAGTGCTTCAAAGAATCAAACCCCTTTCAGCCTTGAACAGGAAATCTTAAAGATCAAGATCTCTGTTCCATTAACTGAGTTAGCTGCCCAACATGTATATAGGAACCAAATTTTGAAGGCTTTAAATATAGAGGAAAATGGAGATACAGTTAATCTTAGTGACAACCTACCAGAGTTGATTTTTGGCCCTAAGATTGAAGGGAAGTTTCAAGAAGGACCGGTTCCTCCCTTTTATGTGAGTTTGAACATTCATGACAAAATTCTACACAACGCTATGCATGATTCCGGGGCTTCTCATAATTTAATGCCTAAAGCTGTGATGGAGAGCCTTGGTTTAGAAATCACCAGACCCTACAAAGACCTATACTCCTTTGACTCAAATAGAGTAAAATGTCTAGGATTGATCAAAGACCTATGTGTTAACCTAGCCCAGATTCCAGCCAAATGTTTACTTATGGACATTGTCGTGGCTGATGTTCCCCCAAAGTATGGAATGTTATTATCAAGATCCTGGGGAGCTAAGTTACAGGGGACTATGCAGATGGACATGACATATGCGACCATCCCAGTTTTCAATCAGACCAGAAGACTTTACAGGGAGTCTCATATGCAATACATGGTTACAAGTCAAGACAGACCACGAAACTCTCCTATATATTCTGTCAATACAGGCCTTGATTCTTTTATCATGTTTAATAATGAAACTCCTAGTGAACAAGTCACTTTAACAGAATTAAAGGCTGACAGGGAAGAAGAGTATAATAACGCGGAAGTGTCCAAACAGTTTGCCACATGTGAAAACATTAGTAAACAAATCATAGGTCTTGATTTACCGGTTATGAGTCCATTGTTTTTAGGACTTAACAATCCAGAAAATACCCCTAACGTTTCTGGCATCATCCCTCAATCTATTGAAGAATTTGAGGAGTCAAAACAATTTCAATTGGGTGCTGCTAACCATGAACAGTCAGAAAGCACCATAGTTAAAAAGGACAATCGCCAAACAGACGAAACCAAAGACAATCCTTTATGGAGTATGTATTTTGATGTGTCATGCACTAGAAATAATGCTGGTGTAGGGGTTTGGATCATTAACACTGAGAACAACCACACAGAATGCATCTCATGCAAATTAAACTTTCAGTGTTCCAACAACATAGCAGAATATGAATCCCTTCTCTTAGGCTTGCAACTCTTGAAGAAATTAGGAGCCAGAAGAATTAATGTGTGCGGGGATTCTGAGTTAATCATTAGGCAAGTCAATGGGGAGTATAATGCGAATCATCCCAGACTTAGAGCCTATCGGAATGATGTCATGGATCTATTGACAACATTTGAGGAGTCAAACCTGAGTTTCATCCCAAGAAAAAACAACATTATGGCCCACAATTTAGCTTTTGCGGCCAGAACCTGCCTAACGCCATATGAGACTGGAGACAACACAACTCCGATAAAATTTAGATCGGCAGTGCCTGATAACAAAAAATATTGGCAAGTGTTTGACAATGACAAACAAATAGAAGACTTCATGCAATTCAGAAATGAGTTCGAACTGCACAGTTCAGATTCAGATTATGATACAAACTGCAGCGAAGAAAACTTTCTTGGTGAAGAAGAATCGTCTCCTCAACCTGCCAATATTAACCTATTGTCTAGCGAACCTAGGAGCAAAACAGAATCAAGTGCAGAGTTAGAAACGGAAGAATTACAAATTCTGCATTCTAAAGATGAAAAACTGCCAAGTGGTCTAACGCCTTTGGAGGAGTTGTTCGATTTTAACGATGTGGCAAATAAACCAAAACTGGAACCTGTGGAAACTGAAGTAGAGGAGTGCAATATAGGCAGTGAGGAAAAACCGAAAATGATCAAGCTGTCCAAAACTTTGCCAGCTCACATTAAACTCAAATACTTAGAGCTGTTCAAAGAATTTTCTGATGTTTTTGCTTGGAGTTACGAAGATCTCAAATCCTATGACACTGAAATAATACAGCACAAAATCCCTCTTAAAGAAAACCAAAAACCATTTAAACAGAAACTGCGCAGAATAAACCCCGTCCAGTTGCCATTGGTTCAGAAGGAGATCATAAAAATGTATGAGGCTAGCATTATTGTCCCTATTAGATATTCTGAGTGGGTATCTAATCTGGTGTCCGTTAGGAAGAAGACTGGAGAAATCAGGCTTTGTATAGACTTTAGAGACTTAAACAAAGCTTCGTTAAAAGACAACTACCCTTTACCAAAAATGGATCACATTTTTCAAAGGGTGGTGGGGTCTAAAAGGATTTCGTTGCTTGATGGCTATTCAAGGTATAATCAGATTTTAGTTCACCCTGCTGATCAATTAAAGACAACTTTCACTACTCCATGGGGCACTTTCATGTATGTGAAGATGCCTTTTGGTCTAATGAACGCTGGAGCAACCTTTCAGAGAGCCATGGACATAGCATTCTCGGAAGAATTGGGTTTCTTCATCATTATCTATCTAGATGATGTCACTGTGTTTTAAAAAACAGATGAAGAACATTTAGAACATTTAAGAAAAGTTTTCGAGAAGTGCAGAAGGTTTGGAATATCTTTAAACCCTAAGAAGACACTATTTGGTCTCCAAGAAGGTAAGCTTCTTGGACACATTATTTAAGAAGAGGGTATAAAGATAGATCCAAAGAGGATTGAGGCTATATTGCAAATCTCTCATCCTCGAAATATCAAAGAGTTGCAGTCTTTCATTGGAAAGATTAACTTTTTAAGAAGGTTCATCCCTAATTTGGCAGAGCTCCTTAGAAATATCATAAACATGTTGAAGAAGGAACAAGGGATAAAATGGACCTTGGAAGCAAAGACATCCTTTGAGCTGGTGAAACAAGCATTAACCAAAACACCGGTTCTCATAAGCCCTGATTTTTCAAAAGATTTTTATATCTTCTCATTTGCATCGGAACATACCATTGCTGCTGTCCTTTTACAGAAAAATCCACAAGGACAAGAGCAGCCTATTGCATTCTTTAGCAAGGCATTGAGGGATGCCCCTTTGAAGTATAATATTATGGAAAAGCAAGCTTTTTCTTTGGTTAAAGCATTAAAAGACTTCAGAGTATACATCCTTCACTCACACATCATTGCCTTTGTCCCAAATTCGGTTGTAAAAGATATTTTAACACAGGACCCAGATGGTAAGAGAGGTAAGTGGATTGCTGTTATTCTCGAATATGATTTAGAGATAAAACCCACTAAACTCATCAAAGGCCAAGGTCTAGCTAGATTAATGGCTGAATCCAATTTTGAAGTTCTTGATATTAATATGATTAATGCTTTGGACAGCCAAGAAGAATCCTCAACTCCCATTATTGAAAACCATTTTCTGAATTCTCCTTGGTATGCTGATATCGTTTATGTTTTGCTTAATTTAAACACGCCTCCTGGTTTATCGAAAACGAAGGCAAGGTTCTTAAAACTGAAAGCAGTAAACTATTGCATTATAGATAGGTGTCTTTATTGGAAAAATGCTAGTGGTATATTGCTTAAATGTTTGCCTGAGTTTGATGTAGAGAATATTAAGCAGGAATTTCATGAAGGAGAGTGTGGAGGCCATTTGTACTGGAAGTCAACGGCCAACAAAATTTTGAGGGATGGTTTCTTTTGGCCCACCCTTTTTCCTGATGTTCACAAAATGACAACTACTTGCCATAAATGCCAATTGTTTGAGGGCAAGATAAAATTATTACCCCTTCCTCTGCATCCAATCACTGTTGAAGCTCCTTTTCAACAGTGGGGACTTGACTTCATAGGTGAAATCCATCCCTCATCTTCTGCCCAGCATAGATGGATCCTTACTGCCACAGACTATTTCACTAAATGGATAGAAGCCATTCCGTGTAGGCAAGCCAATGATTCAGTTATTATAAAGTTCATAGAAACCAATATCCTTTCTAGATTTGGCTGCCCTACCAAGATCATCACGGATAATGCAGCAGCATTTAGAAGCAAGAAAATGGTGGAATTCTGTCACAAGTACCAGATAACATTGGGACACTCCACAGCCTATTATCCTCAGGGTAATGGACTCACAGAGTCTTCCAACAAAAGCTTAGTGAACATAATAAAGAAACTGTTGGAAGACAACAAGAAGTCTTGGCACACAAAGTTGATCCATGCACTTTGGGTTGACAGATTAACTTTGAAGAAATCCATTGGTATGTCACCTTTCCAGCTTGTATATGGTACAGATGCAATTTTTCCTAACAGCCTGGGTGTACCAGTTATGAAGTTAATTCAAGAGTTGCAGACTGAAGATAATGACATGATCAGAAGAATAAATCAGACCATTCATCTTCAGCAAATCAGAGAGGAAGTGTACAACAAAACATTGCAGAAACAGGACAGCATTAAGAATTTTTTTGACAGAAGAACAAAGGCCAACAATTTCAAGATTGGGGACAAAGTTTTAAAGTGGGATTCAAAGAGAGAAGATAAGGGAAAGCATGGTAAATTTGACAATCTATGGCTTGGCCCTTACTCTATTCATTCAGTTGCTGGAAACAATGCATTCTTCTTACAAGAGCTGGATGGAACAGATTTGTTTGGGGGTCCTGTCAATGGCAGGATGCTCAAGCATTACTTATCTTGATTCATGATATGTTTTTAAGCCTTCTTTTTTCTTTTTTTCATTGTAAACATTTCATCCATCATTGCATTCAAAGTTATGAAAAATCAAAAAATACAAAAACAAAGAAAAATAAAAAGAGGGCAGAAATGAAAACAAGAAAGGCAAAAAGAGAAATAAATCTGAAAGTGTGCAAGCTTAAATGCCACTCCTACAAAACACACATCTAGTTAGTCAAACGGCCTAATCTTGACTAATTAGCTTTCAATTTTCTGCTGATAGGGTAGTGAATTTGATTTGCCAAACTGTTTAATCTTGGCTCATCAGTAGATAGATTAGGATAGAAATTAAGGTTCAAACATGTTCAAAAGCTGAACCATAGTTTCCCAAAGAGAGATGACCCAAAACTGTTTTATTTTTTGAGTCAAAGAAAGTGTAAATCTGGTTCTAAATCACTCAAAATCTGAACCAGAAGAAAAGAAAGGACAGCTCAAACCAGAGCTATGAAGAAAGGGAAGGCAGTACTTAAACTTTCAGATCTTAAGCCTTCTATTTTGATTTTAATTTTCTGCAAATAATAATCTATGTGCGGCTTGTTTTTATGCCATAGATCACAGCAAGTCAAACTGCTTAATCTTGACTTATCTGTTTTTAAATTTCTGCTTTAGAATTTAGAGAATGAAAGTTTGTTGGACTGTTTAACCCCAACAGACAGTAGATTAGGTAGAGAAATATCTGAGCTCAACTGTTTAATCTGAGTTCAGGGAGAAATAAGGAGTAGAATTAGATTAGTTTTTATGCTTTCAAAAGAATAAAATGTTGTAAGAGAGTTTTCCAATCCAAGTGCACTCTAAGAAGAAAAAATGTTAGATCTGTAGGATTGGGTAGGTAGCAAGCTTGTTGATAAAGGTCCATTGTTTTCATGGCTGCCAAATATGTTTTTAGAGAAGATCATTCAATCACAAAAGGACAGCCCAATGGATGAGGCAACTAATCAGCCTCCCAGAAATCAAGTCTGAATTCTTGATGCCTTCAAGAAGGCACCATCCCCAAGTGGAGCCACTGTTAGCCACCTATAATATTTTGTTATACCAAAAGGTGGCTAAATCTTTTTGAGCCTCCAAGGAACAAATTTTATCACTAAAAATTGTTGGCTCTTGAAGACTCCTTGTAGGCCTCATGCCTCTGTCCAAAATCCCCATTTGCTGTCCCATTTTTATACTCAGAAAAATCTGCTGATTCCAAATGAAAGACTGCTGAAAGACCGTCATTTCTCCTCTTCTCAAACCTTTCATCTGCTCCCCTTTTTCTCCATCAAAACTACCTTGTTTTCATAAGTCCTCTTCTTTCCATTTATGAAAAATTCCCCTTTCATAGTTAAAAACTCACTTTTTAACTATTCCGAAACCCCCAAATCCATTTAAAACCTTGAAATTTTTCATAAAAAACAGAGTTTCATTGCTATGGACCTAAGCCCCTTGGGCTAAGTCCTAAACCACTTCCCCTCACATGCCCATGTGTTAAAACCAAACGCCAAGACTTTCGGCGCTAATCGCAAATATCCAACGGGTGCATGACTTTGAACCTTTACAAAATTCATTTTCCTTTGTAAAACCCAAAAACCCACTCTCCGAAAGTTCTAAGTTAAAACTTAAAACCACGTGCTGAATATAAATGGGTTGATTGAAAAGAGCCGATTGCGCAATCGAAATCGGAAACAATACAAATGGGTTGATCGGAAAGACCAGGCTCAATGGCCCGATTACGATTAGCCCTTGTCTTTATAACTCCCGGGCATATTACATTCCGTGAAAACCCCGACCCCGCAATCGGGCACCTTTTTCCTTTACCTTTATATTTTCCGCCCAATCCATTAAACTTTGTTTTATTCGCAAAAGCTTTGATTTTTCATGTGTTTAAGGGTTTTTCCGCCGGTGCGTAGGTCGTAGCAATCCCGACCGTTGATCTAGTCCTTTGATCCAACGGTCTGCGCTCAATCGCGTTGTCCCTCTGATCGCAATTGCAGGTCCTTCTGTTCGCCTCCCGATTGCATCACAGTAGTCCATTTCCTGCCTATCCAACGGCCCTTATTCCTTCCGATCACAAGTCCTACCGCCATTTCAAAACCCTCCGATTCGTTTTCCGACGTCGATCTGATCTGCAGATCAACGACCAGCGCTTAATCGCACTGGAAGTTCAATCGCATCCCCTTTTGTGCCACCCCCGATTGAGACCCTCCGATTGGATCTGGATCGTCCACATGTCCAGATCGGACGGTCCAAAACTGCTCCTCCTTATTCTTCTCCCGCTATCCGTTTTGCCTTCCTATGCAGATCTCCGCCGTTGGTTGCCTTCATCCGACAGTTTCGCTCTTCCCCCGCCATCCGAAGCAGTTTAACCTATTTCCGCAGGATTTCTTAACTATTCTTGTGTTTTGCAGGCGATCTAATGGTTTTCCATTGTTTCATGAAAGAAAGCCGAGGCTCGGGAAAGACGTTTCCTGCGCCTTCGAGTTGTTAAAGAGAAACATCTACGGGGTTTCGCTTCATTGTTTTCTCAACGCTGCATGGACATTGATGCCTTTGAAAGCCCAGTGCGACCTGCACATCAACAAGACACTGTTTTAATTCAAAAAATAGTTAAAGAGTATCAGTTGGGAGACAGAGCACAGCGGATGAAGATTGAAGACAGTTTTTATGGAGATTACGGCTAAGACGGTTATCAAAAGCCTAATCCCCAATCTAAAACATAGTTTAAAAAGAAAATCATAAATTTTTTGATGACAGAGAGGTTTCCACCGCTTCAAATGAGGCAAATTGATTCCTCAGCTACTACAAAGAGCCACCTGTTGCCTCAAACCTTTCGAACAGAGGCCGAAGTTATTGCTTAAAGAAATATCTACCTTCAGCGCAGCCAGGGAGTTAATTCCGCCACAGGAAACTGATGCAACAACTGTCTGCGGAGTTATTTCACGCAGCGTATGAGCCTCAAAGTCAAAAGAAACTCACTTCGAGTTTTAAATCATAAATGTAAAAGTTAATGCAGCACTTCCACCTGTAATTTCTCCAATCGATGCCTCTCAAAGGGCCGAGAAGTCTTCGCTCTGCATTAACTGTCTTTGAGATATTTTTTTAAAATCTAACCTCCTCACCTTCCTATAAATACTTCTACAGAAGAGGAGAAACTGTTGGTTGCAGAATTTTGAAATACACTTGAGCTTGAGACTTCTATTTGTACATAGTTTTCACTGGCCCTTGAAGCTCTGTTTGTGCTAGAGTAGTTAGGTTGAATAGTGAAGATGATTGCTGAACTGAAACATTGGACTTGAAGTTTGTAGCTGGTTTGACATCAATATAAAAGCTGTTTCATGGGATCCTGATCTATATTGATGGTGATGTTATTCTCATTTGTAACTTGTTTTTTATTTATGTTTTCATGTTGTTTCACTTTCCACTGTAAAGAACAGTTTAAACAGGGTTAGGATCTACTGTATATCAGTAACCTTCTCTGGCTGAGAAATCTTTATTTGAATGTTTTCTTCCAATCTGTGTTATTTAGGAATGACTTAATTCAGTTTTAGGCAAGAGAATGCTGGTGTTCCCTCATTTTATCGTCCTAGCTGAATATTATTTCTGAATGTTACTTTCAGTATGGGTTATGTGATGATGAACTGAAGGAAGATATGGTTAGCCCTGGTCCCAGACTTGTCTGCATAACTAACAGATTGTTTCCCTTGGAATGTGTTAAAAGCTGGCTAGTTTAGAAACACTTGCTAGATCTTAGACCATTCTGTGTTATCTTTGTGTTTCCCCTTGTTTTATATGTTTTCTTTTGGAAGTGTGTCAAAGGCTGGTTGGTTTAAAAGCACTTACCAGATCCTAGTTTGCTTTCATGTCCTCCTTAAGTGTTTGCCAAAGGCTGACTGGTTTAAAAGTACTTATCAGATCCTAGGCTGCTCTTCGTTCTGCATCTGTTTAATTCCCCTTCTTAGTGTATCACTCCATTCCATAAATCAAAATTTAAAGAAATCCTTAGACATAGATGACTTGCCCCTTGGATCACGCTTGATGTTGTTGTTCAATTAAAGCCCAGATATGACTCCATAGCCCAATGGACTAAAAACCAGCGTTATATCTATCTGTCTGCCAAATCTGTTCTATTTACTTGCAACTTCTCACTTTTGGAACTTTTTGCATTTAGGTTTTTCCCCTCAAGTAACATTTCATGCTCAGCCATCCAAAACAAAACAAAACCCGTGGCCTTCATAACTAGCAATATCATTACCTTAAGTTTTTCAAAGACAATATCCATCTTTGTACATATTGGAGAGATCCCTCTCCGGATTCAGGAGGGCTAGATCCTAGAATCCCAAAGTTGGTTGAAATGATGTTAACTCTGTGATTGGACTATCCCAATCTTGCTAATAAATTACAGAGACCTAACAGGTAGCATCTTAGGGTTTGGATTTCATTGGTAGTTTTCATTAAGTGCATTTGAGCATTTTTAGTCTTTTTCGTAATTTTCTGAGTTATGTGAAGTATGGGTATATGAAAAGAAAACAAATTTTTGTTTATTAGTTTCGTAGAACTTGTGTAGAAATCACTCTTCATCGAAAGGAAATCATTGCATTTTCATGTAGTTTTGTTTTCATTGGTTTCTTCTGTGTCATAAAAACACCATCAGTTTCACTTCCATGCACCCTTGACTTAAATAGCAGCTAATCTAAAATAAGCGATATAATTAAAAGAAACTAGTAGTTTTTAAATTATTGTCATTAATCATACACCAACTAGCTAGGTTGTAGGGCCTTAGATTAGGTGAGTGGAGAGTTAACTCTCCAAGGGTGGTTAAACTGTTAAAAATAGAAGTTTATTAATGAGCGAAATCCAACACCATTAAGTGGACCGGGAAATCTCTCCTCCAAAGAGTCAAGCGCGAGGGATAGTGCAGGTAGAGAAGAGAGATACCCCCTCTCCTATTTGCTGAATCTTGACCTAAAACCATTCCGCCTAGCTGCCAATACGGATTGGTGCCCATAGTTTCCTATCCTATGGATCACACAAGTGACTACGAGGGGGAATACCCTTGGTACCTGAGGCAGACGTTGCATCACTTCCATCAGTACTTCTGAAGGGCGCCCTCGCGAAGCCTGGGTACTTGCACTGGCAAAGGCTGTTGTTAGGAGGTCAGCATAATTGTTTCTGTTACCTTCGCTAGTAGGCTTGGGTCGTGATTACCCCAGACTACTCTCGAGAGGTCTTATTATTTCGCTTTCTTGTATTTTGGTGTCTGGTCCTCATCACTCGGAGCAGAAATACCTAAGAGTTGTTTGTCTGGCTGTATCTTAGGAACTTTTAGTGAGTGTTCTTTGCTCCTAGATTTCTTAGCTTCATATATTTTTGAGTCTAAAATAAATCTCTTAAAGTGGCTGACTGATCACCTCGTCGATCGAGGAGGCTTCGTGGGTTGTCTCCCGCGAGTGCAGAGCCTTCTTCAAGAAGGTGTAGGAGTAATTTGGAGGGTGATTTTCACTCGATGGTTTTAGACGCAGCGGAGAGAGATCCTTCGTCATTGCTTGTTGTTTCTGTGGGTGGTTCTGGTGTTGGTGTTTGTACATAGAGGAGTGCCTCACTCATCTCGAGAGTTTTATTTCTGGCAGAAGAAGTAGAAGTAGAGGAAGTCCCTTAGCCTCCTGAGTCTCTTCCATCTCCTCTTCCTGCTAATTTTCCTTTCATCATTCAATAAATCGAACCCGAGTCTCAGAGACCCAAAAGTCCTTATCCATCATATTCATACCTTTCGATGGCCACGACTAGGAACACAACTTCGGTTGTGAGCGCTACAAGTGTTCAGACCCCTCTTTCAGTCGAGGGAGGGGGCACTATTACTATATCTACTATCACTTCTAGTGCTGTTGTGTTTGGCTCTGGTCACACCCAAGCACATGCTTCACAATCTGGTCCCTTTTCTTTCAGAATACCCACTAGTTGGATTCCTCCTTTCTCCTTTTCTGCTGCTTCAGCTGCATCTACACCCATACCCTCTATGGCTAGTGGATCAGCTTCATTTCAAGGGTTCCCATTTGGAAGTGGGCATATCCCTCATTCGACCCCTTCCTTATGATCTTTACCTTTTTCTTCTTAGACTTAGGGTTTCAATCCATGGTCTAGAGGTCAAAGTTCTAATACCTTTACAGGTTGTAATCTTGTTTTTACAACGTTGGGAGTAGGGAATCAGTTTCTCAATGGTCAACAAGGGAATTTCCTTTTCCCTTCATTGAGTACTTCTCAGGCCTTTTCTCCATTTGAAAATGCTTGGAACCCTTGTCAAGGCGTTTCCTCTCCATTCACTACCTCAATGGGGGAAATGGTCCTGTTTATAGTAACTCTTTATTGGGGTAGGGTCCTTCTCCGAATGTTGGGTCACAAGGATTTTCCTATGGCCCAGCATTCTCTATGAAAAATATTTGGAAACATGGTGCCTCAGCAAATCCAGGGTATTCTTTTCATAATGTTGGGAATCCTTCCTATGGAAGATGGAATTCCAAGGCTCCTCCTCGCTTACCATTTCTAGCAACGTTAAACTTGCCAGATTAGTCGAAATTGACTAACGATCCAATTCGGTATAGTTCGAGATGACCTCCGGTCCCCACCAAACTCCCTTCAGACATTCCAAAGTTTGAAGGGACGAATGGAGAGCATCCGGTAGATCATATCACCACTTTCCATTTATGGTGTTCATCTAACTCTCTTATTGATGATTCAATTAGGTTGAGGTTATTTCATTGCACCTTAATTGGAAATGCAGCCAAGTGGTTTATTGAGTTAACTGGGGGTATTTTTTCCACTTTTGGAGATTTTTCTACCATGTTCTTAAACCATTTTCAGTTACCTATACGTTATGATGTCGGGACTGAACTCCTAGCCAATTTTCAGCAAGATAACGCAACTCACATTTTTTATCATATTCAAGAATGGCAAAGAAGGAAGAGGCTCATTAAATCCCATATTCCAAATGAATTCCTTATGGAATGGTTTTTGAAATATTTGCAGCCAGATATTTCTAAACATGTATCCCTTTCAGGGGTATTTTCTGAAGAGCAGGCTATTTTTAGGGCTCAGCAATTAGCATTGATCTATTCTTAGTCCGGAGTCAATAAAATTTTTCCAGATGCTCTTCATTCCAAATTGGACTTATCCAAAACAAAACTTGGTCCTCATGGTGATGGGCTTATCAGTTCGATCGATAGCGGTGCAACTAACCTGCTTAGTCAATTGCAGCAGTTGTCTATACAATCTTCTTCTTCTAGTCATGCTATGCCTTCAGTGTCAACTCCTTCCTAATCCTTGGAAATTAATGTTGTCCAGAATTCTAACCCCAAAGGAAATCAATAATCCGATGGGAAGAAGAAAGGACGGAATAACAAGAAAAAAGGAAAGGATCGGAAGGGAATGCAAACAAAACCAATGATCATGTTGGAGAGGGTCAAAAGGATAATAAAAGGAAAGTGAAGTTTCGATGCAAGTTATGCATTGGAGACCATCTTACGCACATTTACCCTAAAATTCAGGATGTGCAACACTTGTTAGCTCAATAGGTTTCTTCCAGTTCCCAGGTTGTGATGACAAACCCTTTTCCCCAAGGGAAGCAATTAATTGTTGGCACGAATGAAAATACTAGGGTTCCCTCTGGGGGCACCCAGGAAGGGGAAAATACGTCAAACGTATACATGATGAGTTCTCACGCAGATATCGGTATGAGATCTTGTGATTATGGCAAAGCTAAGTCTTTGAAAGCTAATGGTACTCCTGATAGTGTTGAACTACTTCATATCACAAAGCCTATTGTTGAGCCTATACCTCGGATGCCGAAGGCATCTTCAAAATGTACGACGATTAATCCAAATGCCAAGGCCGCCCAGAACTACTCCATTGTAGAAGATCTAGCTCAGTGTCCTTGTGCTATGTCTGCATTAGAGGTGCTCCAGTCTTGTACTGCTCAACAAAGTGCTTTTCTCATTGCTATCGGAGCTGTAGATCGAAAAAAATCTCGTATGATTACATTTTATATGTAAAATTTTAAAAAGAGACTCCCTCATCATATGTCTTTCCATATTAGATCGAGTTATCGAAAATTAAATATCTTTCGAACGATCATAGATGAAGGGGCTTCCACGTGTGTAATGTCTCTTGCATGCTGGAAGGGTATTGGGTCTCCCACAGCTGTTCCTTCAGCCACTCTTCTGACTGTGTTTGATGGTCATTCTCATAGGCCGCATGGTATTGTTCTGGCTTTGCCCATTTGTGTTGGGTTAAAACTGTTAATATCAAAGTTGAGATAGTTGATGCAAGCTTAGACTATAACCTTTTGTTGGGGCGAAATTGGATCTATGAGATGGATGCTATTGCATACTCATTATTTCGTATTGTTTCTTTCCCTCACGAAGGGATAATTGTCACAGTTTACCAATTGGATTGTTCTCTTATAGATCAGAATGCATCTTCTGAGTCAACCATTCCTTTGGTGAAGGATACCAAGGAACTTGTCGAGAATTTGGGGGTCCGAATGTATTCTTCTTTGATGGGTACTTTTGATCTTCCACCTCCTTTAGTTCATATTAATGCGATTTCATCCTCCAGGGCTCCTATTCGAAGAGAGTTTTTCAGAACTCATTATTTTTCGGATCCTTGGACCTTACCTTCTCCTACCTGCACATTAGAAGAAGGTCAAGTGGGTGGAATGGCATTTCCAATGTCTACAGTTGAGATTGCTTATAGCTCTATCATTGACTCTGCAGAATCCATTATAGTTTCTCTTTCACCAGAGGAATTGAATGGAGATGTGGCTCCGGCTTGGACTCTTAGTTCATCTTCAGTCCAGGATTGTCTTGATACCACTCTTCCATCTGAAGAGGCAATCCCAGAAGCTATGACTGGTGTAGAGAGAACATGGGATGATTTGCATCATCGATCTTACTTTATACCTAATTTAAGCGAAGTTGAATCAATTTTTCCTTGCCCTCAGTATTCTGGTCCTGTTCACCCAGTCTTGAACCCTTTAGCACCAGCACGGGTTTTTGTTGAAGGGAACATGGTTTTGATTTCTCCTACTATCTCGGTGAACATTTCCAGAGATCCCAGCATTATAGAGAATGTTTTCATCGGAGCTGAATGTTCCCCAAGAGGTTCAAATTTACACTGACCTTTTTCGAGAGTTTAGGGATGTGTTCGCTTGGTCTTATGAGGAAATTATTGGTATAGATAAATCTATTATCCAGCATCAGATCAAGGTGTACAAAAATGCTAAGCCTATCAGGCAAAAGCTTCATCCGGTCAACCCTAGGAAGGCAGCAGCTATAAAAACTTAGGTGGAGAAGCTGCTTAGGGCGGGATTCATTTTTCCTGTTCCTTTGACAGAGTGGGTTTCGAATCCAGTTCCCATGGACAAGAAACAAGGAACAATTCGATTTTGCATCGATTTCAGGGACCTAAATAAAGCATGTCCTAAAGATAACTACACTACACCATTTATAGATCAGATCGTTGATGAGTGTGCGGGAATGAGGTTTTCTCCTTCATGGATGGTTTCTCTAGATATAATAAAATTAATATCCGTCATGAAGATCAGCATAAGACTGCATTTATTTCTCCCTGGGGTACCTTTTCTTACAAGAAAATGCCTTTCGGCCTTAAAAATGTTGGAACTACTTTTTAGCGGGCTATGTCCTATGCCTTCCACAACATCAAACATATTATCGAGGCATACTTGGATGATTTAGCTGCTCATTCTCGTAAGAGAATTGATCATCATTTTCTCCTTCGTCAAGTATTCGAATGATGTCGGCATTACAAAATCTGGTTGAATCCGAACAAGTGTGTTTTCACAGTCACATCCGGTCGGTTGTTGGGATTTATTGTGTCTACGGAAGGGATTCAGGTAGTTCCCTTCAAGGTTGAGGCAATACTTCAGTTGCCTCCCTCATTTTCAATTCATCAACTTCAAATCTGCAAGGAAAAGCTAATTTTCTGTGGAGATTTATCATAAATTATACCTAGATTACGAAAGGATTTATGAGATTATTAAAGAAAGGAGTTCCATTCTTTTGGGATGACTTTACTCGATGTTCATTCGATGCTTTGAAAAATTCATTTACCTCTGCTCATCTACTGAGTCCACCTAATTATAGTAGGGATTTCCTTTTGTATCTTGCGGCAGAGGAATCTACCATTGGTATGGTTCTGGTTTAGGAATACGATGCTCTTTCAGAGCATGTTATTTACTACCTTAGCCGAGGCTTGGTAGGACCTGAACTCCGTTACTCTCTGATAGAGAAGCTTTCTTTAGTAGTTGTTCGTGTTGTGCAGCAGCTCAGACATTATATTCTTCTTCTAAAAACCTATGTTTTGGTAGCAGTCAATCCATTCCAGTTTGTTCTCAGTAGGTGAGTGATTGGGGGCAAATACAATCGACGGATTGTGATTTTGCAAGAATTTGATCTTGAGTTTATGTCTGCCATGTCTAAGAAATCATTAGTTTTTGTAGAATTTATTTCTGAGTTTCCCTGTGGAGAAGAGATGGTTTATGATGAATCCTTCCTGGATGAGCATATTTTTCTCATTTCTTCACAGGATCCTTGGTATGGGGATCTCATAGTATATCTCTAGACTTCAAAGTTTCCCTCGACTTTTTCGAAAGATGAGCAACGTAAGTTACGTCACCTAGCTAAAAATTACTTGATCATTGGTGACACTTTATATCATCGCGGGGTTGATTCAATCCTTAGGAGATGCTTAACTCTCGAAGAATATGAGGTTGTGCTGAATGATTTCCACAGTGAAGCTTGTGGTGGTCATTTATCTGGGCTTGCTACAGCCAAAAAAATCTTGCATGTAGGATAATTTTGGCCTTAAATTTTCAAAGATTGTGTGGAATCAGTCAAAAGGTGTCATCCGTGTCAATTTTATACTCGAAAGAGCACGCTCATCCAGCTCCACTTTTTCCTGTCATCACTATCGGCCCCTTTACAAAGTGGGGTATTGATTATACTACTTGTAACCCACCTTCGGCCAAAGGTCACAAGTACATTATTGTAGTCGTATACTACTTTACGAAGTGGGTCGAGGCTATTCCTACTTTTGGGAATGATAGTGAGACAATAGCTCTTTTCCTCTTCAACCAGGACATTTCTCACTTTGGTATTCCCAAAGATATTGTCACTGATCATGGCAGTCACTTCAGAACAACATGATGGCTGAATTGGCTCTGAAATTAGGTTTTCGACAGGAGCACTCATCTCCATATTATCCTCAAACCAATGGGAAAGTGGAAGCCATAAAAAAATACTTGAAGACAATTCTTCAGTGAACAATTGATAAAGCTTGATCCAATTGGCACATTATTTTGTATCCTGCGCTTTGGGCATACCGGATGTCAATCAAAACTGCAACTGGTTTTACTCTGTTTCAACTGGCTTATGGGTTGGAATCTATATTTCCCATCGAATGTGAATTTCCTTCTCTTAAGTTAGCTATAGAACTTCTTCCTGACACTTCCAGTCTCGAAGAACACCTCCTTCATCTGGAACATCTCGATGAGCAGCGTTGGGATGCTTGCACGATGAATGAGGCACATAAGAAGTGGATAAAGATCCAATACGATAAAGCAGTCAAACCTAGGGTTTTCTCTGAAGGATACCTTGTCTTGTTTCATGCCCTAGGAGTAGGCAAGTTTAAGTCTATGTGGTATGGCCCTTCATCGTTAAAAAGGTCCTCAAGAAAGGAGCTTATGCCTTAGTTGATTTTGACTGAAATGAGTTGTCAGAGCCTAGAAATAGGCTCTATTTGAAAAAGTATTATGCCTAGGCTTTAGCCTAGCATCTTTATTTTTGTATATATTTTTTGTTTTTGTACATATCTGAGTTTCCGATATTTGGTGTGATTATGATGCATTTGATCTGCTTTGGCAGGTTGTGTTGGATAACATGAGTCATTTTGGTTTCGCCAATGGTGCTAGTAGACATACCCAGAACTTAGCTTCAGAGGCTTGGGTACTTCATTATCATCCAGTCAGTTGTTGGTTTCAAGAGGTGTCTGTATTGGTCCTTATTCGAACAATGTAGCAGAGTACACTACAGTATTTTATCTACTCTCAGAAGCAATATCCTTGGGTGTTGATTCATTAGTAGTTTTCTTGGACTCCCAGCTGGTGGTTTCACAGTTGAACAACACATATCGGGTTCAAGATCCATTTTTTCTCCATTTTTTTTAGGGTACGTTTTTTACAAATATCATTTCAATTTCTAACATTCGTTCACATTCCTCGAGCTGACAATTGGATGGTAGACTTGTTGGCTAATCAAGTAATTGATTGGCATATTCATCATTCAACATTTTAATCAATATATCAAATACATCATTCATTTTTCATACATTTTGAGTCATCACATCATATAAATCACTGTATATATGTATATATGTATGTATGTATATATATATATATATATATATATATATATATGTATATATATATATATATATATAGTCGAGTATTTAAAAATACACAAAAAAGATGGATCAAATACGCTCCCCTGAGTGGAAGGAGGACTTCTGGCAAATCATGTTCAATATCAAAAATATATTACATTCATCTGGTAAAATCTATATATCTAATCTTGTGGTCCCTACCCAACATTCGTGTTCCTATAGAACATGATAGTAGTTGCTACACGGTAGAATAAATGTACCCAGTTTTGTGGTACTCCGACTACCTGTCTCTAGATAGCCTCTGGTAGGTCCTCTACTGCAGATATATGCACTTGGAGAGTCAAACTCTCCAAGTTTCTCTAGACGGCATGGAGAGTCCTCCCAAGGTCTTCAGCATCTGCCTCACCTCTGCGGTGCGTATGCCTTGGGTATCCATCAAGTTTGACTGATCCCATATATGTATCATGATCATAAATAATCTTGTAAGTCATTTGAGTTCAATCAAAAACATTTTTTCATTTTTGTTGGGCTCACAGAGATGGCTTATTACAGACAACTCTAGTGTTTTCTCATTTAATTATCAACCCGGGGTAAGTCTTCTTATTTCAAGAGTGTTGGCACAATATATGTGAGTGAGATTGTCTAATAGTTACTCCTTGTTGCTTATGAGGAAGAATTTACTAGCCTCCTAAGTTCATTGATGCTAACGAGGGGTAGCTAGGATTGATTCTTAACCTAAGACTGAAGAGCAGGATTGAACAACTATCTAATTGAATTAAACTGCAGTCTAAATGAAATGAACAACAATATAGATGAATCAAACAACAATTGAATTGAATTAAACAACAGTCTAAATAAACCAAACAATGATGGAATTGATTTGAACATAAGTCTAACTAAACTGAACAACAATGAAATCGAATTGAACAGCAGTCTAACTAAGCTGAACAACAATGAAATCGAATTGAGCATCAATCTAACTAAACTAAACAGCAATGAAATCGAATTGAGCAGTAGCCTAACTAAACTGAACAACAATGAAACATCAGTATAATTGAAGAAATCTAAATGAATTGTACAACAATTACTTATGTAATTTTGCAATGGAATTATCTTTATGAACTAATTAATCGACATTGATCGACGGTTGGATGCCTTGCTGTGCTGAAAGAGTAATGCAATCCATAAAGACAAATAACATCGAAATCAACTTATTCTACGATCTATAACTCAAGTGCAATGATATTGGAAGAACTGGAACCATCTACTGGTGATGAAGCATTGTTTTAAGCCAGAAAATATGATTGCGATTATCCTAATTCAAGAACACGATTGCTAACAATCCTGAAGAAAGAGAAATTGTAACTTTATTGAATGGAAATATACTTTACAACCGCATCAGATACTTAAGCATTGGTTCTGCAACTACACAGAGTATGAGAATTTGCGAGGAACTTCTAGGGGTTGGGCTAGACCAACAGAAGCTCTAGCGCAGTAAAAACTTCAAAATATTATTGTTCAAGGCTCTATATTACATCCAGTGATATTACAAAAATACAACTAGACAGTTCGGTTCTGATGCGTCGATTGCAGAATGAATTTCCTATTCTTTCTCCGACTCCTTTTCTCGTTCGTCCTTCGTCCTTTTAAAGGTGATTTCAAAAATGAGAAAGTATTTCCAAAACGATAGTGTGGCTGTCATTTGAGTTATTGGGCTCAAATTTGTCTATCTGCCTTGTGCTGACCACTGGGAGTTACCGAGATCTCATATGTTTGCGCCCGTTGGTTAGCTTCCGTTTCCTATTGGTCCAGGCACTCTGCCTTCCTGCATGCGGAGATAAGAGAAGTAAATTTTCTATTAAAAAAACATCATTTTCATCATTAGCCTAGTTGTTCTAGTTTTCATAATCTTTTCTCTCTTTATTTTTAATATGAAGGGGAATTCCCCCAAAATTGTAACATAATTTGAATTGATTACAGGGTGAGAACATACCTTAATTTGGGCCCAACAATTATCATATTTTAAAAACAAATAAAAAAACCATATAATCAAAATGCAATCTCACCGATTGTACCCCATGTTGCACCGGGTGGAAGGACTAGATCTGGATCACCGCGAAAATCCATCCCAACATAGGGATAATCTTTCAATGCTATAAATTGTTCCTCCCACCATTAGAAGAACTCGTCATCCCAAGTGGTTCAGGGAACTTCACTTCCCCCTAATATCTTCATCAGATCAGCCCACCGGGCTATTCTTGGATCTCTGGGGCTGTTGATGGTTGAGATGACTTTGGGCAAAAGCCCTGGAATCCTCTCAAAGAATAATGTTAGTAAAATGGTTTCATACCCAAAATGTTTTTTTTTTCCTTCCGGATTGAAGTCAATTGTCTTTTCATGTTTCTTAGCAATGTTGTGCACCAATCAAAGAGGTGAATCAAACATTCCACTGCAATGCTCATTTGAGTCCTCGATGCCTGATGTAGGGAAGCAGATCCTGCTACTCTGCCAATGGTGAAAAGGAGAATCTTCATATATAATTCTTTCAAATATTTGATTGCAATATGTGTCCCTACTTTTTGAGACCCCTCTATGTAATAGACCTGGACTTAATCTTCCACAGTCAGCCCTCCCAAAGGCTTTCCATGCAAATCTACTGGATCTCGTCTCCGAGAAAGTCCAGTGATGAAATATATGTCTTCCACCTCTATGCGTATAGGCATTTGGTCTATCATGAAGTAGTCTTCTTCCGGCTCCCAGTGATCTACCAACATTTGGAGCAACTAGACATTACTTTTCATATTTGGCATTTTAAAGAACTTGAGTAATCCACAGTTTCAAAGGATATCGAGCGAATTTCGATCTTCCATCACTTCATTGTCGATGGCACTATGTTCATGCTCCCTCCAGGTAATTGACATCCTGAGAAAATTCATCAAATCATTCATTAGGTTCAATTTTTAAATTCTCATTCTGCACATACGCAGCTTCATTTACACACAGTTGCATATCATACGCAGGTTCATCCATACAAACCCACGTATGCACAGAGGGTTTCATCAAAACAAATGTTTCCTACGGTTAAAATTCTAAATTTTTATCTTAAATTGGAACGAAATTGATGACAAATATGAATTTAGAGCTTACCTGGCTAATTTGGCGCGATTTGATGGCCGATTGCTCTGGTTTTGAGAAAAGGAATTTTTGCTCCAAAAGCTCCTTCTCCACTTTTGAAAAGTAACAATGACCAAAATATGAGGTAAATGATGTATTTATACCCAGAATTTGAAATTTTTTTGCAAAATTCCTTTCTGATTATTTTTAAAAATCTATCTAAGGCTGTATAACTGTGTTTCTTGTAAGTGTTGGGAATTTATTTATTTATTTTTTTCAGGGACATTTTACTGAAGTTGAGATTTTTTCCAGTTTTTTTGGATCCATGACCACTGACCTGTCATAGCAGGTATATGATTTCAAACTGGCATATAGGCTAGGGAATCCACCTTTTGTTGCATTCTACATACTAGCCTCCATTCTGATCACTTTCCATAGGGTTGATCCCATAATGTCTTGAGTACTTAACCCATTTCACTCGCTGATTTTTAATCATGACTTGGTGGTAGAGCCTTCCTTTACATGGGCTTCCTAGTTATTTCCTTGCTAGAATTTGTCATCCATGCTACAATTTATGTAGGCTCGTGAGTCCTCTTTAGTCTTGCCATGACATATACGTTGAAGCTTCATTCTTCCTCTTCTTCTCTATAATTTTTTCTGGCCATTACCCTAGAGGCTCCCTTTTGTTATCAAGTTGTATTAGTGCATTGCATATTGACTACTTGTTTATCTTGGCCTTCAGCCGTCTTCATTTGGACTCAATGTTTAAGCCATCTTTTGGCCATGACTTTCTGTATAAGTTAACCATGCAATCACTTAGCTACCGCGACTTCACACCTTTTTACCCATGGATGGAACATTCCTTTGAGTATCACTTACCAGTTTTCACCATCTTGCATTGAGCATAGGATTGTTCCTATCCCAGGAACTAGTGCATCTGTTTCATGATACTCATTCTATCCATTGTAATCTAGCATTCTTTTATTATTTTTCAGGCTTTGAATATGAAAAAGAGAAAAAAATTAAATATGTGAAAAAGAGCGGGAATAGGGTATTACTTCATATTTTGATGTTAGCTACAGTGTCAGTTTTGTCTCCCTTGAACAAAGCACAGAAAACTATGTCTTTCCTTCATTTGGGATGGTTTTATTTTTGACTTAGGAGAAGCCATAACCTTGTTACATGCATCAGTTCTCCCCCGGTTGGTTATCTCTTCCAATCATATGGAGGGTTTTTTCATGCCTCCTGCATCATTTGTTTCCATAGTCAACATGAGTCATGCTTCTGTTCAAGGGAAGTTAACCTGAGTCGGCCTTTCTGCGGTGTCTCTTGACTCATTTTTTAGTTGGCCTTCCCGGTCTTGTCAGTATCTTGTTCTATCACATCAGATGTTTGGTCCTATGCTTGTGCTGGTTTGAAAAGGTATCCATTGACTTCGTGCAGGCAGGTTTTTCTCTTATCGACTACGACATATTGCTCTGAGATCAAACCTAGAGTTTCACCCTGACCCTATTTACATCATTGATAGATGACCTTGTGCTCAGCATTTGATCATCATTATGGATCTGTGACTGAGTGGTTTCCCTTGTGTTCAACATCATCTTACATTATCACACCTGGGATTCGTGCAGTACCTTGATTTCCATTTGACCCTATCGGTGGATATCTCACCTCTTTGTCAGCTTTCATTATTGGTTAGTTCAGAGGGTTTCTGCGGTGCACTAGTTTCATCTTGTGCATGCCAGAAACGTACATCGAGTTGGTTACTTCACTTTACTTCGTCTGGTTCCTTCCAAATCCTGGCCTGCAGGTTAAACTCGTGTTGTACTGATGTGGGATGCCTTAATGCCTTCCTTCTAGCAGATATTTTACCATTGACTCCGACTCATTGCTCTTGGAATAAGATCTAGAGTCCTTTTGTCAGTACCCTAGGGTTTGCATTTATCAGTGGCAGACTTTTCGCTATCAACAGTGAGGATACATCATTACCTCCTGATTGATAGATTCTTTTAAGTGTTCAACCTCAACTCATTTATTTGCACTTGTTGGATTGTACTGGGGCACCTTGAAACTCATTATCATTATCAGTGGGTTGTCTCGCGTTTCTTAACAGTATACATCAATGATCGGTAATCAAACGATTTCTCACATGGTCAACTTCAACTCATTTATTCCCAACGTGTAGAATTGTTCCATAGTGATCAGTGAAGACCTCGGGTTAGCATTAGCATGATTCAGTTCACTTAGACAGCTTATTCATATTTCTTCTAGTGACCTCGTCTACCCTTATATGTTGCAGTTTCACCACAACAACATCCTATATGTTGGCTCCCAAGTTACATGTAGTACCATTTGTTCCACTACTTATGATTTGGTACTTGGAGATTCAGTTGTGACTTTTGTGATCAGATATCTATTTCAGCATTGTTGATTAGTCTTCTATATGTGATACTTGTACCTGATTTTGACTTGTACTTCTGGGCAGTGATCAGATGATTCACTATGTATCTTACATTTTTCAGCTATATTTGTATACATTTTGGATCCACTCTGTATTTCATATGTGGACATGATTTTCTTTCACTGAGAATGGGTATGCCTGCCTCAGACATGAGCTATCTCTTTGATTTATTTCATTGGTTTTTTGGCAAGATGAAATCTGGTGAAGTCCTCTCTAGTCCTTGCATGGTTCTTTCTATGTACATAATACATTTCAGCCATCATGTACCCCTTCTGACCTCATATATTAGGGGACATATATTATAGTGTCATTTATCACTTGATGATTTACACTTTGGCCTTGGGCACCCTTTCACCCAGACTTGAACATTTTCTCAAAAAATAGTATCTTAAAACCCATACGCGACTCTACCTAGACTTTTCCACGTATACACGCGAGTCCATTCATAGAGATCCGTGTATACCTTTTTAATTATTAAAAATATATATATATATTCCCTATTATTGAGGCGGGTTTGATGGTTATTCCAGTAATTTAACCACCCCAACCCGTGGCCTAATTGTTCTTAACTGTAGAAACTAATTTGAGGGAGTATATAAGCCCCTCAAAGGAATGGCCTAAGGGAGAGAGAAAAGATATAGTTATTATACTCTGTTGGAGCCCTATTCAAGTATGATATTCCCGTGCCTCCTGCACTTCCCAGGTATATTTAGGAAACCCTTGTTTACTCGAGATGTTCATCACCCTATATGACATCTATTGTGCACACATCTTGGAATAATTCTTGCGAGGCTAGGGTTGGACAGATCCAAAGGATGGTATGCTCGAAGGTCGTGGTAGGATTCAGGTGATCTCTCCATGTTTTGATTATTGTACGTGTCATTCATGATAAGAAGAGCCATCTTGTTCCTGATGTTTACGTGTTTATGATTCTTTATACATGTGTAATAATCATTAATTGAACATTTCATATTGTTTTTATGATATTATACATGGTTTTCACTGACATCTAGGAACTATATATGCTGTAAAATTAGGTTTTTGTGTTCGTTATTTGTGGATTTACAGGCTTCAGAGCACAAAGTGTTGCAGGGGGTTTGCACCCTATGGGATCTACATCAACTGAGGGACTTTCGAGTAAGTTCTGCAACCAGTAGTATCTTGTTTTCGGTATAAAAGTTGGTTAAATGAGTCCTTATTGAATGACATGCCCCTGATCTGTGAAGGTTGTCAACCCAAGACCTTTAGGGTATTATTTCCTGAAACAATGGTAGATAGGTCGCTCATCATCACTAGAATCCTAATATTTTCAAAAAATATATTTGAACATGATTAGCACAATATCAATGATATCAATTAGTAAGCATGTCAAAGCATGATTAATTGGTTTGACATTGAAATAATTACATTATACCAAACAATTATTACCACGATTTTCCCAGGATTGTGGCTAGAAGATTGCATGTTACAATTGGTAGGGTGAAGTGGATGTCCATTTTCATCTACCAACCGCGCCTTGCGGTATGCTGCTCCTGATAATAGCGTCTGAATTTTTGGAACTATTTGAATATTTTGTGCATTTGAACTCAATTCTGAATCTGTATGAACCTGCAATTTTGTATACATTAATTTTATTTATATTGACATGGATAAAAAAAATAAATTCAATTAGATAATGAAAATATAAATAAAATCTGAAGTAATTACGTCTAGACATGGATAGGGAGAACTTTGTGATGGACTTTGAAAAATATTATGGAACGAGATGGATTTTAAAGAACTTTCCATTTGATATAATTATGAGATTTTCTCCCTGCATTTAAGAAAAATCAACAATAAATTTTGGTGTAAATACCTAAACATAATTTTGGTGCATTAAAAAAGGTGTTATTGTTATCGGTACTAATGTATTGTTAGACGCACCGGTGTGGTTTTATTATCGAATGCACTGGTGCGGTTAGTTAACAAACGCATTGAATATCAGGAAAAAAAAGCGCGACTTTATTTTTTTGAAGTGAAAAAAAAGCGGTAAACTAAAAAATGAACGACAAATGATTTTCGGAAATCTAATTTCATAAAAAATTCTTTAAATAGTAAAGGCTATTAATTATTTCATTATTTTTGCCAAAATTTTCAGCGAGGGATTTGGAGGAGAGACATACCTGGAGAAAGAGAGCAATGTGGAGCAGCAAAAAACTTTCGAACAACACAATATTCAGAGAATCAGAATTTGAAACATCTGGTGGTTCACAAAAAAACCCTATAGTATATTAAAAATGTTAAATTTTACTGTAATGATTGTTTTTTTTACAATTTCTATTAGATTCAATACATGCATAGTAAAAATTTTAAATTTTTCTGTGCATTTTACTAATAAAATCATTTACAATCTCTATTCCTATTTAGATTTAATTAAAATTAAAAAGAAAAAAAAAAAGAAAAAATAATCATTTCTTACGTTAAACCCTTTCTTCTTCTTGTTCATGTGACTGCAAAAATTCACAATTAGGGATTATAGTTTTAGATTTATAAGGTTTGTATATATATATATATATATATATATATATATATATATATATATATATATATATATATATATATATATATATATATATATATATATATATATATATATATATGCATTTTACATCTAACCCGGGGGGACCACTTGCAAAGTCAGATCCCAAACCCAGTCGACCCTTTCAAGATTTTTGAAAAAAAGGATTTTGTTAATCGACGTGCCATGTTTAATATAGTGGATCGGTGCATACTTTTATTATAACGCACCGAGCGTGTATTGACAAAGAGCACCATTTTATAAAAACCTTTTCCATTCATTTATATTTATTTTTCAAAATAATCACTTTTGTTAATCAGTGCTCCTGGTTTAATATAACGCACCGCGTGTTATCACTATTAAAATTTTCTAAGCTTGGTCAGTTTATACTTTCTCCTAAGCCATGGTATTAGATAGGGTTTGAGTCATTTTTATGTTTTATAGGGTCTAAGCCATAGGTTAAGGGTCTCATTTCATCACCAAATAAAGTTCATAAACCTTGCTTTACTCTTTAGAAGTCTCATACCACGTTTTGAAAACCGTATTTTAAGTCTTTTAAAAAAAAAAATTTGAATAAACCACGAAACCACATTTTTGTAGCGTGCTCAGTGTAAAAAAATACTTCTGCGCTATGAAAACGCTGGTCTTTTCATAGCGAAAAATCCTGAAATCACATTACCAGCACTACGAAATTGGGGATACGAAATTTTTCGGTTTAGTTGTCACATCCATAAATTTTGGTTAAATTTTCATGATTAGGTGTCAGTCATCTAATCCTCCCTCACGCATGAAACCATCCAAAGAAATTATGAAATCATTATGAGATTTGTTAGGGGTCTTTTTTCATTGGTCCTTTTCAAATTTGAAAAAGGGTTGGTCATCATCGATTTTGTCTCATGCAAAGAAAACACTGCATGCATATCTATTGTTTGAAAGAGAAGCTCATGATAAGAAACCAGAGCTCTCCTTAAGTTTTCAAGCAAGGCAAAATTTCAATCAAGTGAGGCAGAATTTTAAATCAAGTGAGGCTGAACCCAATTGATGTTATGTCAGCAGTTTCGATACTTGCTAATCAAGTGAGTTTGAAAATAATTGCTGGCTGAAGCAGGATTTCTAATCAAGCGAGGCTGAACCAAATTTTCAAGCGAGCCAGTTCATCCAAAAAGGAGGTTTATTACAGATTTTCTGAAGACACAGGGTTTTCAGGAGGAAGATGATAGAAGAAAAAAGAAATAACAGGTCTAGTCACTGTCTGAGAACAAAACCTGAAGGTTTAGAAGCTCTCACAAGAGATAAATCCGTTGAAGAAGCCTTCAAGAAGGTAGGGTGCTAGAGGTTCTGCGAAAAGCTTCAAGGATGGCATAATCAGGTTACCAAAGAGTTTGCTATTAACTTCACAGGTTCAAACAAAAAGTTTGGTTTTCTCAATTTACCAATTTCTCCTGAAGTTATATCAGCAGTCACAAAAATTCCAAGGGGGGAAGATAGATGGTTCAAGAATTTAGGTTTGAAATGAAACCCTGCAAAATATTTTTGAAACCAGAGTTTATGGATACTAATTTGAACAAAAATGTGCCAAGAAGTTATGTCAAGGATGAATTTGCCAATGTGATCTATAACATCCAAGGGTACTTCACCTGTGAAGGGAGATACCACAAGGTGTACACTTAACACTTTAAACTCTTATTGCATTTCACAAGAATAATATCTCTATACTTACCTTTCTTTCTATTTCGAAGTCTGGACAAGACAGCAGACAAAGTACAGATGAAAACTCAAGCATGTGAAACCTCATTATTTCATCATGGTCTAGTGAAGTTAATAGTTTTGCATGAGCTTCAGAAAGTGAATAGAGAATGGTCTACATTTCTCTTTTTGAGTGGAATAGGGGTTGAAGGAATAGGTGCTAGCCCTCAAGTCAAAGAAACATATCCATCAAAGACTACTGAACCTGCAGAAACAAAATCAAGGAGGTTTGTCAAGCTTAAGCATAGGAAACAGGTTAAGGAACCAATGATAAACACATCACTGATTATCCAAAGGACTCCTCAATCTGCACAGAAGAAGAGAACTCATGTCAAAGAGACAATTCAGGAACAGTCAACTAGTAAAACAACTCAGAAGAAGTTGACTAGGAGTCAAAGGTCAAAGGAGAAGGGTAAGGCTGTGGTCATAGATGAAAAATTGAAATTAAGTGGTGACTTGAATGATATATTACAAGCTATTGACATTGAAGAGTCTCCCCTGGTTCAAGAAGATTTCATCAAACTGGATACAGGTGGCAAATCAAAGAAATTGAAAACATCTAAAAAATTAGATTTTGAGGATGAAGTGTTAGAGTCTGTCTTTAAGCCTAGAAAACCTTTGACTAGGTAGTCTAAGAAATTGCAGCAGCCAGACATGGAGATAGACCAAACAGGAGGTGAAGATGCAAATTGTTTTGAAGAACCCATAAATATATCATCTCCAATGCTTGAAGAAGACAAAAACGGAGTTTTTAATACTCAGAGAGAAAAGAGTATTTATGAGGAGGTTAAAGACAAACTCAGACTTGCAAACATTGAAATTGATAAATTGAAGAAGAAAGTGAGAATGCTTGCTGTAGAAAGGTCAAAATTTGAGAGGTTGAAAGGTCTTGGGGAGCTAGAAAAGGTTTCAAACATTGAGTCAATCACCAGTGACGATCAATTCTACATATGGACCGTCCCTGCAATCAAGGAAGCAAAGTTAATAAGGATGGTTAATACCAAACTAAGAGCCAGTAATAGAAGGCTTAAAAGGTAGGTTGAAGATCTTGAAATATAGCTAGAAAAGCCTGAAGATCAACCACAACAAAAATGAATGTAAACAATAAGTGACATCTCCTAACACAATTTTGGGGTTATTTGGAAAGATTTCATTTTTGAAAGTAGTTCAAAGTTGATTTTTTTTTATTATGAGAGCTTATATATAACTAAAAGGATGGCAGTAAAGGTTTGAAACTTAAAATTTTGGAAAAATCTGTGAAAATATAGACACAGCAGTTTCGTAGCGCACTACGAAACTGCTGTAGGTGTCATGCACAGGATGCAGTTTGAACAATTTTGCAAGGTTTCAAAGGGTGAAAAGGCTTTTTTTTTAAACTTTGATGCTGCTGAAGAATGTATAAATATCACAAGTGAAGATCCAATGGAAAAAGACAGAAAAATGAAGGTTCCAAGTGAATTTTTCAAAGGTAAATTTTTGTGCTACGAAAACAGCAGACAAATTTGTAGCGCAGCAATGTTAACAGTTTTGGCACTCCTTAGAAAGTTTGGTTTGGGCACAGATGGAAGGGCGAAGTCACATGAGTTTAATAAGACATTGCCAGATGTTTTTGAGCACAAGTTTGTCAGCAGATGGTTTGAAGAAACATAAATGAAGCACTATAACTATTTCACAGGGAGCATGTTCCTATCTTTCAGGGCAGATAAGAAGCAAATCAATACAGTCTAACATCAAGGAGATGGACATCATCAAGGTCGAAGTTTAGGAGGAGCAACTATCAGATAGAAGATTTAATTTTTAGATAAGGTTGTTAAGTTATAATAAAGAGTTTTAATCCTAGTTGTATTAGGACTCTAGAACAGACAATTTAATTGTTAGATGTAATTAAAAGTTTGTTTTAATAGTTGATAGGTGTCAAGCTAGAAAATTCGGATTTTTCTCAAGTGTTTGGAGAGAATCCAAGAATGTAATGATGACTCTATAAGAGTCAAGAAGTCGAATTGCATAAGGTTGGAAATTTTCATTAACAAGCATACTGTTTTGTTGTAGCAGTAACTGTGTTTTTATATTAATACAGAGATATTGGTTTCATCACTCAGGATTCAGAAAGGGTTATTGATGTTTCATATTATCATGGTTTTCCTCTTTCAATTAATTGCAGTGGCATGAATGTATGTTACTAAGAATTCACTGAATGTGCTCTAAATTCCTTCATATGTTCATGAATTGTGTTTATTTTATGTCCTACTATTCTTTTGATGCATCTAAACCCTGAAATGCCTTGACTTCCATATGAAGCTGATACTCTTGTTTTGTGAAAACAAAATTGACTCCATAAGCCCAATAGATGTTTTTTGATTAGCAGTACAACCAATTATCCATTTTTATCCATTTTACTCATAGATTTAGCCATCTAATACTTATTTGAAAATCATAAACCTATTGAGAGAGCCCTCTCAGGTTGAGGAGGCTAAGCCTCAACTAAAATTTTGGTTTGAAATAGTTAATCTGAGTCTTCTTGATCAGCAGCATGTCAGGGTCAGATTTTGAGATAACATTTTTGTGCATCTGCCAGGAGTCTGAAGATTATTCATTCTCGAAATCAAGAAGCTAAAATTTTGAAGGTAGAAGGAGCTCAGAAATTTTTTCGAGGCTGCAATCTACCTTGGTGATTCCATACATTTTTCAAAGTTTAAAGGTGGCTTTGAGAAGGAGATACACATGGAGCAATCTTGATCCCAATCCACCTACCGCTGTGTACAATCCAAACACTATTTCAAAAAGTCAAATAATTTCAGAAATATCAGGCACTCCATCTCATTCGAAATCTTTGTCCTATGAAATATTAAGAAGTCCTGAAGATAAGAAAGTTGATGACAAGATTCATGAAGTGTTGTTTAGATCAGAAAGTGAAAAATAACTCATTGATATTATCTTAGACTTTCAAAAAAGAGGAATTGACACTTCAGCCTTAGTGACACAAGAAGACAAGGAAGAGTTTTGGGAAGTTGTTACCTCTGAACTACTACTAGAAAAAGAGTCTTTAGATAAACTCAAAGAACTTGATCCTGTCGAAATCTTGTTGAAATCCAAAGCTGGTTTACCCCTTCCAAATTGGAGTTCTATTGTCAGTGGCTTACAAAAACCAAGCAGTCCTCCTCATATCATTTCTTTATTTTCTTTTTCTGCCCCTCCTAAAACTACTGTTCATCCTCCAGTCATGGTTGCTCCTACTAGGTATGCACCACTCATACTCCCTGCTGTTTTGCATGACCTTCCTAGTAAATATGCTGCTAGGATTCCTACTTGGGGTAGTGATGAGGAAATTTTAGTAGAGGAATTTGTAGACGGATTTAATGATTTTATAGACATAGAAGAAGTTGATGATGAGGATGTGAAGTTAAGGTTATTTTCAAAGAGCTTTATTGGTGAAGTTAGAAAATGGTTTAAGGCCCTTGCACCGGGCAACATTAGAACTTGGAATGATTTTGAAGACAAGTTATTAAGAAAATGGGGTAATAGAACCAATCCAGTCCAAGCACTCACTGAATACAACAGCCTTAGAAGGGTAGTTGATGAATCTGTCCAAATTTTTTCAAAAAGATTCAATAAATTTTTTGACTCAATTCTAGCCCATTTGAAACCTCCGGAAGCCTTAGCACAAATGAGATATGATGAAGCATTTGACTATGACTTTTCTATCCTGTTGAGGGAAAGAGAGTCGCCTACACTTGTTGAAATGAAAAATGATGCAGTTAAAGTAGAGGTAAACATGATAGCTGCAAAAAAGTCAAAAATGGGAAAAAAATAAATTAAAAGAAGAGGAGAAACCTTCCACTTCAACTTCTGAAGACAAATTTGATTCAATGATGAAAACCATGGAGAAGTTGATGGACAGGTTAGCTCTTGGTAACACTTCGGCTCCTCCTGTGCAACATGAACCTCAATTCATAAATCCACAATTTAGGAGACCTAAAAATTAGCAAAGGCCAAGAGAGAATAGAAATCAGCAAGCTGACTCTCCAGTGAGACCTCCTTTTCAGCAAAATTTGGTATATGAAGAAGATGAGCCTGAGATTCCTGAAGAATCCATCCATTGTCTTGACGAAGAAATGTCATGAATCTTCTTGACTAAAGAAGAGCATGACGATTCAGATTTGGCTAATCAAGGAGAAGAACCATCAGATTATTTTAAAGCGTATCAACATGCTATTTTCCAGATGAAAAAGCAATATAATATCAGAAATAGAAATGTTCCTATCATTGCAAACAAAGTGCAGCCCAAGAAAGATGCTCCAAAGGCTGTCGAAGCTAAGAATGATACCCCAAAGATGGCTGAAGGTAAAAAGGATACTCCACTTGGTAAGAAAGACACTCAACTTCCTCCTCTTGTCAAAGATGCTGAAAAATCTGTTTCTATTTTCAACCTTGAGAATGAAATTTCAAAGATTAAAATATCAGTCCCTTTCAGTGAGATTCTCAAGGTGAATGAATATAGAAGTAAGATAGTTAAGATGTTGAATTCACAACTAGGGGCTACTGATATCTTGAATGTCCAAGAAGATAATCCTACCATATATTTGGGTCCAAGGTTAGAAGATGATCAAAATGAAGAGTTTCCTCCTTTTTATGTAAGCATTAGTATTCATGATATGACTTTGCATAATGCTATGTTAGATTCAGGAGCTTCTCATAACCTCATGCCCAAGGTAATCATGGAGAGAATGGGATTTCAAATCACAAGACCATATAAGGATTTGTTTTCTTTTGATTCTAAGAGGGTTCAATGTATTGGTCTAATCAAGGATGTTGTTGTTGGCCTAACGCAGATTCTAGCAAAGATAGTTGTTATGGAAATTTTTGTAGCTGATATTCTGCCAAAATTTGGTATGTTATTGTCAAGATCTTGGGCAGCAAAAAGCAAAGGCACAATGCAGATGGACCTTTCCTATGCCACTATTCCTGTTTTTGGTGAGCAAAGGAGGTTGTATCGGGAGACTAGAATGGCCTACATCGTAAGTAGCAAGGATAAACCTCAAAATTTTCCTATTTATGCCTTTGATACTGAACTTGGATCTGCCATTATTTTCAATGAATCAGCTAATAGTGTTGAGGAAGAAATAAGAGCAGAAAATCAACATTCAAAAAATCAACACTCATAAAATCAGCATGCAAAAAATTGACAATTAACTGACGAAGAGATGGAGGAATGGTGGTCATTGTACTTTGATGGATCAACAGGAAAATAAGGGGCGGGAGCAGGGATTTGGATTACAAATCCAAATGATGAGAGTAAGTTTTACTCTTACAAACTGAATTTTGATTGCACAAACAACATGGCTGAATATGAATCTTTGATTTTGGGTCTAGATGTTTTGAAAAAGATGAAGGCTCGAAATATTTCTGTTTTTGGAGATTCTGAATTGGTTATTAGATAAGTTGAATGTGTCTATCAAACGAAGGATGTAAGAATGAGGGCTTACAGAAATTTATTTTTAGACTTGTTGGAAAACTTTCAGTCTTTTTCCTTCATAGTCAAAACTAGAGATCAGAATTCTATTGCTGACTCCCTTGCTGTCTCCATAAGTCTTTTCATCATTCCTATGCAATCAAATGAAAAATATGAGATTGAAGTTCATCATAGGCTAGCTATACCAGACAATATCATAAATTGGCAAGTTTTTGAAGATGATCAACAGGTAAAGAATTTTATTGAGCTGAAAGAAGAATTTGAAAATACACATGTAGACCAGAAAAATATGCTTGTTGAGTCTAAAGAAAATTCTGAAGTTTTTTAATTGAAGAATAATGCAATACCAAAAGTTCTTATTCCTCTAGAGAAACTTTTTGATCAAAATGATGTTTTTAAATCGCCAAAATTACAAGCTGATGAAGAGGAAGTGGAGAGTTGTAATCTTGGTACATTAGCTTTGCCTAAAATGATCAAAATATCAAAGTTCCTTTCAGCTGATATAAAATTCAAATATATTGAGATGATGAAGAATTTTATTGATGTTTTTGCTTGGAGTTATGCTAATTTAAGAAAGTATGATCCTTCAATTATTCAGCATACTATTCCTATCAAGAAAAATGAGAAGCCTTTCAAGAAGAAATTGAGGAGAATTAATCCTCTTCTCATGCCATTGATCGAAAAGGAGATTAAGAAACTCTTTGATTCAAAGATTATTGTTCCAATCAGATTTTCAAATTGGCTTGCAAACTTAGTTTCGGTAAGGAAGAAGAGTGGAGAAATCAGAATTTGTATTGACTTCAGAAATTTGAATAAGGCTTCACTAAAGGATAACTATCCTCTTCCCAAGATGGATTCAATTCTACAAAATATTTTTGGTTCACAAAGGATGTCTATGCTTGATGGTTTTTTAGGTTACAATCAGATTCTTGTGCATCCAGATGATCAAGAAAAAACAGCCTTCACAACACCATGGGGTACATTAATGTACGCTAAAATACCTTTTGGTCTCATGAATGCAGGGGCCAGTTTCCAAAGAGCAATGGACATTTCTTTTTCTGAAGAAAAGGATAATTCAATAGTTGTTTATCTTGATGATATCACAGTCTATTCAAAGAAAGAAGAAGATCATTTGAAACACCTAGAAAAAATTCTGTTGAAATGTAGAAAGTTTGGTATCTCTCTTAATCCTACTAAAAGCATCTTTGTTTTAACATCAGGAAAATTACTTGGTCATATTATTTCTGAAGAAGGAATTAGGATTGATCCTAATAGAGTTAATGCAATTCAAAAGGTAGATTTTCCAAGAAGTAGGAAAGAGATTCAATCTTTTCTTGGGAAAGTGAATTTTGTTAGGCGTTTCATTCCTAACTTTGCTGAGATTGTCAAAGATATAACAAGGATGTTAAAGAAAGGATTTGACATTAAATGGATAGCTGAAGCAAAGAAATATTTTGAAGAAATCAAGAGGGCATTCACGCAAGCACCAGTACTCATCAGTCCAGATTTTTCCAAAGAATTTCTGGTTTTTACATTTGCTTCCGAAAACACAATTGTTGGAGTTTTGCTACAAAAAGGAAAGAAAGGTATTGAAAAACATATTTCTTTCTTTAGTAGGACATTACCAAATGCTGAGTTGAAGTATAATATTCTAGAGAAGCAGGCCTATGCTTTGGTGAAAGCTATAAAAGATTTCATAATTTATATTTTTCATTCGCACATCATATCATATGTTCCAAGTGCTGTTGATAGCTAAATTGATGGACTAGTGCTAAGGAGAGCTGGTCTCTCTTTTCTGTGTATTTTCATTCACTAAGGGAGCTTTCACAATTTTCTTGTTTCCGTTTCATTCATCAAATTTGCAAAATTTGATTAATGAAGTACCATAGTCTATTATTATATCACCCCCTCAAATAACATAATCCTTGGCCTTTTAATAAAGCGCCCCGAATATTATATTTCAACACTAAACGCGCTTTAGACTATTGTTCGAAATCCCTTTCGGGATATTGCATCAAAAGTTAATAACCCGACATTCAAACCTTTGACAAACACAAATCTCTGAACTTATAACATTAACCCTATTAACTCTACCAACACGACATTTTAATATATATTGCATCCCACGAGCCCCACACATCCACTATTCACTTTTAATATGTTAATTAAACATTTAAACCACCAAAACCGCTAGGCCATACCTCATACTAACTCCCGTGCAGCTTGTCGCACAATCGTCGTTTGATCTTCCGTCCTCCAGATCGAACGGTTCATATCAATATCGTGTTTTTTCAAGGGATGAAGGTTAGCATTCCAAAAAAACACGAAATGGCCGGTTTTTGAGCAGTGACGTGTCCAAAATATATTGGATCGCGTTTTTTTCTCGTGGTTTCGCCTCCAAACCAAAAGCGGTGCGAAATATGTGATTTGGGTTCTCGAAACCACTTCCGGTAATTGAATAGTGACAGCTCGAATTTCCACATGAGTTTCACTTATTCCTTCACTTTTCCTTCTCCGCTTGGTTTTGTGAATGTCCTTATTGATATCGTTCAACCACCAACAAACAGTGTACTCGCTCTAACAGACAGAGGCTAATATCCCTAGCATAAACATAGCATAACTATGGTCTCGCTCTTTCACAAAGTCCATTAATCGACCTCCCTCGGGGACTCAATACAACTAAACACATTCAATTTCTTTGCAGAGGATATGAATTCAAAGGCAGACAGAGAAACAAGGAGATTTCTCACAGAATAAGCTCTCATTCAGGTTATACACAGGAAATGTAGATTCAACCCCCTTCAGGAAATATGCATCTTCACACAGAGACTGAGTATGTTAACTACAATCCATTCAACACACAGAACTCATGGTTCAAAGGAATGAGCCATTTGGGAAATTACCAAATACACACATATAACAACAATTCCTCTCTTTTATTAAAACAGAGAGCAAAAACCTCTCAACTAAGTCTTCTACTGCAAAATTCCCCCCTTTACTCTATATTAGGGGTTTACACTTATAGATTTTTACATGACTGTTCGGTTCCTCCTTGAGGACCATTTTATTCTTAATCACAAAAAGCCTAATTACATACTATTACTAGAATTCTATCAACAGAAACCAATTAGACTAACACAAATGAACCTATTCGACTTCTACAGTTACTGAACTAACTCTAACTGCTCTAAGTGCAACAATCAGCTAAGGTCTTGACACCTTGCTGTTACATTCCAGAATAATTTCGAACTCTTCTAGCCACAACATGTGGAAAATTCTCTCACATTTCTGGCTAGTGTCCAATGCCCCTGCATCAGACTCCTGAGGGCAATTTTATTCATGGACTCCTATCCATGAGCTCTTTCACAGAACTGCCTAGCTTCTGCAACATAACTTCAATCACCCAAGTAGCATCTTCATCTGGCTGGTCCTTCCACTTGATCAGGTACTGGAAATAATCTTGTCCTCTAGTCCTTTTGAACACCTTCTTGTCCAAGATCTTCTCTGGCTATAATGGTTGTGCTGGAGGTAACTAATTTACCCACTCAATCTGTTCTTTGTCTGTTGGTCCTTCATCTGTACCACCATCTTCATACCTGTACAAATCTGCAACATTAAATATTGGAGATATCCCAACATCAGGAGGCAATTCAATTTCATAAGCATTAGCATAAAACTTTCTCAGTATCTTGCATGGCCCTATCTTTTTGAACTTCAATTTGTTATACTGCTTCTTTGGGAATATTTCCTTCCTCAAGTGTGCCAAAACCAAATCTCCAACTTCAAAATTGACTTCTCTTCTGTGCAAATCTGCTCTGCCCTTGTATTTGATGTTGTTGCCTTGTAGCTGCTGTTTTACCTGCTCATGTATGGCTTCGATTTCTAAAGCAAATTCTTCTCCATCAGCACTCCTCAACTCTGCCTTTCCCAAGTTCCTCAGTTCAGATATTCCTCTGGGGTGCATTCCATAAACAATATGAAATGGGCTCTGTCCTGTACTTTTTTTTGGTGAATCATTGTATGCATACTCTGCTTGTGGCAAAATATGGTCCCACTGTTTGGGATGCTCTCCTGCAAGGCTTCTCAAAAGATTTCCCAGACTTCTATTTACTACCTCAATTTACCCATCAGTCTGAGGATGATAAGCTGAGCTGAAACTCAGTTTAGTAACAAGTTTCTTCCACAATGTCCACCAAAATGGCCCACAAATCTAGTGTCTCTGTCAGAAACAATACTCTTGGGCAACCCATGTAATCTGACAACCTCTTTGAAAAACAAGTTAGCAACATGAGTAGCATCACTGGTTTTATAACATGGAATAAAATGCGCCATTTTGGAAAATCTGTCAACTACAACAAAGATTGCATCATTCCCTCTCTGTGTCTTGGGAAATCCTAAAACAAAATCCATACTCACCATATCCCAAGGCCTATCTAGAATAGGCAATGGAATGTACCATCCTGCATTCTGGCTTCTCCCTTTTTCATATTGACAAATTTTTCAATTCTTCACAAAATTTTCCACTTCAGTTCTCATGATTGGCCAATAATAAAAATGACTTAGCTTCTCAAAAGTTTTATTAGTACCAAAGTTTCTATCAAGTCCACCACTATGCTTCTCTTTGATTAAATTCTCCCTCATGGAACATTTTGGTACACACAATTGATTTCTTCTGAAAAATAAGTCCTCCTACAAGAAATAATCCAACCATTGGCTTCTATCTGTCAAAATAGGCTTACAACATGCTTCAAATGCTTCTTTGAAATCTAAATCTGTTTTATAAATTGCCTTAAGAAAATCAAATCCTACCACTTCAAATTGGTTTTCTTGAACAAGCATGTTTCTCCTACTCAAAGCATCAACTACCTTATTTGCTTGGCCACTTATATGCTTCAAATCAAAATTAAAAATCTGGAGATATTCAATCCATTTGGCATGTTTATGATTCAATTTAGGCTATTGCATAATATACTATAAAGCATGATTATCTGAATAAAGCACAAACTCCTTAGACATTAAATAATGCCTCCACTTCTTCAATTCCTGCACAATTGCATAAAATTATTTCTCATAAGAAGAGTAATTTCTTCGTGTCTCATTCAGCTTCTCACTGAAGTAGGCTACAGGCCTATCATATTGACTCAACATAGCTCCAATAGCTTCTCCACTGGCATCACACTTCACTTGAAATGGTTTGTCAAAATCAGGCAAAACTAGAATAGGGTTTTTAGTTATCTTTTGTTTCAAAAGCTTAAAATTCCTCTCAGCTTCAATAGTCCATTTGAATGGTTGTTTGTCCTTCTTTATAGTTTCAATAATGGGTGCATTAATCTTGCTGAAATTACTTATGAATTTTCGGTAAAAACTGGCAAGTCCATGGAAACTTCTTACCTCAAAAACACTTCTTGGTGAAGGCCACTCCAAAATTGCCTTGACCTTTTCTGGATCCATCTTCAGTCCTTTAGCAAAAACAACAAAACCTAGGTATACCATCTCCTCTTTCATGAATGAACACTTCTTTAAATTTATCAGCAGCTTCTCTTGATGTAACTTCTTCAAGATATAATTAATATGCCTTAAATGTTCTTCCTTTATTTTGTTGAAAACTAATATGTCATCCAGATATACTATTACAAATTTACCATTAAATTCCCTTAACACTTCATTCATGAGCCTCATAAAAGTACTAGGTGCATATGTTAACCCAGAAGGCATTACCAACCACTCATACAATCCTTCATTTGTTTTAAAGGCAGTTTTCCATTCATCACCCTCCTTTATCCTAATCTGATGATATCCACTTTTCAAATCTAGTTTTGAAAAATATTTTTCTCCACTCAAACAGTCCATCAAATCTTCAATTCTAGGTAAAGGGAATATATACCTGATTGTTATCTTGTTGATTGCTCTGGAATCAGTGCACATTCTCCAACCTCCATCTTGCTTTCGGCTCAGCACTGCAGGTACTGCACATGGACTCAAGCTTTCTCTGATCAGACCTTTGTCAATCAATTCCTGCACTTGCTTTTTGATTTCTTCATTCTCTACGGGAGTCATTCTGTAGGCTACTTTGTTTGGAAGATTTAATCTTGGAATAAAATCTAATTGATGGCTGATTTTTCTTACCGGTGGAAATTCATCAGGCAAATCATCCACAACAATATCACAATAATTGTCCAGCATTTCTTGAATTTCAATTGGCAAATCAGAAATTTTTGTGGAAGTGAGCACTACTTTAGGTTTGCAAACTAAAGAAAAATTTACCTCTTCATCTTCAATCTGCTGTAAGTACTCTTTCCCACTCAGCAATAAGGTCTTTGGATCAGATTTTCTGCTTGATGGTTCTCCTTGCTCCATAGGTATCAATGTGTGATGCACTCCATCCTTGAAGAACTTGTAAGTGCTCTTCTTCCCATCATGTACTGCTGCCCTGTCATACTACTAAGGTCTGCCCAGCAGTATGTGACACAAATCCATAGGCATCACATCATACATGACCTTGTCTTTGTAGCTGCCCATCTGAAACTCTATCTCACATTGCTCCTTCACAATCAGCTGGTGTCCTTTATGAAGCCATGACCCTCGTAGGGTGTTGGATGTTCCCTTGTCTTCAATTTTAGCTTCTCTATCACCTTTGTAGAGACCAGATTGTCTGTGCTGCCACTATCAATGACCAACTGACAGCATTTCCCTTGGATTTTGCACACACTTCTAAACAAAGTCTTCCTTTGTGCTAGTTCAGAAAATTCTTTTGTTTGCTTCAGAAAAACCTTATTGACCACCAAATATTCTCTCTTCTCTGGCAGGATTTCCTCTTCAGTTTCAGACAGCCTTGCTGCCTCTTCTCTAGCCTGAGCAAAAATTGCATTTCTCTGGCCTGTGCCCACATTCTCTAGGCATTCATAGTGTTTATGTCCCACTTGGTGACATTTGTAACACCTCACTTCTCTTCCTCTGTTTCTACCTCCTCTTCCTATGTAGGAACCCCTTCTGCCCCTTGCATCACCCTCTGTGGATGCATTCTGAGGTGAGCTGTTGCTGGCTCCATATCTTGGTGTTGTAGACCTTCTTCTACCACCTTGACTTCCCTTTCCTCGGAAAGTACCTCTTCCTTTGGGAGACTGCTTTCTCAGGAGTTTCTCTTCAGCTTTCAAGGCCATTTGATAAGCCTCTTCAACTATCTTAGGAGACAAAATACCTATCTCATCTTGGATCTCCAACTTGAGACCATTCACATACCTGGCAACCTTCTCTGCTGTGTCCTGGAATTGTCTAGCTCTTATACTTACTCTATAAAACTCTTCTGTGTATTCTTTCACTGTCAGCAATCTCTGTCTCAGGTTCTGCATTTGTCTAAACAATGTAAGCTGATAATCACTAGGAAAAAACTTACCTCTTAGCTTTGCCACCATTCTGGTCCAACTTTTGATTGGTTGTTTACCAGTGCTCCTTCTCTCTTCTTGCACTCCATCCCACCAAAGTGCTGCATGTCCCTTCAACTTTGTCACTGTAAACTTGAATTTTTTGTCTTCACTCATCTCTTCATAATCAAAACATTTGTTCATCTCATTGATCCATTCTATCAATTCCTCAGGATTCAACCCTCCTGCAAAGCTTCACACTTCAAGTCTAGGCTTGAATGTAGACCCCAGAACAGACTTAAAGAGTCTCAGCTCAGGAGGAATCTCAACATTCTCTCCTGCCTCTTCTTCAGTTTCAGGTTCACTGACATCCTCAGGATCTCTTGGGTGGCCCAATTCCACCGCATCTAGTTTGGCTTGGACCCGCTGCAAGGTCTCCAATACTTCTGCATTGGCAACTGGCCTGCCTCTTCTTCTACCAGTACCTCTGGCAACTCGGACAACCATGTTAGAATTCTTCTTCTAGTTTTTGGAAGTTAGTTCAGTCTCTGCAAATGTCTTGAAATCCGCTCTGATACCACAAATGATAGCTAAATTGATGGACTGGTGCTAAGGAGAGCTGGTCTCTCTTTTCTGTGTATTTTAATTCACTAAGGGAGCTTTCACAATTTTCTTGTTTCTGTTTCATTCATCAAATTTGCAAAATTTGATTAATGAAGTACCATAGTCTATTATTATATCACCCCCTCAAATAACATAATCCTTGGCCTTTTAATAAAGCGCCCCAACTATTATATTTTAACACTAAACGCACTTTAGAATATTGTTCGAAACCCCTTTCGGGATATTGCATCAAAAGTTAATAACCCGAAGTTCAAACCTTTTACAAACACAAATCTCTAAACTTATAACATTAACCCTGTTAACTCTACCAATGCGAAATTTTAATATATATTGCGTCCCACGGGCCCCACACATCCACTGTTCACTTTTCATATATTAATTAAACATTTAAACCACCAAAACCGCTGGGCCATACCTCATACTAACACCCATGCAGCTTGTCACGCGATCGCCGTTTGATCTTCCGTCCTCTAGATCGAATGGTTCGTATCAATATTGTGTTTTTTCAATGGATGAAGGTCAGCGTTCCAAAAAAATGCGAAATGGGCAGTTTTTGAGCGGTAACGTGTCCAAAATATATTGGATTGCGTTTTTTTCTCGTGGTTTCGCCTCCGGACCAAAAGCGGTTTGAAATAGGTGGTTTGGGTTCTCGAAACCACTTCCGGTAATTGAATAGTGACGGCTCAAATTTCCACGCGAGTTTAACTTATTCCCTCACTTTTCCTTCTCCGCTTGGTTTTGTGAACTTCCTTATTGATATCATTCAACCACCAACAAACAGTGTACTCGCTCTAATAGACAGAGGCTAATATCCCTAGCATAAATAGAGCATAACTATGGTCTCCCTCTTTCACAGAGTCCATTAATCGACCTCCCTTGGGGACTCAATACAACTAAACACATTCAATTTCTTTGCAGAGGATATGAATTCAAAGGCAGACAAATAAACAAGGAGAGTTCTCACAGAATAGGCTCTCATTCAGGTTATACACAGGAAACGTAGATTCAACCCCCTTTAGGAAATGTGCATCTTCACACAAAGACTGAGTATGTTAACTACAATCCATTCAACACACAGAACTCATGGTTCGAAGGAATGATCCATTCAGGAAATTACCAAATACACACAGATAACAACAATTCCGCTCTTTTATTAAAATAGAGAGCAAAAACCTCTCAACTCAGTCTTCTACTGCAAAATTCCCCCCTTTACTCCGTATCAGGTGTTTACACTTATAGATTGTTACATGACTGTTCAGTTCCTCCTTGAGGACCGTTTTATTCTTAACCACAAAAAGCCTAATTACATACTATTACTAGAATTCTATCAACAGAAACCAATTATACTGACACGAATGAACCTATTCTACTTCTACAGTTACTGAACTAACCCTAACTGATCTAAGTGCAATAGTCAGCTAAGGTATTGACACCTTGCTGTTACATTCCAGAATAATTTCAAACTCTTCTAGCCACAACATGTGGACAATTCTCTCATATTGCTGGCTAGTGTCCAATGCCCCTACATCAGCTGTGATAAAAGAAATTCTAACTCAGGCAGATCCGGACGGAAAGAGGGTGAAATGGATCACCAAAATGCTGGAATATGATATAGACATCAAACCAACGAAGTTGGTGAAGGGACAAGGCTTGGCGAAACTAATTACTCAGTCAAATCTGGACTGTCTTGACATAAATCTGAATGCAGAAATATCATAAATTTCTGAAAATGAAGAAGAATTGGTCCAAATTGATGAGAAATTTCTTACTTCAGAGTGGTATAAGGATGTGGTTTTTGTCCTACAACATAATAAAGCTCCCACTGATCTATCAAAGTCCAAAGCAAGGTTTGTTAAGCTGAAATAATTGTGATATTTTGTTTATGACAGAAATCTGTTTTGGAAATATGCAAGAGGAATTTTGCTGAATTTTCTACTTGAAAAAGAGCCTGAAAAGATCATTGAAGAATTCCATAAAGGTGATTGCAGAGGAAATCATTATTGGAAATCTACAGCAAACAAGATCCTAAGAGCTGGATATTTTTGGCTAACAATGTTTAAAGACATTTACAAAAAGATCGCTGCATGTCATGAGTGCCAAATTTTTGAAGGAAGAAGAAATCTTGTACCTCTTCCTCTGGTTCCTATCTATGTTGAAGCTCCTTTTCAGCAATGGGGGTTAGAATTTACTGGAGAGATACATCCATCTTCATCAGGGCAGCATCGCTGGATTCTTACAGCAACATATTACTTCACCAAATGGATAGAAGCGATACCAACCAAGCAAGCTAATGACTCTGTAATTATTTCTTTCTTAGAGAATAATATTGTCAAGATTTGGTTGTCCCATGAAGATTATAACATATAATGCTCAAACATTTAAGTCCAAGAAGATGATAAATTTTTTCCATCAATATCACATCACTCTTGGACACTCTACATCATACTATTCGCAAGGTAATGGTCTTGTTGAATCATCAAACAAGAACATTGTAAGAATCATCAAAAAGGTACTGCAGGAGAACAAGAAAGCTTGGCACTTAAAGCTGAAATATGCCTTATGGGCTGATAGGATTTGTACAAAGATATCAATTGGAACTTCGCCATATGAATTAGTCTATGGGGCTGAAGTTGTTTTCCCAACATCACTTGGGGTGCCGGTTATGAAGTTAATTCAAGGACTTGAATAAGAATCAAATTCCATCCAAAGGAGGATAAACCAGCTGATAGCCTTGCAAGAAAAGAGAAATGAAGTCTATGATAGTCATCAACATGTTCAAAACAGAATTAAGAATACATTTGATAGGAAGATCAAAGAGGACAGTTTTCAGATTCATGACAAAGTGCTGAAATGGGAGGCAAAAATTGAGGAAAAGGGCAAGCATGGTAAGTTTGAGAATTTATGGAAGGGTCCTTTTCAGATTGTTGGTTTTCATGGGAACAACACTTACATATTGTAGGAAATTGATGGAGGATAATATGCTGGAGGGCCTGTTAATGGCAGGTTCCTAAAGCATTATGTTTGTTGAAGTATTATAAATCACTCATGACATTGTATATATTCATCTTTATCAGATTTTGCTAATAAATGACAAGCTGAAACATAAATATTAAGCCTGAGGTGAAGGCCCAACAGTTTGAGGAAGATGCTTGTCAAAAAAATTTATGCTTTTATCAAAAAATGGATAGCACTGGAGCTGCGAGTTCTTAGTGTACCACAGGGGCACACTATCCCAAGTGGATCCATTATTATCACTATTAAAATTTTCTAAACTTGGTCAGCTTATACTTGATCCTAAGTCATGGTATTAGATAGGGTTTGAGTCATTTTTATGTTTTATAGGGTCTAAGCCATAGCTTACGAGTCTCATTTCATCACCAAATAAAGTTCATAAACCTTGATTTACTCTTTAGAAGTCTCATACCACATTTTGAAAACCATATTTTAAGTCTTTAAAAAAAAAAAAAATTGAATAAGCCACGAAACCACGTTTTCGTAGCGCGCTCAGTGTAAAAAACTACTTCTGCAGTACGAAAACGCTGGTCTTTTTGTAGTGCAAAATCCCGAAATCACATTACCAGCTCTACGAATTTGGGGATTCGAAATTTTTCGGTTTAGCTGTCACATCCATCAATTTTGGTTAAATTTTAATGATTAGGTGTCAGTCCACTAATCCTCCCTCATGCATGCAACCATCCAAAGAAATTATGAAATCATTATGAGATTTGTTAGGGGTCATTTGTCATTGATCCTTTTCAAATTTGAAAAAGGGTTGGTTATCATCGATTTTGTCTCATGCAAAGAAAACACTGCATGCATATCTATTGTTTGAAAGAGAAGCTCATGATAAGAAACCAGAGCTCTCCTTAAGTTTTCAAGCGAGGCAGAATTTCAATCAAGTGAGGCAGAATTTCAAATCAAGTGAGGCTGAACCCAATAGATGTTATGTCAGCAGTTTCGATACTTTCTAATCAAGTGAGTTTGAAAATAATTGTTGGCTGAAGCTGGATTTCTAATTAAGCGAGGCTGAACCAAATTTTCAAGCGAAGCAGTTCATCCAGCAAGGAGGTTTATTATAGATTTGCTTAAGACACAGGGTTTTCAGGAGGAAGATGATAGAAGAAAAAATAAATCATAGGACTGGTCACTATCTGAGAATAGAACCTGAAGGTTTAGA